>JBBDGP010000707.1:0-122500 GCA_037952835.1 Lithobates septentrionalis
GACGCTTCTGGGACCCAAAAAGCAAATACCTGGCTGAAACAGAGAGCGACTATATGTGTACTACCCCTGTAGTGGTGACTGGATCCGGTGAGTGGGGACCCTTGTGGGGCAGCACACAAGTTACCCAGAGATATTACAAGCACTCAAGTCACCTGTTGACGGTTTCTGCTATACCTATGTGCACAGCCTGATTACTACTAGGGATGAGCTGAACACCCCCCGGTTCGGTTCGTACCAGAACCTGCGAACGGACCGAAAATTTGCACGAACGTTAGAACCCCATTGACGTCTATGGGACTCGAAGGTTCGAAATCAAAAGTGCTAATTTTAAAGGCTAATTTGCATGGTATTGTCCTAAAAAGGGTTTGGGAACCCGGGTCCTGCCCCAGGGGACATGTATCAATGCAAAAAAAGTTTTAAAAACGGCCGTTTTTTCAGGAGCGGTGATTTTAATGATGCTTAAAGTAAAAAAAATATTCCTTTAAATATCGTACCTGGGGGGTGTCTATAGTATGCCTGTAAAGTGGCACGTGTTTCCCGTGCTTAGAACAGTCCCTGCACAAAATGACATTTTTTAAAGAAATAAAAGTAATTTAAAACTTCTTGCGGCTTTAATGTAATGTCAGGTCCTGGCAATATGGATGAAAATCAGTGAGAGAAAGGCATGGGTACCCCCCAGTCCATTACCAGGCCCCTTGTATGGATATTAAGGGGAACCCCGCACCCAAATTAAAAGGAAAGGTGTAGGGCCCCCAGGCCCTATATACTCTGAACAGCAGTATACAGGCGGTGCAAACAAGACAGGGACTGTAGGTTTGTTGTTAAGTAGAATCTGTTTGTAATTTTGAACTGGTACATTTTTAACGTGTTTAGCTCCAGCCAAAAAAATCTATTTTAAGCTTTTTGGAAAACATAGGGAAGGGTTATCACCCCTGTGACATTTGTTTTGCTGCCTGTGCTCCTCTTCAGAAGATTTCACCTCACTTTTTGTCCCAAATTTTTGTGACAAATGTTTTTTGAAAATTTGGGATTTTTAGTGAAACAAGGATTGGTGATAAAGCATCAGTGTAAAGGAGAAAAGTTTTTCCCATATTAACTCTTACAGGAGAGAATTTCCCTTCCTAGGGGTAGATTTCATCTCACTTCCTGTTGTCTCCTTCCGTTTGCAAGTAGGAGTCATTTGTAGGTTGGATGTTTGAAAGTAGGGGCCTGCCCTTAGGTGTTGTTGTGGCCACAACACTGTAAGCCCTCACAGGGCCCTGTTGTGAAATATTAGATCAAGAATTGTAATTACATGCCCCTGTTGAACAGGGTCAGAAAAATTGGGCCTTTGGTGGTGGTGGTGGTGGTGCTGGTGCCACAACACTGTAAGTCCTCACAGTTACTCTTGGTGGGCACAGAAATGGGCCCTGCTGTGAAATATTAGATCAATAATTCTAATTACATGTCCCTGTTGAACAGGGGCTGAAAAATTGGGCCTTAGGCACTGGTGCTGGTGCCACAACACTGCAACCCCTCACAGATACTCTAGTTGGAGCGCAGGAACTAGCCCTGCTGCAAAGAATTGCATCAAAAATTGTAATTACACGCCCCTGTTAAACAGGGGCTAAAAAATTGGGCCTTAGGCACTGGTGCTGGTGCCACAGCACTGCAACCCCTCACAGATACTCTAGTTGGAGAGCAGGAACTAGCCCTGCTGCAAAGAATTGCATTATAAATTGTAATTACACGTCCCTATTAAACAGGGGCTGAGAAATTGGGCCTTAGGCAATGGTTCTGGTGCCACAACACTGCAACTCCTCACAGATACTTTAGTTGGAGCGCAGGAACTAGCCCTGCTGCAAAGAATTGCATCAAAAATTATAATTACACTCCCCTGTTAAACAGGGGCTGAAAAATTGGGCCTTAGGCACTGGTGCTGGTGCCACAACACTGCAACCCCTCACAGATACTCTAGTTGGAGTGCAGGAACTAGCCCTGCTGCAAAGAATTTCATCAAAAATTGTAATTACATGTCTCTGTTAAACAGGGTCTGAAAAATTGGGCCTTAGGCACTGGTGGCGGCGCCCAGAACCAAAAATGTTTTTACAAGCTATCAGCATGACCATTGAGGAGGAAGAGGGTAATTACTCAGCATAACAGGATAGTCACTCAGCATCAGCATAGGCAGTCTTTGAAGGGATCTGACATTTAAAAAAAAAATATTCCGTTACATCAGCATCAGGTGCTTGGTAGCTGGTGGTGATCCAAGACTGATTCATTTTTATGAAGGTCAGTGGATCGACCGAGTCGGTGGACAGACGCACCCTGTGATCGGTTATAAAGCCTCCAGCAGCACTGAATGTGCGTTCCGAAAGAACACTGGATGCAGGACAGGCCAGTAGCTCAATTGCATACTGTGCAAGCTCTGGCCAGTGATCCATCCACCCAGTAACCCAGAGGATTTTTGGTGGGAAAGGTGTCCAAGTCAGATCTTGCCCCTAGGTATTCCTGCACCATGTAAAACAGACACTGGCGATGGTTGCTGGAACCGATCATACCTTGGGGCTGCGGACTAAAAAATTATCTGAACGCATCAGTCATATGGCCACCTTCTCCACCGCTCCTTCTTTGACTGACCGAAGCCTCAGCAACACGTTGTCCAGAAACAGGAGTTTGTAACCTCCCAGTCTCTGGGAACGCGTTGCACAGACCTTTCTGCAAGGCCTCCCAAAGATGTTTCAGCCTCTGCTCCCTCTGCGATGGCAAGATAAGGTCCGCAATCTTACCCTTGTAACGTGGATCAAGGAGGGTTGCCAGCCAGTGTTGTTCCTTCTCCTTGATACCACGAATACGAGGATCCTTCCGCAGGCTTTGCAGTATCAGGGAGGCCATGCAGTGTAGGTTTGCTGAGGCATTCGGTCTGGAGTCCTCTGGGTCACTAAGGACGACATTATCCGCAGCCACCTCCTCACAGCCATGTACAAGTCCATGTGTTTCTTGGGACTGTAAATGATTCCTTCAAGACCGCTGCTGATGCTGAGTGCCAGGCTCCACCTGCATACTGACACAATCCGCCTCCTCCTCTTCCTGTGTGATCAGCGGGCACGCAGGAACACTGTCTGGATAAAGGAGGCCTTGAGAGCTAAGGAAGTCCTCCTCTTCATGCCTCTGTTCTGCCTCAAGTGCCCTGTCCATTATTCTACGCAGCGTGTGCTCCAACAGGTGGACAAGGGGGACAGATGTAAATGATGCATGCACTGTCACTGCTCACCATCCTTGTGGCCTCCTCAAATGGTGACAGGACAGTGCATGCATCCCTGATCATGGCCCACTGGCGTGGGGAAAAAAAACAAGCTCCCCTGACCCTGTCCTGGTGCCATACTCGCACAGGTACTCATTGATGGCCCTCTGCTGCGTGTGCAGCCGCTGCAGCATGGCCAACGTTGAGCACTGGCATTATATGACCGGTGGAAATGCACACAGACTTTCCTGGCCTGCCTCAGGACATCCTGTAAGCCCGGGTACCTGCCTAAGAACCGCAGCACCACCAAGTTAAGGACGTGAGCCAAACAGGGCACATGGGTCATTTGTCCCTGTCGGAGGGCGGAGAGGAGGTTGGTGCCATTGTCGCAAACCACCATTCCTGCCTTAAGTTGGCATGGCATCAACCTCCTCTGAACCTGCCCCTGCAGAGCTGACAGAACCTCTGCCCCAATGTGGCTCCTGTCCCCCAAGGACACCAGCTCAAGCAACGCATGACATCTTTTTGCCTGCGTACTTGCGTAGCCCCTTGAACGCCTACGGAGCACCGCTGGTTCCGAGGACAAAGCACAGGAAGAAGCCATGGAGGAAGAAGAAGAGGAGGGGGTGGAGGAGAGAGGTGTGGCAGAATCACTAGTAGTGGCATTTTGGAGGCGTGGTGGCGGAACAACCTCCAACACTACTGCACCTTGCCCTGCATCCTTCCCAGCTGCCAGAAGAGTCACCCAATGCACCGTGAAACTTAGGTAACGTCCCTGTCCATGCCTGCTGGACCATGAGTCAGCGGTAATATGCACCTTACCGCTGACCGCCCTGTCCAGCAAGGCCAAGACATTGCCTTCCACATGCCGGTAGAGAGCCGGAATCGCCTTCTGTGAGAAAAAGTGGTGTTCGGGAACCTGCCACTGAGAAACCGCACAATCCACAAACTCACGGAAGGGGGCAGAGTCTACCAACTGAAAAGGTAGCAGTTGAAGTGCTAGCAATTTTGCCAAGCTAGCATTTTAACTGGGCATGTGGATGGCTGGGAGCAAACTTCTTTTTGTGGTGTAGCAGCTGGGGCAGGGAAATTTGCCTGGTACAATCTGATGTTGGTGTACCGATAGCAGATTGCCCGCAAGTACTTGGCTGTGACACACCTAATTCTACACCTTCATTCCTGTAAGTGCAGGTCTCAGAGAGGACTGAATTTATAGTGGGGTTGGATATCCCAGCTGATGAGGAGTAAGGAGAGGTCCTCTTTTTTTTTTGGTGTGGGTCTTTTAGGTACGCTTGCCAACGAACTGCATGGCAGGTCAACATATGTCGGGTCAAGCATGTGGTGCCCAAGCGGGAGATGTTTTGGCCACGCGAGATATGCTTGAGACATACGTTGCAAATAGCAGCGGTGCCATCTGATGCACTCGTCTCAAAAAAGGCCCATACCAAAGAACTTTTGGAATAACGTGCAGAGACAGCAGCGTCCTGCACATACAGAGCTCTGAGGTGTGATGCAGTCAGTGTGCTGCCCTTAGGCTGGCCCCTGGAGGGCATCCTGCCTCGTTGGTGATGTGCCTCCTCATCCTCTCTCCTATCAGGCACCCACGTTGAGTCAGTGACCTCATCATCCCCTCCCTCCTCATCACTGGAGCAAACCTGGCAGTATGCTGCAGCTGAGGGAACATGACTGCCAGATTGCTGTCCTTCTTGGGCACCCCCTCTGTCCGTGCTCACATTACTGGCTTCATCTAGCTCAGTATCATCATCAGAGCCTTCTAAATGCTGGGCATCCTCCTAGAGCATTTACCCAACACTGTGCTCAAACAGTTCGAGGGACTCCTCAGCAGGACATGGTGGGACTAGGGAAGGAGTCACTGATGTCATTGAGCCGAGGGAAGAAGCCGCATTGGCAGCTGCTTTGCCAGACAAAGTACCCTGAGCATGGGTGAGAGAGGATGAGGAGGATGAGGATGGCTTGGTCATCCACTCGAACAAGTCTTCCGCATGTTGCGACTCAACACGGCCAGCTGCCGAAAGAAAGAAACTGTTGGCTCTAGACACAGAGCCTGCTTGCCCTCTTTTATTGGCTTGTGACTGTCTGCCTCTCCCAGTGAGATGTAGATGCACCCTGGGATATATATATATATATATATATATATATATATATATATATATATACTGATACTGCAGCTAGCAAAATCAACTGCCTGCCTGTAGTATTATTAGTATGAGAACACCACCAATCTTCTACAGGTAGCTTTAGCTGAACACTGTGCAGAGGTCGCACTACACTAAATTGTAGCTTTAGCTGAACACTGTGCAGAGGTCGCACTACACTAAATTGTAGCTTTAGCTGAACACTGTGCAGAGGTCGCACTACACTAATGTGTAAATAATGTAGCTGCCTGCGGTAGTGATAGGATCAGGAAAACACCACCAACCTTCTACAGGTAGCTTTAGCTGAACATTGTGCAGAGGTCACACTACACTAACTTGTAGCTTTAGCTGAACACTGTGCAGAGGTCGCACTACACTAACGTGTAAATAATGTAGCTGCCTGTGATAGTGATAGGATCAGGAAAACACCACCAACCTTCTACAGGTAGCTTTAGCTGAACACTGTGCAGAGGTCGTACTACACTAACTTGTAGCTTTAGCTGAACCCTGTGCAGAGGTCGCACTACACTAACTTGTAGCTTTAGCTGAACACTGTGCAGAGGTCGCACTACACTAACTTGTAGCTTTAGCTGAACACTGTGCAGAGGTCACACTAAACTAACTTGTAGCTTTAGCTGAACACTGTGCAAAGGTCGCACTACACTAACTTGTAGCTTTAGCTGAACACTGTGCAGAGGTCGCACTACACTAAAGTGTAAATAATGTAGCTGCCTGTGATAGTGATAGGATCAGGAAAACACCACCAACCTTCTACAGGTAGCTTTAGCTGAACACTGTGCAGAGGTCATACTACAGTAACTTGTAGCTTTAGCTGAACACTGTGCAGGGATTGCACTACACTAACTTGTAGCTTTAGCTGAACACTGTGCAGAGGTCGCACTACACTAACTTGTAGATTTAGCTGAACACTGTGCAGAGGTTGCACTACACTAACTTGTAGCTTTAGCTGAACACTGTGCAGAGGTCGCACTACACTAACTTGTAGCTTTAGCTGAACACTGTGCCGAGGTCGCAGTACATTATCTTGTAGCTTTAGCTGAACACTGTGCAGAGGTCGCACTACACTAACTTGTAGCTTTAGCTGAACACTGTGCAGAGGTCGCACTACACTAACTTGTAGCTTTAGCTGAAAACTGTGCAGAGGTCGCACTACACTAACTTGTAGCTTTAGCTGAACACTGTGCAGAGGTCGCACTACACTAACTTGTAGCCTTAGCTGAACACTGTGTAGAGGTCGCACTACACTAACTTGTAGCTTTAGCTGAACATTGTGCAGAGGTCGCACTACACTTACTTGTAACTTTAGCTGAACACTGTGCAGAGGTCGCACTACACTAACTTGTAGCTTTAGCTGAACACTGCGCAGAGGTCGCGCTACACTAACTTGTAGCTTTAGCTGAACACTGTGCAGAGGTCTCACTACACTAACCTATAGCTTTAGCTGAACACTGTGCAGAGGTCGCACTACACTAAAAAATAATGTAGCTGCCTGCGGTAGTGATAGGATCAGAAAAACACCACCAATCTTCTACAGGTAGCTTTAGCTGAACACTGTGCAGAGGTCGCACTACACTAAATTGTAGCTTTAGCTGAACACTGTGCAGAGGTCGCACTACACTAAATTGTAGCTTTAGCTGAACACTGTGCAGAGGTCGCACTACACTAATGTGTAAATAATGTAGCTGCCTGCGGTAGTGATAGGATCAGGAAAACACCACCAACCTTCTACAGGTAGCTTTAGCTGAACATTGTGCAGAGGTCACACTACACTAACTTGTAGCTTTAGCTGAACACTGTGCAGAGGTCGCACTACACTAACGTGTAAATAATGTAGCTGCCTGTGATAGTGATAGGATCAGGAAAACACCACCAACCTTCTACAGGTAGCTTTAGCTGAACACTGTGCAGAGGTCGTACTACACTAACTTGTAGCTTTAGCTGAACCCTGTGCAGAGGTCGCACTACACTAACTTGTAGCTTTAGCTGAACACTGTGCAGAGGTCGCACTACACTAACTTGTAGCTTTAGCTGAACATTGTGCAGAGGTCGCATTACAGTAACTTGTAGCTTTAGCTGAACACTGTGTAGAGGTTGTACTACAGTAACTTGTATCTTTAGCTGAACACTGTGCAGAGGTCGCACTACACTAACTTGTAGCTTTAGCTGAACACTGTGCAGAGGTCACACTAAACTAACTTGTAGCTTTAGCTGAACACTGTGCAAAGGTCGCACTACACTAACTTGTAGCTTTAGCTGAACACTGTGCAGAGGTCGCACTACACTAAAGTGTAAATAATGTAGCTGCCTGTGATAGTGATAGGATCAGGAAAACACCACCAACCTTCTACAGGTAGCTTTAGCTGAACACTGTGCAGAGGTCATACTACAGTAACTTGTAGCTTTAGCTGAACACTGTGCAGGGATTGCACTACACTAACTTGTAGCTTTAGCTGAACACTGTGCAGAGGTCGCACTACACTAACTTGTAGATTTAGCTGAACACTGTGCAGAGGTTGCACTACACTAACTTGTAGCTTTAGCTGAACACTGTGCAGAGGTCGCACTACACTAACTTGTAGCTTTAGCTGAACACTGTGCCGAGGTCGCAGTACATTATCTTGTAGCTTTAGCTGAACACTGTGCAGAGGTCGCACTACACTAACTTGTAGCTTTAGCTGAACACTGTGCAGAGGTCGCACTACACTAACTTGTAGCTTTAGCTGAAAACTGTGCAGAGGTCGCACTACACTAACTTGTAGCTTTAGCTGAACACTGTGCAGAGGTCGCACTACACTAACTTGTAGCCTTAGCTGAACACTGTGTAGAGGTCGCACTACACTAACTTGTAGCTTTAGCTGAACATTGTGCAGAGGTCGCACTACACTTACTTGTAACTTTAGCTGAACACTGTGCAGAGGTCGCACTACACTAACTTGTAGCTTTAGCTGAACACTGCGCAGAGGTCGCGCTACACTAACTTGTAGCTTTAGCTGAACACTGTGCAGAGGTCTCACTACACTAACCTATAGCTTTAGCTGAACACTGTGCAGAGGTCGCACTACACTAAAAAATAATGTAGCTGCCTGCGGTAGTGATAGGATCAGAAAAACACCACCAATCTTCTACAGGTAGCTTTAGCTGAACACTGTGCAGAGGTCGCACTACACTAACTGTAAATACTGTAGCTAAGAGGACTAATAGGATCAGAAGAACACCAGCAATTTTCTTCAAATACTGTAACAACACCTGCCTGCCTGTCAGTAGGAAGATAATAACAGGAACGGATCTAGCTAAACTGAATACAGTGTATATATATATATATGTATATATATATACAACACCTGGGATGCATATATATACACAATACACTGTACATGCAGCTAACTGACTGACTGTCCTGCCTAATCTATCTAACTTAAATCAAATGACACTGTCTCTCTCTCTCTGTCTCTCAACGCCGGAACACACTACACAGGGCCGACATGCAGGCGGCCTTATATAGTGTGGGGCGTGTACTAAACCCCCTGAGCCATAATTGGCCAAAGCCACCCTGGCTTTGGCCAATTACAGCTCTCTGTACAGACGGTGCTGTGATTGGCCAAGCATGCGGGTCATAGTGCATGCTTGGCCAATCATCAGCCAGCATAGCACTGCGATGCCGCAGTAAATTATGGGCCGTGAAGCGCGACTCGAATTTGGCGCAAACGGCCCATATCGTTCGCAATTTGGCGAACTGTCGAACAAACGATGTTCGAGTCGAACATGGGTTCACTTATATTCAGACTTACACATGTTTTTTTCTGGCGTCGTTCTGTTTTTGGCATTTTGCCACATTTTTTGAACTTTACGCTCACTTTTTTTTGAAAATCTGCCACACTTCAAATTGTTTTGGTTTTTATAATATATATCTTTCTGCATGTTGGAAGCAACATTATTGCATTTTTTATATTTGTAAGATTGATATGATTGTATATATGTACGGTTTGGTACCTTTTGTAACTGGCAGACACTCTCATTTACAAATGTATTTATTTTAAGGTGATATTTCACTTTTATTTATATTTTAAGTTGATATCTCATGTTTATGTATATACATTTAGTAAAAATGGAGAAATAGATGTTTTCACCAGGCCTGCAGATACACCACTCAGAGCCAGGTCACGATACTGTTCTCAATGCAGAAAAAAACATTATATATATAAAAATCCAAATAAAAATTCATATATATATGAGTGAGACCCACTCTGCAAACATGCAAAGAGGTATAAAGCCCTAAGGCAGGGAGAGCAGCCGTTTAAAAATCACTACATAAAATGTAAAAACAGTGTTTAAAAATAATCTAAATACAGACTAAATTGTCACACTAAACAGCGCTAATGTTGAGCAATAATAGAATAAACATGTGGCCAACTACACATGCAAAAGATAGTCCTTTAAAAGAAAGTTCCTTAAAAAGAAAAGTGATGAAGAGTTCAAAGTGTAGTTCATAGAGCATTCATCAGGTGATCATGAAAAAATTCCTCAACATGCACCTTCCACCGATCACACCAGATTCCACCCAGTGCGAACACACACCCCTCAGGGGGTTAAACTCACTAGAGCTGGAAAGTAATAAAGCATTCAAAATAATACTCCACATCAGCAGCTGCTGTTAACACCACTCGGGAGGGATCAAGGATGTTCAGGGCTCACAATAAGTCAAAAAACAAGAGAGAGGGGCACATAGTGTAATCCTGTTTATTGACTGAATTCCCTTCCAACACATACAAACACCCCCCTTCAATAGATAAACGTATCAATAATCTTAATAAACTTGCAATCAATCAAGCAGGTAGTAAGGAGTGTTGTACTTCACCGCAACAAGCCAGTACCGCTGTACAGGAGACGTTGACCACTTCCTGGTTGTGTAGCTGGCTGAGGTGGAGCGCACACGTCACTTCCTACGTCGCGTAAGCCACTCCCTGACGCGTTTCGTCATATCCTGACTTCGACAGAGGGCGTGGCTACACGACGCATAGATCGGCTTATATTTCCCTCTTCACCCTGCTTAGCCAATCACAGCGCGACGCAGGTGCCGGCGGGTGCACGTCGCCAACCCCAGTCATCACTGACGGCTTATTACAGGAGGGGGAGAGGGACAATAAGTCTCTGCACATCTTAAAAAAACACATTAAATATAAAAACCTCAGAATATGTAGATCTACATACCCGCCAGCCACACAGGCCAGTCCCTAGGTATATAGATCGGCATTATACACTATCCACATGGGGCACAATGAGCTAAACCTATACCTAGCAAACCTCACCATTATGCAAGCAGGTATACTGATACAGAGACTTATGTCATTCACTGTGCATAGATTACAAATAATAATGTTCAACATATTCCCATTAAAATAAAGAATATACCAGATAAAAACATTCATATTCCCAGAATGCAAATATCCATAGTTATAAAATCACTTGAAATGTAGATCACAATAAATTAAAGGGAAACACTTGCAATCACTAAATTTTCACTGTTGCAAAGTGTCTCTCACATAATAATTTAGACAATGCAGCTAAATATTAATTTAGACAGCTCAACTTAATACAGGAGGGATAAGAATATAATTATAAAAAATATATATGCATTATAAAAATACATATATATATGGACAGCGTATATCCACAGAAAAAATATATCTATATAATAAGAAGGTATCGCTGCTAGAGGCATTGGCAAAAGACAAAAAAAGAGAGACAAAAAAAGGAGGGGGAATGACCCCAAAAATAGATAAAATAACAAGCAGTGATCAAATTCAACGAGACGCTACTCACAGATATTAATAATCACTTATGAAACAGTTATCGAGATCCACGTTTAACCCCTTTGGCGATAATGTGTCTGCCAAGAAGATCCACTGGGTCTCTCTCCTAGACAGGTCTCGAACTAAATTAGAACCCCTCCATTTTGGTTTCAAATGATCCACACCCCAAAATTTGAGGCCCGATGGATCTTGATTATGTTTTAGTTTGAAATGGAGTGATACATTGTGGTCTTTGAAACCTATTTTTATGTTTGCTATATGCTCTGCAATCCTGACCCTCAAAAGCCTCTTAGTGCGTCCTATATAAATAAGACCACAAGGGCATTGCATAGCATAGACCACAAAGGCCGTGTTGCACGTAATAAATTCGTTTATGGTAAATTCTTTACCATTTGAAGTGGACGTAAAGCTTTCCAAAGCCCTCATTGGTCTATCCACTTCCTTGCATGCACGGCACCTCCTACAACTGAAAAAACTTTTCTATCCCAAAAGGTTAAGGGTCTAGAAGGAGGGTCCAACACCTTCCGCACTACCTTGCCCGCAAAACTATGGGATCTCCTGTAGATGAATTTGGGCCTACGGGGTAACACTGGACACAACGTTTTATCCATACGTAAAACATGTCAGTGGGCATTAAAAATGTCTTCCACCTCCCTATACTGAGAGTGAAAGCCCGAAATGAACCTCCAATCATGGTTGTCCGTATTTTGAACTCCTGGTGCTTCTTCTAAAAAGGAGTCTCTAGGTCGTGCAGCCAATTCGTGAATAGTGGAGTCCAATGATTCCTCCAAATATCCCTTTTCCATAAACTTTTTCTTAATAATCTGGGCCTGCAACATAAAATCAGCATCTTCCGAATAGTTCCTTTTTACTCTAGTGAATTGTCCCTTAGGTATATTTTTTAACCACTTAGGGTGATGTCCACTATTAACTGGTAGGTAACTGTTGGAGTCTGTAGGCTTAAAATAAACTTTGGTCCCCAGTCTATTCCCCTGTCTAAAGATATTCACATCCAAGAAATGAATATCACTCTGACTACATTCGCTAGTCAGTTTGATATTGTTAACGTTAGAATTGAGCTCATTCAGAAACTCTTGTAAACTCTCGCTAGACCCTTCCCAAATAAAAAACAGGTCATCAATATACCTTTTGTATAACAAAAGTTGGGTACGGGTGGCAGAAAATATTGTTTTATCCTTCCATTCCCCCATAAACAAATTTGCTATACTCGGGGCAAATTTTGCCCCCATAGCAACACCTCTACACTGGGAGAAAAACTGACCATCAAACCAAAAAAAGTTGTGGCTTAAACAAAAGTCTAGCGCATTCCTGATAAAAACTTTTTGGTTATGTGGCAAATCATCCCGCTGACAAAGGGCCCAATTAAGGGCTAGGAGGGCATCATCATGTTGTACGATTGAATAAAGAGATGCCACATCCACCGTTACCAAGTACAGCTCTTGCTTCCCTGTTAGATCCACCTGTTGTAGGATCTGTAGGAGACTCTTAGTATCCCTAAGATACGCGTTAGTGCATATAACACTATCTTGAAGAAAGTGATCAAGGTATTGACCCATCCGAGACGTGATGGAGCCAATCCCATTGACTATCGGTCTCCCTGGAGGCTTATTCAGATCCTTGTGTATCTTAGGCAAGGTATAAATCGTGGGGATTCTGCTATCACTCGGCACAAGATACCTTCTTTCTCTGTTAGACAGAACCCCCGTTGAGTAGCCCATTTCAACTAGATTCCTAAGATCCTTTTCATATTGTGCAGTAGGGTCCTTTGTTAATTTTACATATGTCTCGCCATCATTCAGCATCTCAGTAAGTTGATTCAAATAAAAGTCCTTATTTAAAATCACTACCCCCCCCCTTTATCAGCTGGCCTAATGACTATCTCCTTCCTTTTTTTAAGCAAGGAGATCCCATCCATAATGTGCTGGGGATTAACGTTCTTTTTTGGCACTAGCTGCTGCAAATCGCGCATCACCAACCCTTTAAACACCTCAATGTGTTGATTAGCGCTATTAAGGGGATTAAAGAGGGACTTATTCCTCAGTCCACTATCCATAGGCCCTGAGATATTCATAGTGTTCGCACTGGGTGGAATCTGGAGTGATCGGTGGAAGGTGCACGTTGAGGAATTTTTTCATGATCACCTGATGAATGCTCTATGAACTACACTTTGAACTCTTCATCACTTTACTTTTTAAGGGACTTTCTTTTAAAGGACTATCTTTTGCATGTGTAGTTGGTCACATGTTTATTATATTATTGCTCAACATTAGCGCTGTTTAGTGTGACAATTTAGTCTGTTTTTAGATTATTTTTAAACACTGTTTTTACATATACATTTAGTAATTAGGAATCACTAGGTCACATCTCAGACAACCCCATTAAAGAGTTACTGTGTATAGTAGCTCACCCACATGTTACTCTGAGGGTGTATGTCATTTATACTTAGACATCTGTACACACTCTTAAACAACACCCCCATTAGAGGGCCTAGTTTGATATCTTAGGCTGGGATAGCAGGTGCCGAGGTCTGGTGTACATTACACACCCCAGGCACAGTCCCATTCTCTTACAAATATTCAATGTCTTCAGCATGCCTCTCAGCAAATTCCTTGGGGTATCTACTTTCCAAAAAGGGGTAATGTTGGGGAGGGGGGTTGTACTGCCCTGCCATTTTAGCACCTCAGGAAATGAGATAGGCAGTCATTAAGTGAAAGGTGTGTACATTTCAGAAAATGTACCATAGTTTGTAGACGCTATACCTTTTGCGCAAACCAATAAATATAAACGTATTAACTTTTTTTTAGCAAAGACATGTAACTGAATATATTTTGGCCTAAATGTATGACAAAAATTGAGTTTATTGGATATTCTGTGTAACAAAAAATAGAAAATATTGTTTTTTCAAATTTTTTGCATTTTTTATATTTGTAAGATTGGTATGATTGTATATATGCACGCTTTGGTACCTTTTGTAACTGGCTGACACTCTCATTTACAAATGTATTTATTTTAAGGTGGTATTTCACTTTTATTTATATTTTAAGTTGATATCTCATATTTATGTATATACATTTAGTAATTAGGAATCACTAGGTCACATCTCGGACAACCCCATTAAAGAGTTACTGTGTATAGTAGCTCACCCACATGTTACTCTGAGGGCGTATGCCATTTATACTTAAGCTGGCCATACACCATACAATTTTCTTATTCAATTTTCTTTAGATTTACCTTCAACTATGTAGTGCAAGGGCCTGGCTGATTGCATACAAATTGAAAGTGTTTAGGTTTGACCTCATATTATATGGTTTTGGTAAATCTAAAGGAAAGTTGTACAAGAAAATTGTATAATGTATGGCCAGCCTTAGACATCTGTACACACTCCTAAATAACACCCCCATTAGAGGGCCTGGTTTGATATCTTAGGCTGGGATAGCAGGTGCCGAGGTCTGGTGTACATTACACACCCCAGGCACAGTCCCATTCTCTTACAAATATTCAATGTCTTCAGCATGCCTCTCAGCAAATTCCTTGGGGTATCTACTTTTCAAAAAGGGGTAATGTTGGGGAGGGGGGTTGTACTGCCCTGCCATTTTAGCACCTCAGGAAATGAGATAGGCAGTCATTAAGTAAAAGGTGTGTACATTTCAGAAAATGTACCATAGTTTGTAGACGCTATACCTTTTGCGCAAACCAATAAATATAAACGTATTAACTTTTTTTTTTTTTTTTTAGCAAAGACATGTAACTGAATATATTTTGGCCTAAATGTATGACAAAAATTGAGTTTATTGGATATTCTGTGTAACAAAAAATAGAAAATATTGTTTTTTCAAATTTTTCGGTCTTTTTTCATTTATTTCTAAAAAAAAAAAAATCCCAGTAGTGATCAAATACCACCAAAAGAAAGCTCTCTTTGTGGGGAAAAGAGGACACAAATTTTGTTTGGGTACAGCTTTGCATGACCGCGCCATTACCAGTTAAATTTGCGCAGTTCCAAATTGCAAAAAATGCTCTGATCTGGAAGGGGGTGAAACCTTCCGTAGCTGAAGTGGTTAAATTAATAAAAGCTAATCATTGTAAGCACCCCTGTCTATCAGTATTAAACAGTTTGTCTCAGCCCTCTAACTGCCACTTTGGCTGTACAGGTTGGTCTGTCAAAGCAAACTGAAAATAACAGACTTTCTGGCGGGATCAACAAGTTGAAAATTAAAACAAATATGCCTATAAAGACAACTAATGCAGCCACCACCTCTAAGGATTGGTAAACTGCAATATAATACATTTTTGGTTTTGATTTTATATATGCTTTAAGCAAATGTGATGTCTTCGAACTGTAACTCACAATTATGTTGGCATAGGAGAAAATGTATTCAGTATTTGTTCTCTATCTCTCAAATGTATTTTCCTTCCATCTCAGCTTTTAAGAGATAATATCTATTTCTATAGACAGTTGGATAATGATGAAGAATAAACACGAATAAAAGGCAAACAAAATTGCTTTAAACCAGTTATAAAATAAATAAAATATACGGATGGGTAATTTTTATATGCGGTTTATTTAGAATATCTTTTCTTTTACTATTAAAGGGCTATGAGATTTATGTATTACATATATAAATCTATTGAATAATGAAATAAACTCTAGACAGTATACTGCTGTCACTGGCATTTACACAGAATGAGACGGAAAGCCTAGAGACGTATGCTGCTCTTGTAATTCAGTCTCGTCATGTTTTTACTGTCTTTCTCATCTGCCACTCACTGTCTGATGTGTTCAATATAAGTATAGGTCAATAAACTTCAAAAATGTGTTTAACATTTACCACATATTGTGCATATTCTAGCTCAGTATGTCACATATTTCATACCAGGACAATGTAAGTTATAAGGATTCACTGCTAAATTAAAAACTTAAATGGAGTATACACAATTGGATTATTTTCATCTAACCTTCAGGCTGAACCAAAATAATCTAGCAGATACCTCCATCCATGTTATACAGAGCAAATGGAGGAATTGTCTGCTATGGCTATTGTATTCTAACAGCCACAGCTGGCACCTGCTAGTATACAAGAACAACAACTGCATTTGATTGGTTCAATTTTCCACCCAGCTCCTTCAATGTTTAAATTAGAGGATGCCAGGTGTCATTGTTGATATACAGTGCCTTGAAAAGGTATTCATACCCCTTGATATTTTCCAAATTTTCTCATGTTACCACCAAAATCGTACATTTATTTTATTGGGGTTTTATGATAGACCAACACAAAGATGGAACATAATTGTGAAGTGGAAGAAAAATGATAAATGGGTTTCAAAATTTGTTACAAATAAATATCTGAAAAATATGGCGTGCATTTGTATTCAGTCCCCCTGAGTCAATAGAACCACCTTTCACTGCAAATACAGCTGCAAGTCTTTTTGGGGATGTCTCTACTCTACCAGCTTTGCACATTTATGGAGTGCTATTTTTGCTTATTCTTCTTTGCAAAATAGTTCAAGCTCTGTCAGATTGGATGGAGAGCATCTGTGAACAGTAATTTTCAAGTCTTTCTACAGATTCTCAATTGGATTTAGGTCTGGACTTTGACTAGGCTATTCTAACACATCAATATGCTTTGATTTAAACCATTCTATTGTAGCTCTGGCTGTATGCTTAGGGTCGTTGTCCAGCTGAAAGGTGAATCTCTGGCCCAGTCTCTAGTCTTTTGCAGACTCTAGCAGGTCTTCTTCTAAGATTGCCCAGTAATTGGCTACAAACTTCTTCCCATTAACTCTGAACAGCTTTCCTGCCCCTGCTGAAGAAAAGCATCCCCACAACACAATGCTGCCACCACCATGCTTCATGGTGGGAATGGTGTGTTTAGGGGGATGTGCAGTGTTATTTTTCCACCACACATAGGGGGTCATTTACTATAGCGCTATGGCGCTAATTCGCGTAAATTGCCGCGAATTAGCGCTAATTCACGGAATTTAGCGCGAATTAGCACTAATAGCGCTAATTTGCACTAAAACGGTATTCACTATAGTGCTGGTGAGAAAATACTCCCAAAATCGAATTTACTATAGCTCCCTGAAACTAAATAGCGCCCAAATCCTTACTCTGCTAAAACCTAGAGAATTGCACATGGAAATAATGTTTAGAGCATGATATAATTTCCTAAATGGTACTGAAATATGCGGTATATTATTTAAAGATTATCTGCTTTTAAACTGTATGAAAAAGTGATTTATACACTGAAATATCTTTAAAAGTCTGAAAAGTGAAAAATTCCCCATTTTGGACAACTAGGTGCCAACACAACTGAGCATGCTCAGACCTGAATATAACTCTCATTTTAACTCAAGTGTCTTTCTTACCCGGAGCTATAGTAAATACCAAAATGAGAGCTAATTAGAGAGCATTTTTTGGGAGTTAAAATCTGCTCTAATTTAGTCCAAATGAAGTTTCAGTCATTGATTCTAATGGAACAATTCTAACTTTCACAAAAAAAACTTTTAATGTTGAGATGAAATGTATCTTTCTGTGAAATAAATTTTCCTTTGCAACATTGTTGCTTCTACTTAAAATATTTTGATTTTAACCACTTCCCACCCGGCCACTGCACATAAACGGCCGGGTGGGCTATCTCTCCTTCTGAGTGGACGTTCAGGAACGTCCCTCAGAAGGAGCGGGATCACGCGCGCGCGTGCCCGCACAGCGGCGTGATCCCGATGCGCTCGTGTCACCCGGACACGGCGCATCTCCGATCGGTAGGAGGGCTCTGTGATTGGCCCTCCTGATCACATGACGGCCATGTTGAACCACAGCCGTCATGTGATGTAAACACAGAGCCGGTTGCTAGGCAATCTGCTCTCCTCTCCTCACACGGAAGTTGTCAGTGAGGAGAGGAGAGCGGATCGCTGCAGCCGGCTGGTGATCAGTGAGTATGAGCTGTTTTTTACAGCTTTTTACTCACTGATCACCAGTCTAGTGTCCTGACAATGTAAAAAAAACAAAGTAAACACACAATGTCCCCAACACACGTCCCCAAAACACATGTCCCCAAAATACATGTCCCCAAAACACATGTCCCCAAAACACATGTCCCCACATAGTAAAAACACCTGTCCCCCCACATATGTCCCAGTAAAATCACATGTCCCAATGATTATCTGCACACATATGTCCGTGATCACCTGTGCACATCTGTACATTATCATTTGCGCACATGTGTCCGTGATCACACAAACCAATTATTATACACTTAACGGGATTTTTTTTAACAAAAACATGTAGCAGAATACATTTTGGCTTAAATTTATGACAAAATTCAATTTTATTGGATTTTTATTAAAATAGAAAGAAGAAAATATTGTTTTTTTTCCAAATTTCCGCTCGTTTTTCGCTTATATCGCAAAAAATAAAAAACGGAGTAATGAATAAATACCACCAAAAGAAAGCTCTATTTGTGTGAACAAAATGATAAAAATTTCATTTGGGTACAACATTGTATGACCGCGCAATTGTCATTGAAATTGTGAGAGCGCTGAAAGCTGAAAATTGGTCTGGGAAGGAGGGGGCGAAAGTGCCCAGTATTGAAGTGGTTAAGAATGCTACAATGTGCAATGTTTTGATGTTTTGGTAAAATATATTTTTCTCTGTCACTTTCACTTGTTACTCTTCATTTCACAACAATCTTTACCCCAAACTCAGACAGGTGTCTTTATAATCCACAAACAATACCATTGCTGATGAAAATTTAAAATGAATCACAATTTTTTGTGCTTTTTATTATTTACAAATATTCATAATTTGAGCCCCAAAAATGTGATATGTGTACCAACATCAGAAATCAAAATGTAATTCCCAAACATTTGTGGGTAATATTCTACTCTCACCCACAAAAAAACACCAAATATCACAGAATAAATCAAGAAGAATAACTCTTGAGTAATGTAATTCCATCACCTGTATGTCCATAGAAATGCAGTATTTATGTGTTTTTATGTGTATTTATGTGTAGTTATGTGTTGGAGGGTCTCACACGTGGCAGCTCTGTGGCTTAGAGGTTAGAACTTCTGCTTAGTATCTCTGAGGGTCTGGGTTCAAATCCCAACCATGTTACTTCATGTAGAGAAGTTGTCTCATCTCCCAGGTCCTATAACTATGTCTAAATGTAGTAGTTATGTGTAGGAGGGTTCCACCACCATTGTAAGTCTTTTCCAGATACACTATATAACCAAAAGTATTGGGATGCCTGCCTTTACACACACATGAACTTTAATGGCAGCCCAGTCTTAGTCCGTAGGGTTAAAATGTGATTTGCCCCACCCTTTGCAACTAGAACAGCTTCTAGGAAGGCTGTCCACAAGGTTTAGTGTGCCTATGGAAATGTTTGATCATTCTTCCAGAAGTGCATTTGTGAGGCCAGGCACTGATGTTGGATGAGAAGGCCTGGCTCGCAGTCTCTACTCTAATTCAGCCAAAGGGTGTTCTATCGGGGTTGAGGCCAGGACTCTGTGCAGGCCAGTCAAGTTTCTCCACCCCAAACTTGCTCATCCATGTCTTAATGGACCTTGCTTTGTGTACTGGTGTGCAGTCATGTTGGAACAGGAAGGGGCTTTCCCCAAACTGTTCCCACAAAGTTGGGAGCATGAAATTGTCCAAAATGTCTTGGTATGCTGACGCCTTAAGAATTCCCTTATCTGAAACTAAGAGGCCAAGCCCAACCCCTGAAAAACAACCCCGCATCATAATCCCCCTCCACCAAATCATTTGGACCAGTGCACAAAGCAAGGTCCATAAAGACATGGATGAGTGATTTTGGGGTGGAGGAACTTGACTGGCCTGCACAGAGTCCTGACCTCAACACAACAGAACACCTTGGGGATGAATTAGAGAGGAGACTGTAGGTCAGGCCTTCTCGTCCAACGTCAGTGCCTGACCTCACAAATGTACTTGGAAGAATGGTCAAACATTCCCATAGACACACTCCTAAACCTTGTGGACAAGAAGAGTTGAAGCTGTTATAGCTGCAAAGGGTGGGCCAAATGAGTTTTGAACCCAATACTAATACTGGGATGCCATTACAGTTCATGTGCATTTAAAGGCAGGCATCCCAATACTTAGGCCAATATATTGTATATTGCTTGTGACACTGAGCATGGCTATGGACTTAGGACTGGTTCACACCACAGAGATGCAGAGAACATGTGTGGGGCTGCCTGGTGGCTAAGTGGGTAGCAATTCTGTCTAGCAGCACCTGGGATGTTGGTTCAATTCCCCAACATGCGAATACTTGTGTTGAAGTTAATATGTTCTCCCTGTGTGGGTTTCTCACCACAATCCAAAGACATGCTGGCATTTTATTTGTCTCCTGTCGAAATAGGTTCTAATGTAAGAAAGTTAATTTTGGACTTTATATTGGAAGCTCATTGCAGCCAGGGACTGATGTTAATGTTTATTAGCACTAATCATGCCCAGGGACTTGGACATTTCAAATTTTAGGGTTTACACTGCACAGGTACATATGCTTAGAAAACTGTTGCTTTGTTTATGTGGATGCAAATGGACTTTGATCTTTGGCCTGTAGTTGGAGATTTGATGCACATAGCCAAGGCTAACACAGTTGCAAATACTATTATGTGTTCCTGCTCATCAGGTGCAATCACTTTAGACATACATGAAGAGACAGATTGAAAGATACTGGTGGGCATGTACTTCTATTGGGTGTGTCAGTGTGCTAACAATACAACCTCTCTTATATAAAGGCCTGCAGTAGGGGGGTTCATTTGGCCTGAGAAGGTCAAGTTTTTTGTTGTGAGGGAGAAGGAATGATATTGGGAGATTTGATGAAAATCTTGTGCATTTTTTCAATCAAAAGTGGGTTTATGTGGCCATGCTGTCAATGTTGTGTGTGTATTGTTCCTGTCTGATCATGAAAACATTGTTTGGAAACATCTGCTGACCTACTCTTTTTGATCTCGTTTAATCGTGTACACCGAAATGCAGCTTCCAGCAGAACATGGTCACCAATGTATGTATGTGTGGATTGTGGGCTGGTGGTGGGTGTTTTGAATAAGTCTTTTGTTATATTATGTTGGAATGCTTTGTAAGAATGGCTGTTAAGTACGTTTCTATAATCTTGCAGATAATATGATGTGTTGCCCGCTATACACTGAAATTAAAGCTGTGTCCACTCTAAGGTTTTGTCTAATTTTAGATTGTAAGCTCCTATGAGCAGGGCCCTTAAAATTCCGTTGTTAATGTAGCACCATATATCCTGTCCAAATTTTTTTGAAGCTAGTAAATGTAAATTTTTTTTTTCTGCTGGTAAAATAAAAGTACATTATTGAGCTTTTGTTGTGGTGTGTGTGTGTTTTTTTTGTTTTTTGTTTTTTTTCTTTCTACTTTTCTTTCTCTTTAGTTTTTGTGGGTGGTTGTTTTGGGAAAGTGCAATATCGCTTATATTTTATTTCAATATGTATTTGTGCACCAAAAAAACTAATCTCTTTGCCCTGGTTCACATGCTACTTTGAAATTGCGCTACTTCACTTGAAGTAGCACGATTTCAAAGTAGCAAGGTCAGCGTGATTTCAGGTGGCTTCATACACAAATGTCTATTGAAGTCGCACCTGAAATTGGCAAAAGTAGTGCAGGAACTACTTTAAAAAAATTGATGTGGTGCCATAAAAAAAGTTGCATCGATTGGAACAGTGCCATTGCCGATAGTCATGCGATTTGATCTCTCAAATCGCATGACCAATCGCTCCAATGTAAACCTAGGCTTCATCACAACTGCAAGTTATATATAAAGATTCTACTATTATCATTAACAGCTGTGGAGAATTGCAGGTAATGAATTCAGCTGGTGGATAGGCAGTGTTTGAATGTGTCAGCTCTGGTTCACATTGGTGTGATTTGACATGTCAAATCTGTTGCAATTGCACTGTTCTAATTGGTGCGATTTGTATTGATATTGGTGCAGAAACCTGCACTGATGTCTCTGATGTTGCCCCCACAGTTGGGACTGACATGCAGGAATGAAATTGTGGGAGTTCAGCTGAACGCTTTTCTCCCTCTGTCAGTGTGAACCAGGGCTCAAACTGGGCCTTTTGCCTTTGTAATTCACCTGCTGCTAACCCAGGGACACCATTTCTTATCAAACTCCCTTAAGTTTACCTTCAAATATATGTAGAACTACAGATTTGCATATCTGAAAATAAAAAATACTAATCATGGTTAAGATCAAATATTCGCAGCTGCAATCAAAAGCGTGGTTTCACCTTCTGACTTGGAAATTAGTCATTGTATGCACCCGGAAGTTCCTGTGCTGGTCAGGATCTCCATCTAGGTGGACATGGCGAGGTCTCTTTAGCAAAGAGTAGGTGCTGCTCATTGGCTGGGTAAGTGTAGGATATGTACTTGTACTTAATCAATGCGGGGGTGTGTCAGGGTACCATTGGCGCCGGACCTGGGCGTCGGCGAGCTCCGTTACACACACTTCAGCAAAATCTTGTTGTTCCCGGGCGTCAGCACAGAGCTAGGGCGTGCGCGGGTACGCGGCGCTTGGGCGCGCGCTCGTACGGGCGTGCACGCGTTCGCGATAGTGCCATTTTGGCGCCAAAGTGCACATAAAAGTCCTCCTGTGCCTCTGGCACATTGCTGCTTCGTCTCAGCTTTGTGATTCGTGTTAACCTGAACCTGATCGTTGTTACCCATCTGACCCGGCTTGTTTGACTATCCGTCCTGCTCCTATCCGACCCGGCCATCCTGACTACTCTCCTACTACCTGCCTGATACCATTGCCAACCTCTGCCTGCCTACCGACTCTGCCTCTGCCTGCTGTTTGCCTGTCTCATATCCCTGCCAACCCGGACCGTCTGACCCTGCTTGTGCCTGCTGTTGTCCTGCTGTTGTCCTTGCTGTTGCACCTTCGGCTTCAGCTCCAGTGATCTCTGCATCTACAAGTGTTCCAGCTTGCGGCCTCCAGTCTCTACCTGATCTGCAGTCCAGCCATCCCTGTGGGATCTCTCATCACTTCAGCACCAGAGACTCCGCTCTACAGGCACTCCCACCCCACTGTGCTCAGGAGACCACTGTTCCCACTCCAGTGGCTCCTCTCCTACAAGTCAGGCTCTACTACCAGGTACTTAACAGGGTGGATGTCATAGTTAGATTTGGTGTGGGTGGGGTTCATTGATTTGTTTGGCATCACCACACATTTGCTTCCGTCCCATGTGCACACATCACTTCCTGCATTTGTTCTGCTGATGTAAATCAGTAAGGACTATGCAAGTATAAATGAGAGCTCCTTTTATTAAAATATATATGACTTGTTTCACAGCTGCGCGAATTTTCCAGGAAATTTGGACCTCTGACTTGCATGACAAGTTGTACCCCATGATTCTCAATGATAACCATTCATATCTGTGCTACTTTAAGTCGCACCAACTTCAAAGTAGTCCCTTTGGTGTGACTTGAGGTATATCGGGTACAATATTACACCGGCATTCCCAGAAATTGGGGCCAAGTGGCAGCAAAATAGTGTGACTTTCAGGTCGCAGCAGTGTGAATGAGATTCAAGGATAACACCTTTGAATTTGGCCCTATTGTCACTTGTGCATCCTGAAGGTGTAGCAAATTCGTCCCTGCACTACCTTGGTTTGACTTTGATGCAATTTGAGGTCCATACACCACAAGATTACACAGACATTGCTTCAAGTCATGACAAAGCTGTGCAATTTTAAGGTCGCACAAGTGCAAATGGGGCCTTATTCAAAGGTGTTATCAATTAATCGCATTATGTTACTTTCACACTTGGGTGACTTTTCATGGAGCTTTGGACCTCAGAGTCACATGAAAAGTTGTCCCCCTTGATTTCCATGCCTATTTATTAGAGCTGCACAATTAATCGTCATTGTGATTTTTTTCCCCTTTACGATCTTGAAAAAAGCGTTTCACGATTCTTGCAAAGAACTCTCTCTGCTCTTCTGAAGCCACAGCCGAAAAACCAGGAAGTCTGCCAAGAATTAGAACATTCTTTATCAGTGAACTTAACTAGAAAGCTTGTAACAATTTGTCAATTAAATAGAATTCTGTTTAAGTGAGGAAAGTTTAACCACTTAAACACTAAACATTTTTCTGACATTTGTTGGTTTCAGTTTAAATTCATTTTTTTGCTAGAAAATTACTTAAAACCCCCCAACATTATATATATTTTTTTTAGTAGAGACCCTAGAGAATAAAATGGTGGTTGTTACAATATTTTATGTCACACTGTATTTGCGCCTTTCAAATGCAATTTTTTTTTGGAAAAAATTACTTTAATGAATTAAAAAAAAAAAAAGAAAAGTTAGCCCAATTTCTTGTGGGATAATGTGAAAGATTTTACGTCGCGAGAATCGTGATCTTTTTATTCTAAGCAAAAAAATTGTGATTCTCATTTTGGCCAGAACCGTGCAGCTCTAATATCTATGCAACTTCACCCATGTTCACATAGGTCTGAATTGACATGTCAAATTGTAGGCCAAATCTGCGCCTATTGATGGCAATGGAACTGTCCGAATTGGTGCGACGCCACAATGATTCCCAAAAGTAGTTCCTGCACTACTTTGGGCGACTTCCGGGGGCGATTTCTTACCTCCCAACTTTTTGAGATGGGTATAAGGGACACCTATTAGCAAAAGTAGGTAGGCATAGGACACCTTCTTAAAGGAGAACAGTTGGGACCTATGTGATTTCACTAGACATCTGTGCAGGAAAGTGCACCGATGTCTCTGAAATCGCTGACAAAGTCGGGCTGAGTCACACTTGTGCAACTTTGGACATCAGAGTCATATGACAAGTCATACCCCATGATTTTCAATGTGTACCATTCATATCTGTGCGACTTCAAGTAACACTGACTTCAACGTAGTCCCTGTACTACTTTGGTCTGACTTTTATGCGAGTTGAGGTCCATAGACCTCAAGTTTACACAGGCATTCCCTGGAATTGCGGAAAAATTGCTGATGCAAAATCATGGGAAAGTTGCGTGTCTTTCCTTGCGACTCCTGCGTCCATAGACCTCAAGATTACACAGGCATTGCTTAAAGTCGCATTAAAATCTCGCAACTTTCAGGCCACACAAGTGTGAAAGGTGCCTAAGTCACTGTGCTGAGTACTATTTTATACCTAGAATATAAAGTAGTCCCACCATCAAACATACGTTCTCAATATAATTGTGCTCAAATGGCTGAAAATCACACAGAAGGTATCACCTACTGAAAGCTTGCATTGTACTCAGCAGCATATGCTGAAAAGAGGCAAATGCCTATTAGCCAATGCCACATCGACATGAGCATGGTTGTTACTATAATATTAATGCCTGAAATGCAAAACATTATTGTATTGAATCAAACATTAGTAAATGTATTTTCTCTTTAGGTAAGTGCTCAGGTCTGTAGCATAGCGGTATACCCTGCTGCCCCCAAAAGTTCAAGCCATGAATTCAAATCCCACTGACAGCATCACCTCCTGGAAGGTGTGTGTGCATTGTACTCAGAAGCATAATTAGCCAAAGCACATCAGCTTGCTTTATTCCATATTTTAACTCTTCAAATGCATGCAATGGTATGTACTTATTCAATAATATTATGGTATGGAATTCCAAAATTCAAGGGAAAAAATGTTGTAGGGTCCCCCCCAGTACATATCAGGCCCTTCGGTATGGACTTTAAGGGGTACCCCACACCAAAATGTATAAATTTGATGTGGGGCCCACCAAAATCTATACCAGACCCTTATCTGAGCATGCAGCCTGGAGGTCAGGATAGGGGGGGACGGGTGAGCACCCTCCCCTTCTGAACCTTACCAGGCCACATGCCCCAAAGCACCTTTTCCCCATGTTGATTGGGTCAAGGGCCTCTTCCCGACAACCCTGGTCAGTGGTTGTCGGTCTGCAGGCAGGGGGTTTATCAGAATCTGGAAGCCCCCTTTAAAAAGGAGGCTCCCAGATCCTGCCCCCTATGTGAATAGGTATGGGGTAAATTTTACCCCTACCCATTCACCAAAAAAAGCAGTGAAATGTAAAAAAATCAATAGCCGGTTTTTGACAAGTCCTTTATTGTAAAATAGCTCCAAGCTGTCTTCTTCCCTGAGCCATCTTCTCCAGACGCTGTCTCTCCCTCCTCCATCTTCTCCCCAAGCTGTATTCTCCCAGAGCCGTCTCTCCTGCCATCTTCTCCATCTGCTGTGTTCTTCTGCACCGCTGGTTACCCGCTAATAAAAAAAAGCTGCTTATCTTCCATGGTGGTCTTCCTCCGCTGTGTTGTCACCCGCTGTGTGGCGTCTCTTACATAGCCATGGAGCCGACTCTCCGGGTGACATTATCGGATGGCCACAGAAGACCGCCACAAGAAGAGCGGCTTTTTTTTTATTAGTGGGTAACCGGCTGCGCTGAAGAACACATCAGCGGGAGAAGATGGTGGCAGCAGGAGAGACAGCTCGGGGAGAAGAAACATCAAACACTAGTGAATGTATTTTCTATGTATTTTCTATGTATTTTCTATGTATGGCTGTGCTACACCCAATAGGCTAGCGGTCAGCACTTCTACCTTGAAGAACTCATGGGTTCAAATCCCACAGAGAAATACTAAAAGATTGAATTGGTGAAAAAAAAGCAAATGCCAATTAGCCAAAGCAGCATATGCTGAAAATAGGTGAATGCCAATTAGCCAATGCACTTTAAATTTGGCTGATTCTATTATATTAACTCTTCAAATGCATGCAATGATATGTAAGTATTCAATACTATTATGGTGTGAAATTCCAAACACCACACACTAACTAATGGGCAGATTACATTTTTTTGTTTGTTCATTTTAATTTGCTTGTGCACTGAAAAAATAAACACAGCTGGTGGATGGTAGGTTGTCTGGTATTTGAACTTGTACCATGAGTGCTGTGGAGACATCTGAGCAGACTACTAAGCCATTGTGCTAAGTATGAGACCTGCATAATAGTGTAGTATGATTAAAGAATGAATATAAATAATTACCGCTTTATAGTCACCTAAATTA
Source organism: Lithobates septentrionalis (assembly GCA_037952835.1). Classification (NCBI taxonomy): domain Eukaryota; kingdom Metazoa; phylum Chordata; class Amphibia; order Anura; family Ranidae; genus Lithobates; species Lithobates septentrionalis. The sequence continues at coordinate 27,279 of JBBDGP010000707.1, forward strand.
AAAAATAAAAAAATAACATACAACAAATAGGTAACCTAAATGTTTAATACATGTAACTTTACAGAATAGCAGACATTACTATGTAATAATCATTCATAACTGCATTAGTTAGCAAAAGAAGGAAAAAACTAGGAATACTAATTGCAACATACATCAATCGATGCACACGAGGTAGAGCACATCTCACATAAAAATGTTTCTTTCACATACATGGATCATGGTTACAGTGCAGTACTATATAACAACTTGGTAGGAATTGGCATTTGCATATACGCGGAAGCACTAATTAGCGCCAGCTTAGAATTTACTAACATGTGTTTCTCACTAATAGCGCTAATTTTTCATTCGCACATTCGCCTGTTGAAATTTTATTTGGCTAAAATGGAGCTATTATTTGCCATAGTGCCCAGTACTTCCTGGCACTATAGTAAATGACCCCCATAGACTTTAACGGTGTTCGCGTGCTCGAACAAACTTTTTTCCCGTTCACATGTTCTGGTGCGAACCGAACAGGGGGGGGGGACAGCTCATCCCTACCTAACAGTAAAAAGGGTCGCTGGTTTGTATTCCCAACCACACCACAAGACTACCTGCCTGGGGTTTGCATGTTCTCCCTGTGCCTGCGTGGGTTTCCTCCGGGTACTCCGGTTTCCTCCCACACTCCAAAGACATGCTGATAGGTTAATTGGCTTCTGTCTAAATTGGCCCTAGTATATGAATGTGAGTTAGGGACCTTAGATTGTAAGCTCCTTGAGGGTAGGGGCCCATGTGAGTGTATAATGTATATGTAAAGCACTGCGTAAATTGACGGCACTATAGAAGTACCTTAAATAAAAATAAATAAGTCTTCACTAATATTATGGTGTGAATCTCCAAAACACCATACACTAGCTAACAAGCAGTTTACATTTGATAAACTTTATTGTATGGTATATAAACCATCAAACACTAGTAAAAGTATTTTGTATAAATAATTGTGCTCAGCCCAATAGGCTAGCACTTAGCACCTCTACCTTCAAAAATTCAGGTATTGAAAGACTCATGGGTTCAAATCCCACAGAAGCATCCTAAAAGATTACTATTGGTGGAGAAAAGGAGAATTACTGTTAGCCAATTAGCCAAAGCAGCATACAGTGAATGCCAAGTAGCCAATACACTTTAATGTGGTTGATATTATTGTATTAACTCTTCAAATGCTTGCAATGGTATGTAAGTATTCACTAATATTATGGTGTGAATCTCCAAACACCACACACTAGCTAACAAGCAGTTTACATTTGATAAACGTTATTGTATAGTATATAACACATCAAACACTAGTAAAAGTATTTTGTATGTATAATTGTGCTTGGCCCAATAGGCTAGCAGTTAGCACCTCTACTTTCAAACATTCAGGTATTGAAAGCCTTATGGGTTCAAATCCCACAGAAAAATCCTAAAAGATTGCATTGGTGGGAAAAGGAGAATGCCAATGAGCCAAAGCAACACAAATATACGTATATATATATATATATATATATATATATATATATATATATATATATATATATATATATATATATATATACTGAAAATAGGTGATTGCCAAGTAGCTGATGCACTTTAATGTGAAAGTTTTTATTGTATTAACTCTTTAAATGCATGCAATGGTATGTAAGTATTCAATTATAATATGATGTGACATTCCAAACACCACACACTAGCTAAAGGGCAGTTTACATTTATTTGTTTGTTTATTTTAATTCACTTGTGCACTGAAAAAATAAACACAGCTGGTGGATGGTAGGTTGACTGTTGTTTGAACTCATACCACGAGTGGCATGAAGATATCCAAGCAGACCACTAAGCCATTGTGCTAAGTACAAGACCTGCATAATAGTGTAGTATTATTAAAGAATGAACATAAATAATTACTGCTTTATAGTCAACTAAATTAATAAATAATAAATCAAAAACATGAAAAAAACAACATACAACAAATAGGTAACCTAAATGATTAATACATGTAACTTTACAGAATAGCAGACATTACTATGTAATAATCATTCAGAACTGCATTTCTTAGCAAAAGAAGGAAAAAAACTAGGAATACTAATTGCAATATAAATCAATAGATGCACGGGAACTCGAGCACATCTCTGATAAAAATGTTTCTTTCACATACATGGATCATGGCTACAGTACAGTGCTATATAACAACTTGATAAGAATCGGCATTTGTATATACGCGGAAGCGCTAATTAGCGGCAATTTAGAATTTACAAACGTTTATTTCCTGCTTATATCGCTAACTTTCAGGCGCAAATTTGCTGTTTTGTTTCCATTTGACTAAAATGGGCTCTATTATTTGCCATAGTGCCCAGTACTTCCTGGAGTTATAGTAAATGACCCCCATAGTGTTTTAGCTTTTAGTCCAAAAAGTTCCATTTTGGTCTCATCTGACCCGAGCACCTTCTTCCACATGTTTGCTGTGTCCCCCACATTGCTGCTCGGAAACTGCAAAAGGACTTCTTATGACTTTCTTTCAACAATTGCTTTCTTCTTGCCACTCTTCCATAAAGGCCAGATTTGTGGAGTGCACGACTGATAGTTGTCCTGTGGACAGATTCTCCCACCAAGTTACCATGGGCCTCTTGGATGCTTCTCTGATAAATGCTTTCCTTGCCTGGCCTGTCAGTTTAGGTAGATGGCCATGTCTTAGGAGGTTTGCAGTTGTGCCATACTCTTTCCATTTTTGCATGATGGATTGAACAGTGCGCAGTCAGATGTTCAAAGCTTGGGATATTTTTTTATAACCTAACCCTGCTTTAAACTTCTCCACAACTTTTTTCCTGACCTGTCTGGTGTGTCCCTTGGCTTTCATGATGCTGTTTGTTCGCTAAGGTTCTCTAACAAACCTCTGAGGGCTTCACAGAACAGCTGAATTTATACTGAGATTAAATTACACACGGGTGGACTCTATTTACTAATTAAGTGACTTCTGAAGGCAATTGGTTCCACTAGATTTTAGTTAGGGGTATCAGAGTAAAGGGGGCTGAATACAAATGCATGCCACACTTTTCAGATATTTGTAAAAAATTTTGAAAACCATTTATCATTTTCCTTCCACTTCACAATTATGTGCCACTTTGTGTTGGTCTATCACATAAAATCCCAATAAAATACATTTACGTTTTTGGTTGTAACGTGACAAAATGTGGAACATTTCAAGGGGTATGAATAATTTTTGAAGGCACTGTAGGTCTAATTTAACCCTAATGCCGCAGTGTCCAATTTATGTTTTGCACCTTAGATCACCCAGCCAATTTTTCCATTTTTTCTGTACATGCGTGCCACATTACAGAGTTTAAATGTATCTTAGAATATGGTCCACACTTTTTTTGGATAGAATAGTGAAAGGTAGAGATGGGCCGAACACCCCCCTGTTCGGCTTGCAGCAGAACTCCTGAACAGCGAACGTCATTGAAGTCTATGGGAGCCGAAGAGGAAAAATCAAAAGTGCCCATTTTGAGGGCATATATGCAAGTAGTTGGCCAAAAAAGGGGAATGGGGTTTTGGGTACTGCCCTGGGAGATATGTATCAATGCAATATTTTTTTTATAAAGCGAACATTTTTTCAGGAGCAGTGATTTCAATGATGATTAAAGTTCAGCAATAAAAACAAAAAAATCCTTTAAATATAGTGCATGGGGGTCCCTTTAGTCTGCCTGTAAAGTGGCACATCTGTAGCATATATAGAACATGCTGCGGCAAAAATTACATTTCTAACTAAAAAAAACAACAAGTCAAATCACATTTGGAATGACTCACGGTTGCAATTGCCTGCACCCAGAATGGGACCCCCCCCCGATTCCATACCAGGCCCTACAGGTCTGGTATGGATTTTAAGGGGTACCCCATGCCAGAAGTAAAAAAAAACACCATGTGGGGTCCCCCCAAAATCCATAACAGACCCTTATCCAAGCAAGCAGCCTGGCAGGTCAGAAAAGAGGGAGAGGGGAGCAAGAGCCCCCCTGTACCATACCAGGCCACATGCCCTCAACATGGGGGGTGCTTTGGGGCAGGGGTTCCCATGTTGATAGCAGAATATTTAAACATTACTCCTTACCTTTTTAGATGTTTTTTTCTATAAATAAAGATGAGAGTCAGGCTGGTACCACAGCTGTGTAATTATAACAATGTTAATAATGGGTAATTGTATTTTAGAGAAACTGAACATACACGTTTATGATACAAAAACTATTTATAATTTATCTGTAACATACTGTACACTGATTGACATAAAAAATATTAAAATATTCTTTTTATGTGATGCAGTATGTCTATTTGATCTTGAGCACCGTTCTTCATGTCATAGTTAGATAATTAGTCAGGTTGAAAAAAAGACAATAGTCCCTCCATGCTGTGTATGCGAAATGTCTCATTAATTGATTAAATGCTATATGTAAAAAAAGAATACATTTTAATTTTCTGTCTTAATTTTCCAAAAATCTGTGTCAGGAATATGATCTTTAAAAAACTCACAATGCCTTTAATTAAATATGTAGGAGGATCTACTTTGCAAAATTTGGTCATTTTGTTGGTATTTCAGGGCCTGAATAAGTATGATAGGTAGTCAGGAAATCATACACACCATTTAAGGCTCTTGAAAGCCTGAAGGCGCTCCTTGGATTTTGGGCCCCTCTATGCACCTTGATGTCATGGATTTGATTACAAGTGCAAAGAGAGTGTGATCTGAGGAATAAACAAAGTCTGTTGGAAACATCACATTATGTTATTTGACCTTACATGCCTTGTAGGTCCCACTACCAAGGTGAGAGCAGTGTGAGCAGATTTTTGTTACGGGAAGATGGTGTTACAATATGTTAGTGCACACTGATGGTCATGCACAGCAGAGAGCATTATTTTAACATGCACATGATTAGTGCAGTAATATTGAGAGGGCGGAAGTGAGGGTGATATGTGTTGTATATGTTGTAATATGTTCACCGATTTATGTGGGACATTATATTATTATATGTATGTACACATACAGTCAATATTGACCAGACCAGAATTCAGTTGACAATGGTTGATTTGTCTGAGCCAACTGAATTTTAACATAGCAAGGGGGCAGCTGAAGACCCTTTGATGTGTTAATCTTATGCAAGTCTATTTGAACATTTCAAAGGGTGTTCCGGTGGTATCTGTTAATCTAATCTAATTACACATATCTAAGGGGACTTGTTGATGTTGATATGCGGGAGTGCAAATTGGGGCGGTTTATGACTACAGCTGTTCACGGCTGGGAGTTGTTGTTTGTCTGAAAGACTAAAGTATATCAAAGGCCTGAATGGAGACTGCCAATCAAATTGCTCAGCCATTCAATGTCTAGTGAATATAACATGGTGTTCAGCATATAGTCAATATAGTTTTGTCTGTGTATGACTATGAAGGCACAGACCTAAGAAAATGGGACTCTGAATTATATCTACTTTGTCAGATTTTTTTGTCATCTGTGGACTTTGGACTTTGTTCTGTGTTGGAAGTCAATAAAGTGCATCTCTCTGGAAGAATTGGGTTGCTACGGAAGAGTACTTACTAATTAATTATCATACCCACTATACTACTATACTACTACACATATTATTATATCACTACAATATGTACATAGTTACATAGTTACATAGTAGGTGAGGTTGAAAAAAGACACAAGTCCATCAAGTCCAACCTATGTGTGTGATTATGTGTCAGTATTACATTACATATCCCTGTATATTGCGGTCATTCAGGTGATTATCTAATAGTTTCTTGAAGCTATCAATGCTCCCCGCTGAGACCACCGCCTGTGGAAGGGAATTCCACATCCTTGCCGCTCTTACAGTAAAGAACCCTCTACGTAGTTTAAGGTTAAACCTCTTTTCTTCTAATTGTAATGAGTGGCCACGAGTCTTATTAAACTCTCTTCTGCGAAAAAGTTTTATCCCTATTGTGGGGTCACCTGTACAGTATTTGTAAATTGAAATCATATCCCCTCTCAAGCGTCTCTTCTCCAGAGAGACTAAGTTCAGTACTCACAACCTTTCCTCATAACTAAGATCCTCCAGACCCTTTATTAGCTTTGTTGCCCTTCTTTGTACTCGCTCCATTTCCAGTACATCCTTCCTGAGGACTGGTGCCCAGAACTGGACAGCATACTCCAGGTGCAGGCGGACCAGAGTCTTGTAGAGCGGGAGAATTATCGTTTTATCTCTGCAGTTGATCCCCCTTTTAATGCATGCCAATATTCTGTTTGCTTTATTAGCAGCAGCTTGCCATTGCATGCCATTGCTGAGCCTATCATCCACTAGGACCCCCAAGTCCTTTTCCATCCTAGATTCCCCCAGAGGTTCTCCCCCCAGTGTATAGATTGCATTCATATTTTTGCCACCCAAATGCATTATTTTACATTTTTCTACATTGAACCTCATTTGCCATGTAGTCGCCCACCCCATTAATTTGTTCAGGTCTTTCTGCAAGATTTCCACATCCTGTGGAGAAGTTATTGCCCTGCTTAGCTTAGTATCGTCTGCAAATACAGAGATTCAACTGTTTATCCCATCCTCCAGGTCATTTATGAACAAATTAAATAGGATTGGTCCCAGCACAGAACCCTGGGGGACCCCACTACCCACCCCTGACCATTCTGAGTACTCCCCATTTATCACCACCCTCTGAACACGCCCTTGTAGCCAGTTTTCAATCCATGTACTCACCCTATGGTCCATGCCAACGCACCTTATTTTGTACAGTAAACGTTTATGGGGAACTGTGTCAAATGCTTTTGCAAAATCCAGATACACCATGTCTACGGGCCTTCCTTTATCTAGATGGCAACTCACCTCCTCATAGAAGGTTAATAGATTGGTTTGGCAAGAACGATTCTTCATGAATCCATGCTGATTACTGCTAATGATATCATTCTTATTACTAAAATCTTGTATATAGTCCCTTATCATCCCCTCCAAGAGTTTACATACATGTTGTGGGGTGGAAAGGAGGAGTAAACAAATGACAGTTTGAGGGCATTATTACAAAAGGAAGGTTAGTGAGAGCACCCACACTGGGAACATCTAAAATGCTGCTGGGGCCTGAAAGTAGTGAAAGTAGGGGTTTTCTTCCCTAAAAAAATTGCAAAGCTAAGGCTAGATGTTTGATTTTGGGCAAGGCTCCAAAAGTAAGTTTAACGCTATACAAACAAGTGTAAACAACAGTTACAATAAATCTTAGCAAGGCAGATGTTGATTTCAGTTATACAAAGTAGCTTAGAGTCTCAGAGTAATTTCAGAGAAGAGTGGAGTCAGTTACCAATGGCAAAATAAAGTCAGATGTCAATTGCAGTCATGCAAATTAGCTTAGTGATTCAGATATGTGTGGAATCAGTTACCGAGTGCAAAGCAAGGCAAATGTCGATTGCAGTCATGCAAAGTAGCTTAGTGTTTCAGAGATGAGTGGAATCAGTTACCTGAAGGAGCATAGCAGAGAAGATATGATAAGAGGATCCCATGTTAAAGTTCCATGCACTTATCGCAGAAAGTGGCAATTTATGCAGAAATTGCCAAGCCTGGGATTTCATAAGTAAGTTTAACGCTATACAAACAAGTATAAACAACAGTTACAATAAATCTTAGCAAGGCAGATGTTGATTTCAGTCACACAAAGTAGCTTAGAGTTTCAGAGAAATTTCAGAGAAAAGTGGAGTCAGTTACCAATGGCAAAATAAAGTCAGATGTCAATTGCAGTCATGCAAATTAGCTTAGTGTTTCAGACATGTGTGGAATCAGTTACCGAGTGCAAAAGCAAGGCAAATGTCGATTGCAGTCATGCAAAGTAGCTTAGTGTTTCAGAGATGAGTGGAGTCAGTTACCTGTAGGAGCGTAGCAGAGAAGACATGATAAGAGGATCCCATGTTAAAGTTCCATGCACTTATAGCAGAAAGTGGCACTTTATGCAGAAATTGCCAAGCCTGGGATACCATATATGTTAGACTTTTTTGTCGCTGAGGTGCATAGAAGGGCCTGAAACCGAAAGATGCCCTTCAGGCTTTCAAGGGTCTTAAAAGTTGTGTTGGATTTCCTGACTACCTATCACACTTATTTGGAAATAAAGGAATGTGGCGCTTACTACATAAACAAATTTGGATAGCCTGTGAGATAATTGAGACAATGGTGACTAGAAATGCAATATAATAACTACTTAAATAAATAATAATTAAATAACAATTAAAAAACATGTGCAATTTATGTCAATAGTGCAAATAATCGAATAATCAAATGTGCAAAAAAATACATCTCACATGTGCAAAAGAGCAAATATTCAAGTGTGCAAATAGCAATAATTCTCCAACGTGCAAATAGCAATCAATAAGAAAAAATGTGCAAAAAATGTGCAAAAAGATAACTTGTTCATCAAAGAGGAATAATCCAATAGAAAAGTGCAAAAAATAAAAATATATAGTCCAAGATAAGTAAATCCACAGCATGCAGTAAAACTCGTCAAAGATAAAGTGCAGAGTGCCAATATCCAGAGAATCTCCACCGTCCACTGTGTGAAACATTGCTTCCCCCAGCCTCTCACCTCAGGAAATAAATCAATGAGCGTCTCAGATATTTCCAGCAAAAATCGATCGACTCCCAGGATATTCCCGATGGATTGATAATCACCACATAATAATCATAAAAGGAAAGGGAAGAGCTTCATAGTGCAGTAACTTCAAAATTATTTATTTTAATAGAACTGGTAACTTACATTGATCGTAGCAAACAAACAGCGCAGTAAACATAGGAGACTTCCGGTTTTGGCAGCGACCGGAAGTAGCACTACCCCGACTCTCTCCCTCACGCAAATCGTTACTGATCACGTGACTTTCTCAAAGGGCATAGAGTCAGGTGTACAAAAGTTGACTTATATACCGAAAATCAGCATCAACCATTAATAAATAATTAAAAGAACATCAATGCCACTTAAAATCAATAGTTGGATATAAAACAATTTCAATTAAACTCTACGTTGTGTCCTAGTGGTGCTAAAGTGAGGAGCTTGTATATCCAGTGAGATTCTGACTGGCTCAGTTTTATGATTTTATTATGCCTCCTCCAATGGGGTTTATATTTTTCAATCCCCCACACTATTAAAGACTAGGAGGGATCTCTATTATGACACTGGTCATAATGTCTCGAGAGACTGTGTTTAGGGAATCCATTTTTTATATTTTGTGCATGTTTCCTTAGTCTCTTCCACAGTTCTGTCTTTGTTCATCCAATATACTGGATCTGACAAGGGCACTCTAAAAGATAAACTACCCCTTCAGTCCTACAAAGGACCTAATCAGTCAAATAATAGCACAGATGGGAACTATAATGCTTATAATACAGCAAATCAGAAACAAAGATGGGATGGAAACAATGACTGGAAGAAACCTTTTTGGAAAAATAATTGGTATAATAATAATTCCTATAATCCACCTAGGCCTTTCCAACAGCCTCCATATGGAAGAAGATCACCTACACCCCCATGGCGGGATCATGGGTCTCAAAATCATCCATACGGAAATGTAAGACAAGATGATAGGCAGTACCACCATGATAAAAGAGGGGCACAAGGAATATATGAGAATCAATACAATATTCTGATTCAAAATCACTATGAATATCTGACAAGAAATGACGAAGGAGGAAGAACCCATGAAGGTCAGTACGAAAGAGGAAGAACTCCGAGACAACGTTTTGAAAGACAAACACAAGATAGCACTCCTTGGCATTTTTTAGAGATGAGACACTGGGACTCTCCGAGGCGTCATCAACAGGAGAGTGGACCCCAGGGGACAACAAGGCGGAGTCCAGATCACAAATTGGAAAGGAAGATGAGGAAGGAAGAAGTGAGGTATCATGAATCCCAGAGAGATCGAGACAGGGAAGAGCGATCAAGGAGAACATCGAGAAGAACACCAGAAAACAGATCTGGAAGAAACAGAAATTGAGGTGAGGATGTGGAGGAAGAACAAAGAAACAGAAGAAAAAGAGAGTGATAGGAGAGGGAATTATAAATATTAGTGGAGTGGAACTCACGAAAGATGAAATCAAAGTATTGGATAAAGGGCTTAAAATTGCTCCCAAAAGGAATTTGAATAAATTTAATACGTATGTACACATTAATAAATTTGCTAGGAGCCTACATATAAAAAAATATATGCTCAATAAACCTGGAGAAGGTTTAATAAGAAACAATACTGTGGCTAACGAGATTTTGTATAGTAACTTGAGAAATAAATCTCTGTCCAATCCTCCAATTGGTAATGAAGGACATATTGAGGTATTTCGTAGAATGGTCCTAAAAGACCTTCATGATTTGAAGACAAAGAAAGTATATGACCCTGGTGACATCAAGAACGGCATTAAAAAACTTGAAGAGAGAAAAGATGTTGTGGTAAGGCAAGCCGACAAAGGAGGGGCCTTAGTGATACAATCGAAAAAAAGGAGGAATTGGATCGTAAACTATGTGATGATGCTACGTATCAAAGATTACTTAGTAATCCAACACTAAGATATAAGGATGAATTAGCAGATTTGATACAAGAAGGTATGGCGAAAGGCTTGCTAAATAAGAAAGAAGTTAAATATTTACTGCCCAATGAATTTAGGATTCCAATAATATATACTCTCCCGAAGATCCATAAAGACAAGGAAAAACCTCCGGGGAGGCCGATAGTCAATGGAATTAATTCTGTAGGAGCAAGGATAGGCTAGGATATAGACTGGTTCTTGCAACCAATAGTAGGAAAAACAAAATCATATCTTATGCTCCGTACACACGGTCAGAATTTCTGACAGAAAAAGTCCGATGGGAGCTTTTGGTCGGATATTCCGACCATGTGTATGCCCCATCAGACTTTTTCTGTCGGCATTTCTGATGGACTTAGATAGAGAACATGTTCTAAATTTTTCCTTCGGAAATGCCGAAGGAGGTTATCCCGTTGGTAAGTCCGACCGTGTGTACACAGCATAAGAGATACTAAACACTTGATACAACTATTGAATAACATTAAACTTGATGACAGACCAGTGTAACTTGCCACAGCAGATGTTGCGTCTTTGTACACAATTATTAACCATGAAGAAGCAACACAAGTGACCAAATGGGCCTTGAGAGAACTAAGCAATTTAAAATGTGTACAGAAAGAAAATGTCTTGTTAATTGCCTGAAGTATAGTCTCGACCATAACAATTTTTGGTCTGAAAAAAATTGCTACAAACAGATCTGTGTAATAGCAATGGGCGCTAAGTATGCACCCAGTGTGGCAAATCTCTATATGGCAGAATGGGAGAAGGATGCTTTGTATAACAAAAAAACGCAGCAACTCCTCCTATTCAAGAGATTTATTAACAATATTATTATGGATGGATTTTTGCTTCAATCTTACTACCAATGATAAAGATATTAAACTCACCTGGGAGATAAGTGAAGAGAGAATCCAATTCTTAGATCTGGAGATTTCCAAAGAGGAAGATAGATTAGTGACACAAATGCACTTTAAATTGGTTGATAGGAATAGTTACCTCCCATTCGATAGTTGTCATCATACACCTTGGTTGGACAACATACCTAAGGGCCAACTGATTAGACTAAGGAGAAATTGCACTAAGAAGGAGGTATTCCTTAAACAAGCCTAATTTATTGGCAAGAGATTCATTCAGAAAGGGTACCAACAGAATTTAATTGAAGAGAAAATAAAGGAAGTAACCTCCCTTGATAGAGAGAAATTGATTGAAGATTCAATCAAGAAAAAAGAATGTACTAATGTTGTTCCATTGGTGATGGACTACAACATTCAGCACAAACAGATTGAAAGAATATGTAGAAAATATTGGAATATCATAAAAGCTGATCGACATTTGGGTGTGGTTTTACCCGAATATCCGAAATTCACGTATCGGAGGGCTCCTACCCTCAGAGACCTTATTGCAAAGAATGTGCTAGATCCGCCTGTCCAGAGAAGCTTTTCATTTTTTGAAGGAAAGGGTTACTATCCTTGCAAAACTTGCTATACTTGTAGACATACCAAAGAGAGTAAGAAAAAAAAGTAAGTTTTAAATCAGCAGTAACTGGGAGAGAATACCCGATCAAGGATTTTATTTTGTGTAGGACTGAAGGGGTAGTTTACCTTTTAGAGTGCCCTTGTCAGATCCAGTATATTGGAAGAACAAAGAGAGAACTGTGGAAGAGACTAAGGGAACATGCACAAAATATTAAAAATGGATTCCCTAAGCACAGTCTCTTGCGACATTATGACCAGTGTCATAATAGAGATCCCTCCTCTTTAATGATGTGGGGGGATTGAAAAATATAAACCCCATTGGAGGGGGGATAATAAAATCATAAAACTGAGCCAGTCAGAATCTCACTGGATACACAAGCTCCTCACTTTAGCACCACTAGGACACAATGTAGAGTTTAATTCAAATTGTTTTATATCCAAATATTGATTTTAAGTGGCATTGATGTTCTTTTAATTATTTATTAATGGTTGATGCTGATTTTCGGTATATAAGTCAACTTTTGTACACCCGACTCTATGCCCTTTGAGAAAGTCACGTGATCAGTAACGATACGCGCGAGGGAGAGAGCCGGGGTGGTGCTACTTCCGGTCGCTGCCAAAACTGGAAGTCTCCTATGTTTACTACGCTGTTTGTTTGCTACGATCAATGTAAGTTACCAGTTCTATTAAAATAAAGAATTTTGAAGTTACTGCACTACGGAGCTCTTCCCTTTCCTTTTATGATTATTATGTGGTGATTATCAATCCATCAGGAATATCCTGGGAGTCAATTGATTTTTGCTGGAAATATCTGAGACACTCATTGATTTATTTCCTGAGGTGAGAGGCTGGGGGAAGCAGTGTTTCACACAGTGGATGGTGGAGATTCTCTGGATATTGGCACTCTGCACTTTATCTTTGACGAGTTTTACTGCACGCTGTGGATTTACTTATCTTGGACTATATATTTTTATTTTTTGCACTTTTCTATTGGATTATTCCTTTTAAAGTGCCCTTGTCAGATCCAGTATATTGGAAGAACAAAGAGAGAACTGTGGAAGAGACTAAGGGAACATGCACAAAATATAAAAAATAGATTCCCTAAGCACAGTCTCTTGCGACATTATGACCCGTGTCATAATAGAGATCCCTCTTCTTTAATGGTGTGGGGGATTGAAAAATATAAACCCCATTGGAGGGGGGATAATAAAATCATAAAACTGAGCCAGTCAGAATCTCGCTGGATACACAAGCTCCTCACTTTAGCACCGCTAGGACACAACGTAGAGTTTGATTTAAATTGTTTTTTATACAACTATTGATTTTAACCACTTGCCAACCGCCCACAGCTGAATGACGGCTGCAGGGCGGTTGGATACCTTTGGGATCATGTCATATGACGTGATCCCGGAAAACCGCTCCCGCGCACCCCCCCGGGCATGCACACAGGAACATCCGTGTTCGCTGGGTCCGCGGGACCCGGCGCAACACAGATCATGGTAAAGGGCCAATGACAGCGGCCCTTTACCATGTAATCGCTCCGTCCAATGACGGAGCGATCACAAATGTAAACAAAAAGGGAAAGCAGGGTCATCAGGAGGTTACAGCTCTCCTCTCCTCACACCGATGCAGCGTGAGAGGAGAGGAGAGCTTTACGGTGCCAATCAGTGAGTTTTTCCACATTTATCAGTGCCCAACAGTGCCACAGCAGTGCCCAACAGTGCCACAACAGTGCCCAACAGTGTCATCTGAGCCCACCAGTGCAACCTCTGTGCCACCAGTGCCACCTCTGTGCCTCAAGCGCAGTGCCACCGCAACAAAGGCCAGGTACCAGTAGGGTGTCCTCTCAGCCACAAAAGGATAGAGGCCATGCCACCCTTCTCTATGCCCTTCAAAACCCCCTGTGGCTTCCCCCTCATTCCGGAGCAGCAAATATCCCCCCTTTTACCGCCCAGCTAGGTGTCCAGGTGAACACCGATGATTTTGTGATGCTTGTTTTTTTTATTTGATTTTTACCAAAGACTTACTATCGTCCATTGTGGCCCACTGCAACCTCTATGCACAGCAGTACATAGTAAGCAAAGCTGGCTCTAGTTATGCCCGTCCCTTTGAGTGGAGAGAGCTTACCATAGAGGAATTTAAAATTTTCTTAGGCCTAACTTTTACAATGGGACTCACAAAAAAAAATGAAATGTACTCATATTGGTCAACTAACCCCGTCCACCACATGCCACTCTTCTCTTCGATAATGCCAAGATCAAGATACCTTATGATTTTGCGCTTCCTCCACTACAATGACAACACCCAGTGCCCTCCCCGAAATGACCCAGCATTTGACAAATTATTCAAACTTCGTCCACTCCTAAATTATTTCGCTGAAAAATTTCCCCAATTATATACCCCCGAACAGAATATTTCCGTGGATGAGTCCCTTGTAAAATTCTCCGGCAGGCTCGGCATCAAACAATTTATCCCCAGCAAAAGGGCCCGATATGGGGTAAAAATGTACAAATTTTGCGACCGAGCCACGGGGTACATTTACGCCTTCCGGGTGTACGAAGGGAAGGACACCCAACTGCATCCCCCTGAATGTCCAGAATATATTGGAGCCAGCGACAAAGTTGTCTGGGAGCTTGTTTATCCACTCCTTGGAAAGGGGTACCACCTTTATGTGGATAACTTTTATACAAGTCTGCCCCTCTTCCGCAATCTTCACCGGAGAGACACCCCAGCATGTGGTACCGTAAGAACGAACAGAAAAGGCTTCCCACAAAAACTGGTCAATGAAAGGCTACGCCGAGGGGAGACGGCGTCTTTGTGGAACCAGGAGCTATTAGCTGTCAAGTGGAGGGGCAGATGAAACGTCCACATGCTCACGACAATCCATAATGGCACCTATGTGGAAGTCCCAAGAAAAAACGGCCCAGTCCAGAAACCTGCTTGTGTTTACGATTATAATTTGTTTATGGGGGGAGTGGACTTCAACGATCAGATGATTGAACCCTACCTTCCCACAAGAAAATCCCGTCACTGGTATAAAAAAGTGTCCATTTATTTTTTCAGTTTGGCCATGTATAACACTTATGTTATTTACCAAAAATCTACAGAGAACCCCGTATCCTATCTGCACTACCAGGAACAAGTAATCTCCGCCCTTTTGTACCCTGAAAGCCCACCAGAAATTATTCGCTCTGATTCCTTGAGCAGACTCCACGAACGCCACTTTCCTGACAAAATACCCCCCAGTGAAACAGGCCAGAGACGTCAGAAGAGATGCCGGGTGTGCTCCAGAGGAGAAATTAGAAGAGACACCTCGTTTTATTGTCCCCAATGTCCTTCCCAACCAGGCCTCTGTATAGGTGAATGTTTCTGCCGTTACCATACTTCTCTACATTATTAGGGAAGTATGGTAAACGTAATTCTCATTTCCTGTCATTTTCCTCCACACCCCTTATGCCACTGCGCTGAACTATACATTCCTCTGCCTTCTCCGGAATCGACCCTGGCCTCTTATATGACCAAGCTTTTGCCTAACGATAAACATACCTCTGCCTACTCCGGAACTGACCCTGGCCTGTTATACGACCAAGCTTCTGCCTAACGATAAACATACCTCTGCCTTCTCCGGAACTGACCCTGGCCTGTTATATGACCAAGCTTATGCCTAACGCTAAATTGTACCTACCTCTGCCTGCTCTGGAACTGACCCTGGACTGTTTGACCATGTTTTTGCCTGCCTCTTGGACTGATCATTTACCCTGCTATGCTAGTGGGAACACAGGGGTCTCACATATGTGAGGGGCTCCAGAAATGTTTTTCTGGATGAAGAAAACTAATTTTTTAGTTTTCTCATTCCCAGATTTAGGGTCTGGAGACTCAGAGGCTTCAAAGAGATTTGGGTGGGAGAAGCCTCTACCCCTGTCCCCATTCTTTCCTGGCCTGCTACTTGGACCATGTTGTTGCTTACTACCAGGACCAATATTTTGGCACTGCTGGCAATGTCTCTACTTGCACTGACCCTGGACTGTATAAGGACATTATCCCTGCCTGTACTATGGACAATATTCATGCCTGCTGCCTGGACAATTCCATTCACTGTCGCTGACCATGTCCCTGCCTGCTGCCTGGATCAGGGCTCTCCTCCTGTGGACAACTGCACTACTAAAACCACAGGTAATATTTTGTTTACCCTTTGCTCAGCAGAATGTATTTTAGGGTGTAATTCTTGGTATGTTCATGCTATGTGTTAGAAATATGAAGAGCCTTCAAAAATGTGATAGATTGTAAGGAAATTAGATGTGTAATTTATGCTCCTAGAACGCCTGAATGTGCTACTTCAATGTTGGGCCTCTGTATGTAGCCAGGCTGTGTAAAGGTTTCACACATGTGGTATCGCCATACTCAGAAGGAGTAGCAGAATATATTTTGGGGTGTCATTTTTGCTATGTACATGCTATGTGTTGGAAATATCTTAGAAATGGACAACTTTGTGTAAAACAAATGTGTTTTCATTTTTTTTCCACATTTTCCAAAAAATTCTGGAAAAAAATGAACCGTTCAAAAGACTCATTATGCCTCATAGGTTATATGTTGGGGTGTTTGCTTTCCAAAATGGGGTCACTTTGTGCGTGTTTCCATTGTCCTGGTGCTCCAGGGCCTTCAAAAGTGTAATAGGTGATTGAGAGATTAGATGTGTAATTTATGCTCCTAGAACGCCTGAATGTGCTACTTCAATGTTGCGCCTCTGTATGTAGCCAGGCTGTGTAAAAGTCTCACACATGTGGTATCGCCATACTCAGGAGGAGTAGCAGAATATATTTTGGGGTGTCATTTTTGCTATGTACATGCTATGTGTTGGGAATATCTTAGAAATGGACAACTTTGTGTAAAAAAAATGCGTTTTCATTTTTTTTCCACATTTTCCAAAAACTTCTGGAAAAAAATGAACCATTCAAAAGACTCATTATGCCTCATAGATTATACGCTGGGGTGTTTGCTTTCCAAAATGGGGTCACTTTGTGGGTGTTTCCATTGTCCTGGTGCTCCAGAGCCTTCAAAAGTGTAATAGGTGATTGAGAGATTAGATGTGTAATTTATGCTCCTAGAACGCCTGAATGTGCTACTTCAATGTTGCGCCTCTGTATGTAGCCAGGCTGTGTAAAAGTCTCACACATGTGGTATCACCATACTCAGGAGGAGTAGCAGAATATATTTTGGGGTGTCATTTTTGCTATGTACATGCTATGTGTTGGAAATATCTTAGAAATGGACAACTTTGTGTAAAAAAAATGTGTTTTCATTTTTTTTCCACATTTTCCAAAAACTTCAGTCTATCAATTGAGGGGGGTGGTTAATTGCTCACAGGTGACTATTTAACTAGGTGTAGGACTCAGTCTGAGTGTGCTCAGTCTGAGGCTGTGGAACTTTGTGCAAGTGGAACTGGTCTAAGTGGTGAGTTAAAACCAGAGTTTAAAACAGGAGATTATAACAGGGGTCATAGTACCTGTGTAGTGTGAGTATCTGAGTGTTGTCTGAGTAGTGTGTGTGGATCGTTAGTACTTGTGTATTGTGCACTGTATACTTGAGTATTGCTAGTGCACACAGGTCTGCGACTGTTCTACGATTGCACGTAGGTCTGTGAGTACCTGTGTATTGTCTTGTTGTGTACCTGTATATTGTCTTGAGTATTAGTGCCAGGAAGCTAGCTGTTAGGTCATTTGGACAGGGTAAAATCCCCAATCCTCACTAAATTTAATAGGTACGATGCCCGGTGGGTGTGGAGAGGCGACTCTTTGTACATCTTGCCGCATGTATGCATTCCTTGATCATCCGATCGAGGGCGTATACTGCTGTGCAAAATGTAAGCACATTGTTTCCCTGGAAGCCCAGGTTCTGAATCTGGGGAAGCAACTGTCAGCACTGAGAAGTCCCTCCATACTAAAGGAGAGCCAGGAACATACACGGCAGGTGCCGGCAGGGGCCAGCACAGAGGCGGGTGGAGACAAAGAGGTGCTGGCACTAGCAAAGAGTAGATGGGTGACAGTCAGGAGGGGTAGAGGGGGAAGTGCCAGGGAGGCCGATCCAGGACTGGAGCATCCCAATAAGTACGCTACTTTGAGTGACATTGGTGAAAGCAGTCAGGGACCAGCACTGCTGGAGCTGAGGGACTCTCCTAGCTGCCGGGGGAAGAACTCCTCCAGTGAGAGTGGGGCGGCAGCAAAGGGAAAGGAAAGAGAGATTCTGGTGGTAGGGGACTCAATTCTTAGAAGGACAGAGAGGGCAATCTGTAACCAAGACCTGAAGCGCCAAACAGTATGTTGTCTACCGGGCGCTCGGGTTCGGCACATCACGGATCTTGTGGACAGATTACTGGGAGGGGCTGGGGAAGACCCGGCTGTCATGGTGCACATTGGCACCAATGACAAAGTCAGAGGCAGATGGAGTGTCCTAAAGAACGATTTTAGGGACTTAGGAGCTAAATTGAGGAAAAGGACCTCCAATGTAGTATTCTCAGGAATACTACCGGTACATCGAGCCACACCAGAAAGGAAGAGGGAGATTAGGGAAGTAAACAAGTGGCTGAAGAGCTGGTGTAGTAAGGAGGGGTTTGGGTTCCTGGAGGACTGGGCCGACTTCTCAGTCGGTAACCGGTACTATAGAAGGGACGGACTGCACCTAAATGAGGAGGGTGCAGATCTGCTGGGAAGGAAGATGGCTAAAAAGTTAGAGGGGTTTTTAAACTAGGCGATGGGGGGGAGGGTCCAGAGGCAGAGATAGCCAGCGTGGAAGATATTCCACAGGGTAGTATTGGGGGCATTAGTGGTAGGTTAACCAAAGCACAAAAACACAAGGTGAGTATAGTAGCAAGTCCTAGTTGCAATCTTGAAACACCCAATACGAAGACAATATGCGACCGGGCTAAACTATGTGGCATGTTCACCAATGCCAGGAGCATGGCGGACAAGATGGGTGAACTAGAGATACTGTTGTACGAGGAGGATTTGGATTTTGTGGGAATTTCAGAGACCTGGTTCAACAGCTCTCATGATTGGCTGGCAAACATTCAAGGGTATACCCTATACCGCAATGATAGAGAGGGTAAAAAAGGGGGAGGGGTATGCCTATATATCAAGAATAATGTACAAGTGAATGTGAGAGATGACATCACTGAGGGAGCTAGAGAGGAGGTGGAATCCTTATGGGTAGAGCTCCAAAGGGATGAAGCTAAGGGGAAAATAATACTGGGAGTATGCTATAGGCCCCCTAACCTGAGGGAGGAAGTGGAGTTGGATCTCCTATCACAAATTGGAGTAGCAGCAAGGATGGGAAGTGTTATCATAATGGGGGATTTTAATTATCCAGACATAGACTGGGCGGAGGAAACCGCGCATTCATTTAAGGCTCGCCAGTTCCTTAATGTCCTGCAGGACAATTTTATGGGTCAGATGGTAGACGCACCAACTAGAAATAAAACATTACTGGATCTACTGATTACCAACAATACAGACCCGATCACGGATGTGGAAATGCGGGGCAATTTAGGTAACAGCGATCACAGGTCAATTACTTTCAGTATAAATCACACAAATAGGAAACATAAAGGGAATACAAAGACACTGAATTTCAAAAGAGCCAACTTCCCTAAACTACAAACCTTACTAAAAGGCATAAACTGGGATAAAATATTAGGAACAAAGAATACGGAGGAGAGATGGGTTTGCTTTAAGAGCATATTAAATAAGGGCATTAGCCAATGTATCCCATTGGGTAATAAATTTAAAAGAGCGAACAAAAGTCCTGGATGGCTTAACTCCAATGTAAAAATGCATATAAAAGCAAAGGAGAAGGCCTTCAAAAAATACAAGGTTGAGAGATCATCCTCAGCATTCAGACTTTATAAAGAATGCAACAGGAAATGTAAGGGTGCAATTAGGACAGCTAAGATAGAACATGAAAGACACATAGCGGAGGAGAGCAAAAAAAATCCCAAGAAATTCTTTAAGTATGTAAACAGTAAAAAAGGGAGGACAGACCATATTGGCTCCATAAAGAATGAGGAAGGACATCTGGTTACAAAGGATGGGGAGATGGCGAAGGTATTGAATTTATTCTTCTCCCCAGTCTTCACGTGTGAATCGGGGGGCTTCAGTAACCAAAAGTGCAGTGTTTATCCTTATGACACAACACAGGAAGCACCTCCATGGTTAACAGAGGACGGAATTAAAATTAGACTTGAGAAACTTAACATTAATAAATCACCGGGACCAGATGGCTTGCATCCGAGGGTACTTAGGGAACTCAGTCAAGTAATTGCCAGACCGTTGTTCCTAATTTTTACAGATAGTCTACTGACTGGAATGGTACCAGCTGATTGGAGAAAAGCCAATGTAGCACCTATATTTAAAAAGGGCCCAAAATACATTCCTGGGAATTACAGACCAGTTAGCCTAACATCAATAGTATGTAAACTCTTGGAGCGGATGATAAGGGACTATATACAGGATTTTAGTAATACGAACGGTATCATTAGCAGTAATCAGCATGGATTCATGAAGAATTGTTCTTGCCAAACCAATCTATTAACCTTCTATGAGGAGGTGAGTTGCCATCTAGATAAAGGAAGGCCCGTAGACGTGGTGTATCTGGATTTTGCAAAAGCATTTGACACAGTTCCCCATAAACGTTTACTGTACAAAATATGGTCCATTGGCATTGACCATAGGGTGAGTACATGGATTGAAAACTGGCTACAAGGGCAAGTTCAGAGGGTGGTGATAAATGGGGAGTACACGGAATGGTCAGGGGTGGGTAGTGGGGTTCCTCAGGGTTCTGTGCTGGGACCAATCCTATTTAATTTGTTCATAAACGATCTGGAGGATGGGATAAACAGTTCAATCTCTGTATTTGCAGATGATACTAAGCTAAGCAGGGCAATAACTTCTCTGCAGGACGTGGAAACCTTGCAAAAAGATTTGAACAAATTAATGGGGTGGGCGACTACATGGCAAATGAGGTTCAATGTAGAAAAATGTAAAATAATGCATTTGGGTGGCAAAAATATGAATGCAATCTATACACTGGGGGGAGAACCTCTGGGGGAATCTAGGATGGAAAAGGACCTGGGGGTCCTAGTAGATGATAGGCTCAGCAATGGCAGGCAATGCCAAGCTGCTGCTAACAAAGCAAACAGAATATTGGCATGCATTAAAAGGGGGATCAACTCCAGAGATAAAACGATAATTCTCCCACTCTACAAGACTCTGGTCCGGCCGCACCTAGAGTATGCGGTCCAGTTCTGGGCACCAGTCCTCAGGAAGGATGTACTGGAAATGGAGCGAGTACAAAGAAGGGCAACAAAGCTAATAAAGTGTCTGGAGGATCTTAGTTATGAGGAAAGGTTGCGAGCACTGAACTTATTCTCTCTGGAGAAGAGACGCTTGAGAGGGGATATGATTTCAATTTACAAATACCAGACTGGTGACCCCACAATAGGGATAAAACTTTTTCGCAGAAGAGAGTTTAACAAGACTCGTGGCCACTCATTAAAATTAGAAGAAAACAGGTTTAACCTTAAACTACGTAGAGGGTTCTTTACTGTAAGAGCGGCAAGGATGTGGAATTCCCTTCCACAGGCGGTGGTCTCAGCGGGGAGCATTGATAGCTTCAAGAAACTATTAGATAAGCACCTGAATGACCACAACATACAGGGATATACAATGAAATACTGACACATAATCACACACATATGTTGGACTTGATGGACTTGTGTCTTTTTTCAACCACACCTACTATGTAACTATGTAAAATGAACCATTCAAAAGACTCATTATGCCTCATAGATTATACGTTGGGGTGTTTGCTTTCCAAAATGGGGTCACTTTGTGGGCATTTCCATTTTCCTGGTGCTCCAGGGCCTTCAAAAGTGTAATAGATAGTTGAGAGATTAGATGTGTAATTTATGCTCCTAGAACGCCTGAATGTGCTACTTCAATGTTGCGCCTCTGTATGTGGCCAGGCTGTGTAAAAGTCTCACACATGTGGTATCGCCATACTCAGGAGGAGTAGCAGAATATATTTTGGGGTGTCATTTGTGTAATGTACATGCTATGTGAGAGAAATAACCTGTTATAATGACAAATTGGTGTGAAAAAAAATAAAAATAAAAAAAATCTTAATTTTGCAAAGAATTGTGGGAAAAAATAACAACTTCAAAAAACTCACCATGCCTCTTACTAAATACCTTGGAATGTCTATTTTCCAAAAAGGGGCCATTTTGTGGGTATTTGTACTTGCCTGGCTTGTTAGGGTCTCAAGAAATGAGATGGGCCTCAGTACATCAGGTGTGATCAGATGTGATCAATTTTCAGTGATTGGCACCATAGCTTGTAGACTCTATAACTTTCACACAGACTAAATAATATCCACTAATTTAGGTTATTTTTTACCAAAGATATGTAGCAGTATAAATTTTGGCCCAAATTTATGAAGAAAAATTACTTATTTGTAAAATGTTATAATAAAAATGAAGAAAATTTACGAAGTGCTATTGTCTTTACTGACCACTGGATGGAGCACCTTATGCCATATTATTCAGGCATTATGGATAGAGATATATTTTAACCTTCTCTTTTTAAATAGGATCATCTAGTATTAATTTATGCCTAAGGAAGTATTTTATGAATTTATCAACATGTATTTATTAAGAATATATGGAGTTAACATGGAGATTAATCACCATTAGATGTCATGCTATTTTATATTAACGAGGAGCTGTTGATTAATTTGAACTCCAGATGGAGCTCCGTACACCAACTCCTTAGTTAATATAGAAAGTGTTTGTACATTTAAAATTGCTGTATTTGATTAAGATTTTTTATATATATTTAGGTGTAAGGATGTCTTTTAGGAATGTTGCTAGGATGTTATATTAGGATTACATGGTGGATTAGGAGTGTTTTTTAAGACATTAACATGACAGTGACTTCCGGTATATAAGTCACCTTTTGTACACCCGACTCTATGCCCTTTGAGAAAGTCACGTGATCAGTGATGAGAGGCGTGAGGGAGAGAGCCGGGTGACGCTACTTCTGGTTGCGGCCAAGACCGGAAGTCCCCTATGTTTACTACGCTGTTTGTTTACTATGATCAATGTAAGTGTTCTGTTCACCAGATTTCTATTCTGATTATCTGTATCTGTGTTGTTTGAAATAACATGTAAGGTTCTAAATTACATAAGTCTATTTATGCAGAGTGAAGGCACCATCTATCGTTCTCTCTTGGTATTGCTTCAGTTGTGCTGTTTATCTGATACATTGTGTGTGTGTAGTTAATAAAGTTGTTAGTAAGCAGGGAATTTTGGGTAGAGTCTTCACAGGAAGTGAATCAGCCACCATTCTTTTACAAGATACTACAGGAAGCAAGACATGTCTTTCTCAATCCATCACCATCACCCCTTAGAGAACTTAAAAAGTAAGTTTTTATTATCTCATTCTGCATTGTAGAACATTGTTTTTTTAATGTATGCAATACTGTACTTATTGAGGTATATTTCTGTTAATTTGTAGTTTCACCTGGCTTGTTCTAATAAAACTGAGATTGAAGAAATATGGTATCTGAAGTTTTCTGGAATAAGGAGGTTTAGCTCTCTGTCCTAGAGACAGACCAGTGAAATTTTTAGGCCGACCTCTAAAGGAAGATAAGCTGACTTCATAAGTCTGTACAGCCCGGGGCTACGCAGTATCCAGACAGAAGCCTTAAAGATACAGGCCTGCGGCAGGCTAAGGAAGCAGCCACGCTACACAGAGATGCACTCTGTCAAGCAGCATCAACACTAGAGCGGTCTCTATACAGCAGGACAGCTTCTTCCTGCAGCCATGTCTCACAGGTGGGACATCTTCTTACAAAACATGATCATGAACAAGCTCATCTAGGTCATCTGTTGCAAATGCAGCAGCTATCGCCCACTCAAAAACCGAAGCAACGAAAGCCAGGGCCGCATTCGCAGACCAAGAGTTGCAGATGAAAAAAGAAAAGGCCCACCTTGATGCAGAAAAAGTGAGACAGGAACAAGAGAGAAGGAAAGAGTATGCTTGGAGCAAGAGAAAGAACAACAAAGAATATGCATGGATGTCGAGCTAGCTTAGCAGGAGGCAGCTCTGAAATTGCAGCAAGCTATCTTAGAAGCTAACATGGAGAGGCTGGCAGTGGAGCAAGACGCTGCCGCCGCCATTGCAGACTCAGTCTAGAGGAAGTCCACCAAGATTCCTCGCAACGCACTTCAGATTATGTCTACCAGCACTATGACCCAAGCAGCATTCCACAACAAGAGATCAAACATGACGTCAGTGAGTCACATCAAATAAAGCAGCAACTAGTCGACCTTGGACCCCAGTGCTAAAGGCAAGAAAAATCTGACAGAGATCCAGACTACCCAGTCCCAACCAAACATTTTACTCCACAAGTTACCCAGCCTTCACAAAAACAGCAAACACCTGTCGTCACTCCAAGAGGGTATACAACAAATGGATACGAACGTCCAACCCTATGCAAGGATAAACCCAGTGCACCTAAAGAAGAGACTTCTACCAGGTATGCCTTTACACCGCACCACAATACACCAGCAGCCTACCCCAATGAGGCTACTGTAGACTTTGCCAAGTTCCTGGCCAAAAGTGAGTTAGTTACCCAAGGACTTGTCAAATTCAGTGATCACCCTCAACACTACAGGACGTGGGAATCCTCTTTCCAGAGTGCCATTCAAGGTCTAGATCTATCCTGCAGAGATCAAATAGACCTCCTCGTAAAGTGGCTTGGCAATGATTCTGTTGAACATGCCAAAAGGATCAGAGACATTAACATAAACCACCCTGAGATAGGCCTTACAAACATCTAGAACAGACTGGATAGATGTTATGGCTCGTCAGAGGCTATAGAGAGTACACTGTTTAAAAGGATAAGGACTTCCCAAAAATACCTAGCAGAGGTTATCAAAGACTCAGAGAATTCAGTGACCTGTGTATGGAGTTACAAGTTGCTAAAACAGAAGGAGACTTACCTGGCCTTTCTTATCTTGACTCTGCTAGAGGTATTCACTCCTTAGCACAGAAACTTCCTTATGAGTTACATTAAAGATGAATCGCTCATGGCTGTAACTACAAACAAATACACAATGTGCCCTTTCCACCCTTTAGAGAGTTTGTGGACTTTGTAGACAGACAAGCTGGAATGAAAGATGACCCCAGCTTAATTTTTCCAGTGTCTTATACCACTTCTTCTAGCCTTAAGCAACTCAGAGCTCCGGTAGCAGTGCACAAGACTAACATTTCTTCCCACAGATTTGCAGAGTCTCAGCCAGAGGATAAAAACAGCGACCCTACTAAGTTCTGCCCTCTACATAACATGCCACATCCTCTTCTGAAATGCAGAGCCTTCAGGGCAAAGACCATCCAGGATCACAAGGCTTTCCTCAAAGAGAACAACATCTGTTACAAGTGCTGCGCTTCGTCTACACACTTCGCCAAAGACTGTAAGGTCAGTGTCAAATGTACAGAGTGTGACAGCACAGAGCACAATGCAGCTTTACACCCAATACCTACTCCAAGAACGTTCCCACCTGTCCGTGGAGGCAAGGAGCAAGGCAGGGAAACCAAAGACTCTAGTACAGACGCAATAGCAATCACTTCACAGTGCACTGAAGTCTGAAAAGGAAGTACAGGTAGCAGATCCTGCTCTAAAATCTGTCTAGTGAGAGTTTACCCAAAAGGACACAGAGACAAAGCAGTCAAGCTCTACATCATCTTGGATGATCAGAGTAATAAGTCACTAACTAGACCTATGTTTTTTGATATTCTAAACCTTAAAGGCCCCAGCAGCCCTTACTCCCTTAGAACCTGTGCAGGTACAGTGGAAAGAAGAGCTGACGGCCTACAAATCGAATCTTTGGATGGTAAGACATGCCTACCCTTACTGACCATAATAGAATGCAACCAGATGCCAGACAACAGATCGGAAATTCCCACGCCAGACGCAGCAGCTCACCAGACTCACTTGAACCACATAGCACATCTCATACCAGAACTAGATGATCAGGCTCAGATAATCTTACTCCTAGGGAGGGATATCTTGCAAGTTCACAAAGTAAGAAAACTGATCAATGGTCCTCAAAATGCCCCATATGCCCAAAAACTGGATCTCGGGTGGGTAATTATAGGTGATGTCTGCCTGGGAGGTGTACACAAACCGACATTTGTTAATACCCTGCTCACTAGTACCCTAGAAAATGGTCATCCTTCTCTTTTCCAACCCTGCCAAAAATCACATCCTCATAAAGGAACTACCACACAACAACTCTGTACCTCTTCCTTTCCTAAGTCCCCTCTGTGACAGCAATACCTATGACGGCGACCAAAGCAACGCACAGTGTTCAGGAGAACAAAGGAAGACAACCAGGTAGCAATGTCCATTGAGGATAGGCTCTTCCTAGAGGTTATGGAAAAGAGTATGGAGAAAGACGTGACTAATAGCTGGGTTGCACCTCTTCCCATTAGGCCACAAAAATAACGTTTGCCTACCAACAGAGAACTAGCATATAAACGTCTCACTTCCCTAAGACACAATCTTCAAAGGATTCAAAGGAAACCAGAGATGAAAGAAGATTTCCTCTCCTTCATGGAAAAAATATTCCAGAATGGTCATGCTGAGATAGCTCCAAACCTCAAGGACTCAGAGGAATGCCGGTACTTACCCATATTTGGATTCTACCACCCTTATGCCCCCTACACACGGTCGGACTTTGTTCGAACATTCCGACAACAAAATGCTAGGATTTTTTCAGACGGATGTTGGCTCAAACTTGTCTTGCATACACACGGTCACACAAAGTTGTCGGAAAATCAGATCATTCTGAACGCGGTGACGTAAAACACGTACGTTGGGACTATAAACGGGGCAGTGGCCAATAGCTTTCATCTCTTTATTTATTCTGGGCATGCGTGGCACTTTGTCCGTCGGATTTGTGTACACACGATCGGAATTTCCGACAACAGATTTTGTTGTCGGAAAATTTTATATCCTGCTCTCAAACTTTGTTTGTCGGAAAATCCGATGGAAAATGTGTGATGGAGCCTACACACGGTCGGAATTTCCGACAACAAGGTCCTATCACACATTTTCCATCGGAAAATCCGACCGTGTGTACGGGGCATAAGAAGCCAGGACAGATTAGAGTGGTGTTCGATTCCAGGCATGAGGGTGCATATATTTGGCAACAGTCCTTCCCCTGCAGTTGCTATATATGGCCTCAGACACTCTGCTAGAGTGGGAGTGTCAGAGTATGGGTCAGATGTCAGACAATTTGTGGACAAGGATTTCTTTGTAGACAATTGCTTGAAATCACTACCCACAAATGAAGCTGCAATCAGTCCCCTCAAAAGAACTCAGGCAATGCTTGCTTGTTCCAATTTAAGACTCCACAAGATTGCTTCCAACAGTAGAGAAGTTTTAGAAGCCTTTCTTGCTAAAGATCATTCTAACGAGTTAAAGGACTTAGATCTAAGCACAGACTCACTTCCCATTCAATGCAGCATTGGTTTGCTTTAGGACATAAGATTTGACACTTTTACTTTCCAAGTAAATACAGAAGAAAAGCCCTTTACCCGTAGAGGTGTCCTGTCTACCATAAACAGCATGTATGATCCTTAATGCCGCGTACACACGAGCGGACATTACGGCGGACTTTGCCCGGCGGACTGGATTTCGTCGGACAATTCGATGTGTGTGGGCTCCAGCGGACTTTGTTTTCTCAAAAGTTCGACGGAATTAGATTTGAAACTTGTTTTAAATTTATCCGTTGAAATTGAGTCCGGTCGAAAAGTCCGCCGTCTGTATGCTAGTTCGACGGACAAAAAGCCACGCTAGGGCAGCTATTGGCTACTGGCTATGAACTTCCTTGTTTTAGTCCGGTCGTACGTCATCACGTACGAATTCGACGGACTTTGGTGGATTGTGTGTAGGCAAGTCCGTTCATTCACAAAGTCCGTCGGAAAGTACGTCGAAAAGTCCGCCGGGCAAAGTCCGCCGTAATGTCCGCTCGTGTGTACGCGGCATTAGGCTTTGCAGCACCCGTCACCATCCAGGATAAAGCACTACTTAGAGACTTAACCTGTGAGTCGTTAGATTGGGACCACCCTCTCCCCACTGACAGGAAGAACCTATGGCTAGAGTGAAAGGACTCACTAACAGCTTTATCCAACCCTAAAATTCCACGCCCATATGCTCCTCTGTCATCTGCTGACATTCAGATGCAAAGACTGTGTGTTTTCGGATGCTTCTGTTAAAGCAATTGCTGCTGTAGCTTACCTGAAAACCATAAGCACTAAAGGACAATGCCACATAGGGTTCATAATGGAGAAAGCAAAACTTGCACCACTTCCCGAACACACCATACCCAGGCTGGAAATTTGTGCTGCAGTATTAGTCACAGAGCTAGCTGAACTAATTGCAATCAGAGGCCCAGTGAAACTCATTCGCTCCAACAGAGGGTCTAACTTTGTGGGAGCAGTAAAAGAACTGCAAATTCCTTCCAACTTGAGCGTTCTCAGTGTAGAAAGATACTTGAGTAAGCAAAACTGCACGTGGGTCTTCAACCCACCTCACTCTTCTCACATGGGAAGTGTTTGGGAGAAAATGATAGGCATAGCCCGCAGAATTCTGGACTCTATCTTCTTACAAGTAGGAATTGCAAGGCTTATGGGGCGTACACACAGTCAGACTTTTCGTCTACAAAAGTCCGACGGACCCCGACGGACTAAAGCTGGCTGGTAATCCGATCGTGTGTGGGCTTCTCCGGACTTTCAGCTGACTTTTTCAGCCTCAAATCCGACGGACTTTAGATTTGAAACATGCTTCAAATCTTTACATCGTAACTACGACGGACCCCGAAATCCGCTCGTCTGTATGCTAGTCTGACGGACAAAAAAACAACGCATGCTCATGAGCAAAAACTAAACGGAAGCACTCGGTCTAGTAAAACTAGTGTTCGTATTGTAGGTAGCACATTCCTCACGCTGCAAAATCTGTGATCGTTGAATGCAGCACATTTAATGTCTTCTTTACGAATGCTATAAAGAACGAAGATGTTTCGCTGTTCATATTCAAACAGAGTTCTCCCAAACTGATTTCTGGATTCTTTTTCTCTTTGATCTCATGAATGATATGGTATGCTTTTTAAAAACAATGTTTCCATACTAATAATACTTTTTACACTTTTTTTTTTTTGGTGGAGTCATCTTTTCTTGTAATTTTTATCCAGATATTTATTTTATGATTGTTGTGGAACTTTTTTTCTGTTGATCTATATATTTTTTTTTTTGTGTGTTTGTAAAGTTACCACAGGGAACCCATTTTTATATTTTTTTGGTTTATTTTTTTTGGTGTTTGTAAAGTTACCACAAAGAACCCATTTTTAATTTTTTTTTTTTATGTTTGTAAAGTTACCACAAAGAACCCTTTATTATTTTTGTTTTTATAGTGATTTTTTTATTTTTTGTATATAAAGTTAACCCAAAGAACCGTTTTTGGTTATGTGTTTCAATAGTTTTTTATTGAAATTTACACAAAGTTGTCGTGTATACATTGTATATCAATAACATTAAGCAAGCACATAAATGTATGCGTTGATTAATCAATGGTTAATCATCAATAGCATAAAATATAACACAAAATATAACAGAATTTTGGACCTGCCTTGTTCGTATTAGGGAATATCTGAGGTTGAATAGTTACATATAGCTCCGCCCTCGGGGGCCCCATTGGGAGCTATTTGCCTCCCGAGGGGGTCTATGTCTATGTACAGAGTCCAACAAATACACATTAGATAGCAAGAACCAGCAGTAGGAGTGGATGGTAATAACTAACATAACTCTAGGTGATTGTTGTATGTCAAGATAGAATATCAGGTTGCCGTTACTTTATAGGAATTTCTCGGCCCCAGCCCATGACTCCCACGGTCTCCATTTTGTCCCTTCTTTATTCAAGCGGCCTGCACTGGAGGCCATCATTATTTCAAAATTGTAATGAAGGTTCACTGTGTCAAGAGTTTGGTCTACTGTTGGGGGTTTGTCAGATTTCCACGATCTTGCTATGGACAGTCTCGCTGTGAGCAAGACGTGGGTCAGGACATGCCGGTATTGTGGTAGGACAGAGTCTATATTGAGGTTTAGTAATGCCAGGTCAGGGGAAGGGAGTATGGTTTGGTTTGCAATGTCTGTCAGTATGAGAAATATTTTTTGCCAATATTTCTGGAGCCGAGGGCAGGACCAAAAAATGTGGAGCATGTCTCCCTTGGCTGATTTGCATCTCCAACATTGATCGCTTGTGGAAGAGCTGAACTTAGCTAGCTTCGAGGGGGTTAGATACCACCTAAGGGACAGTTTTTGAGTTGTCTCCCAAAGTGCGGAGCATTTTGTGACCGCGTATGTAGACCTAAGTGCTCTTTGCCATTGGTGTACCGTGTATGATTGTCCTAGGTCACTTTCCCAGTGTACGTGGGGTTTTTTTTTAGTAAATTGTAGTTTGTGGTTTAGGATATTGTAGAATAGGGATATGCCTTTCAGTTTGGGGGAGGAGGTTGTGAAGTACTCCCATGCATTGGAGTGTAATGTGTATAGAGGAAATTGGATGACTTTAAGGCAATGGGTAACGCGTACGTAAGTGAAGAGGTCTGATGGGGGCAGGTTGAACTCGCGTTGAAGTCGGGAGAAGGGTTTCGGACTGTCTTTTTGAAGGATATCTTGTATGTTTTTGATTACCTTTCTGGACCACTGGCCTAGGTGTAAATCGGGTGATAAATGTTGGAGAGATTCTATCGGGATAGGTATGGAGGGGGTGTCAGGGATATCGCGACCGTTGTGTAGTAGTTTTTTCCATGCCGTGATTGTCGCTAACATTGTAGGGGGTAGAGCCAACAATATTTTTGGACCCCAGGGTGTGCTCATCGCCCAAGATTTTAAATTTGGACGGAGCAAGGTAGAGTTCTCGATGGAACTCCAGAGCTTGTTAGGACTGGACTGGAACCATTCATCCATTTGAGCTAGGATTGCCGCTGTGTGATAATCTTCAAACTCGATAGTGCCCGAGCCTCCCGCCATTCTATGGTGTCTGAGTATAGCGTGTGCGCATCTGGGTTTAGTTCCGTTCCAAATAGCTTTGTTGAACATAGTTTGTAGGGATTTGAAATATTGTTTAGGAATGGGGATGGGGAGAGTTCTGAACATTTAGAGGATCTGTGGTAAGTGGATCATTTTGAACGCTGCGAGTCTCCTGGACCAGGAGAGGTTGTGTTTGGTTAGGTTTAGTGTTTCATTTTTTAATTTGGCAAGGAGAGGTTTGAAATTGGCTGTGAAGAGTTGCTTGGTTGATTTAGTTAAATGAATTCCCAAATAGGATATACTGTTGTCTGCCCAGGCAAAGGGGAATTGCGCCTGTAAAAGATGTCTGGTGGTGGCGTCTATTTTAATGTCCATAATGTGTGATTTAGTTACATTCAGTTTGTAGTATGAGACTCGCCCAAACCACTCTAGCAGTTTTTGGGCTGCAGGGAGGGAGGAGTTAGGGTTGGTGAGTATTAGTATAACGTCGTCTGCGAAAAGACTAATCTTGTGTTGGGTTTTGCCTATCTTTAGACCAGTAATGAGGGGGTTTGAGCGAACGTGTTCTGCCAAAGGTTCTATTAGCATATTAAAAATTAGTGGAGATAGCGGGCATCCCTGGCGAGTTCCATTCGTTATGTGAAAAGGCCGTGATAGCATATCTGCAGAGTAGACCTGTGCTGATGGGCTAGTATATAGTGCCATTATAGCGTCATATATAAAATTCCTGAACCCAAACTTGGTCAACACCTCTCGTAGGTAGGACCAGTGGACCCTATGGAACGCCTTCTCTGCATCCAAGGAAAGGAGCAGAGAAGGCGTTCCACTAGACTCAATGTGATGTATCAGATTTATCATCCGTCTTGTGGCGTCGGGAGCCTGTCTATCTTTAATGAACCCGGATTGATCTTTGTGTATGAGATCCGGCATTACCGTCATCAGGCGTCTGGCAATTGTTTTGGCATATATTTTAACGTCTAGATTTAACAGAGATATCGGACGAAATTTTGGGGGAGAGGTTGGATCTTTTCCCGGCTTCGGGATGGTAATAATGATAGCATTGAGGGATTCATTTGCGAGTGTGGAAGAGGAGGCAGCAATATTGAAGTATTCAGTCAGATGGGGAATTAGGTGGCTGGAAAATTGCTTGTAGTATTCTCCCGTGAACCCATCAGGTCCGGGAGCTTTGTTCAAAGGCAGAGATGAAATCGTGTTTAGGATTTCCTGTTCTGCGAACGGTTTGCTTAGAGAAGCTAATTGGGAGTTTGTCAGGGTCGGTAGTTTAATTTGGTGGAGAAAGTCAGTAATGTCAGCAGATGACGGTTGGTAGGTGTCGGGGTCCTGTTTGATGTTGTACAAGTTGCTATAATATTCGCTAAATGCGTTCGCTATGTCTTGGGGGTTGGTTAGTTTAGCATTAGAGCGCGGGTGGAATAGGTGGGTTATTCTGGACTTGGTTTTGAGTCCCTTGAGGCGTTGGGCCAATCTCTTGCCCGCTTTGTTGGATGTGGAGTACATATTGGCTTTGATTTTGCATGGAGTTGTTCATATTCATGAATATAGAAGTAGGGAGCGTAGGTCGCGTCTGAGGGTCAGTAGTTGGGCTAGAAGTGTCGGGTTTGGGTTGGTCTTGTGTTGGGATTCAAGAGCTGCAATTTGGGATGTAAGGGTGTCTATTTGCTGCGTCCTCTTTCTCTTGCATATTGCACTTAATTTCATAATCGTACCTCTGAGAACTGCTTTGTGTGCGTTCCACACCGTGACGGGGTCCCCTACCGAACCTTTGTTTAAATCAAAATATTCCTGCAATTGTTGTTTGATATCTTGGGAGTAGGTTGGGTGTTGCAGAATGTAATTGTTCGCACGCCATAGGAATGTATTCCGCTGGGGTGCAGTGTCATTTATAGAAATAGTGATAGGAGCATGGTCCGACCACGTCACGGTGTGGATTACAGATGCACCAATGTTTTGTAGTAGCCACTTGTCTGTGAGGAACATATCAATCCTGGAATACGATTTGTGGTGTGGAGAAAAGTAAGTATAGTCCTTTTCAGACCCATGGTGGCACCTCCACACGTCAAAGACCTGCTGTGACGTGAGGAACTGTCCCAGGGGTGACTCCCTTCTTTTTGCAGCTGAAGTAGAGTCCATGTGGATGTCTGCGACCATATTGAAGTCTCCACAAATGATCAAGTGGCCTTGCCGTGCCTCTCGTGCTTTGAGGAAAGCTCTTCGAAGGAAACACATCTGGCGGGTATTGGGAGCATATATGTTCATCAAGGTGTAGGTGATCTTGTTGAGGGTGAATATTAAGATGAGGTAACGACCATTGGGGTCAGGGATTTCTTGTATCAGGTGGAAGTCTAGACCATTTTTAATGGCGATTAGGACTCCCCGTTATTTGGAATTGTAGGTGGCGTGGAATATTTGGGGATATTTACTATTGAGACAGAGAGCTGTAGCTGTGGAAAGCAGGTGTGTTTCTTGGACACATAAGATATCACTGTTCAGTTTGACTGCCGTGTGCCATAGCGAGTGGTGCTTTGCCGGATGGTTGAGCCCCTTGGCATTGAGGGACAAGATGTTGCATGGCATGGTTTCTTGTTGAGAGTGTCGGAGATGCAAAGAAATGAGTAACACTTACAGTTAGTTGAATCAAGGGTGTGATGCGTAGGTGTTTCCGCTGCGAGGGAGGGAGAAATCCTGTTGTGCGTTGTCGTGGAGTAGAATTCCTGGAGTAGACGCCGTGGAAGATGGCTGGGGGGAAAGTAACAAGTCAGCAGGCTAGATGATAAATACGTGAGGGTGATACCTCAAGACAACAATCAAAAAAGGAGAAAAAAAAGAGAGAAAAAAAAAGAAACTGTAACAGATCTTCTGGTATGCTATAACTGAGTGGTAAAAAGAATGTGGCGGCGTGGGTAACAAGAAGCTATGTATAGCTATGCCGAAAGAGGGGGAAACCAGTTTGTAGGTAATGGAACCAAAGAAAAGAATTCAAACAAGGTAGCAAGGGAGAAATGTGGTGGTGGTTGTGACCCGACATGTTCAGGTGTTGATTTGGGGTTGGTGCGCTCTGGAGGTTTGGTTGGTGCGCCTGCGAGGTGACGTGCGTTGTGGCAGGGGTGGTATTCCTTCTGCTGGGGGTTTAAGAATGATACCCCAGTCATGGAGTAGGCGCAGTCCTTTCATGAGGTCGCTGACAACGTGGGTGGTGCCATTTTTTGCAATGAGCAAAGTCGCAGGATATCGCCATTTGTACTGAATTTTATGGTTGAATAGGCCTTTGGTTATGGGGTTTAGCTTTCTTCTTTGTTGTAGCGTGTATTTGGACAGGTCAGGGAAGATCTGGATTCCGTCATAAGGTCTGGGCAGTGGGCCTTTGGATCTGGCTTCTGACATCATCTTTTCTTTGATATTAAAAAAGTGAATTCTCATGAGAACGTCTCTTGGGACTGATGCTGCTAGGTGTGAGGGTTTTGCAATCCGATGGATTCTGTCAATGACAATGTCTCTGGGAGCTGCATCGGGTATGATAGTATGTATGAGATCTTTGGCGTATTTCGGAAGATCACCCGGGGGAACCGTTTCAGGGACCCCCTCAGCTTGACGTTGTTACGTCATGAACGGTCTTCCAAATCGGCTAATTTGGCCCGGACCCAATCTTGTTCCCCTTTAATTTCATCCACTGCATCAATTATGTCATTAACTGTGGTGGAGCAATCTGTCATGCCCTGCTCTATGGTGGATATTCTGTTGCCCATAGAGTGCATGTCTGTGGAGATTTTTGTGAACATGGATGTCAGATCCGTCATCAAAGAGGTTTGCAGGGACATGAGCATCTCTTTGAGAGTGGTGTCAATAACTGGGAGACCAGATGGGGGAATAAAGCCATAGAGTTATGCAGGGCCTGGTTGGAAAGGAATGGAGTGAAGGCCTGGGCCTGAGTTATTACCCTAGCAGGAGGAGTCTGCTGGTGCGATGCATCCATCCGCATCCGAGCTTTGGCTGGGCTGGAGGTAAGAGGGTCAGATCCTGGGTCTTGTGTGGGGGATAATGGCAGTGGAGCAGTGCCCATTTCTGGTAGGATGGCGTCTGGGAGGTCAGTGTAAGCCTCTCTCTGCTCCGTCATGCCGCCGGCGCCATCTTGGATCACACTGACCTTGTCCTGAGGGAACATGAAGGTGGTGAGCTTCCTGATGCCGTGTTCGCCCATCCGCTTGCGGTGTGATTCTGCGGGGTCTGTCGGGTTCTATACGTTCCGGTGTTCTCCCTTGCTGAGGAGCTGTGTATTCAGGCGTCCATCTTCAGCGCCGGCTAGCCACGCCCCCCCCTGTTTTTGGTTATGTATCTTTTTTTTTTTAAGACTTACCACTCGAACATTATTAACATTATTAATGTATTTTTTGTGTGTTTTTGCAAACTCAATGAGATTGTTGTCCCTTGTTAATTGTTAACATTGTGTCTAAAATCAATGATTTAAAATAAAACGCATAAAGTCTTTTCAAAAACTCAAAAAAGATCCATTTATTCATGGTCTAAATAAAATAAAGAGGAAGTCAACGCTGGAAAAAGTCTGTGGACAAGAAAATTGTGATCTTGAGGAGTCCATATAAAAGGGAGCACAATCTGGTCCAAGAATCCCAGAGATCAACAGCACCAGCAGATGATATAGATGTCCCCAGACTGTGGTACTACAACAGCCTGCGTCTTCTGTCAGACCAGACTGAACCCAGGTCATCACTTTCTTCTCTTCCCTGCAGCCTTTCCTCCACGCTGCCCTGCAGGCTTCCCTGCAGCCTTCCCTGTAGCCTTCTTTGGAGGCTGTGGCTCTGGTGTTTCAGTTGTGGCAGGAGGAGGAGGAGGAGGAGGAGGGGGGCTGCCTCATGTAGTTGGGTGTTTCATGTTAGCGTGCCCTGCAGCCCCTTCTGGATTGTTTCCCCAAATAGTCGCTCACAAATGAGGTGCTGCTCCCAATCCATTTGAAGAAGCCTGCTGGCTAAGTAGCAGCCACAGGACTCTTCCGCTTCAGGGGGGCTCCTTAAAAAACGGGTGGCCTCTTGCATGAGGCGCAGGGATGCCTCCTGTGTGACCGTCCCCTTCCTGGCCCTTTTTTTGGGAAGGCGGAGGGGAGGCACTTGGGATTGCCAATCTGGGATTGCCACTGGGCCCAGCCTCCTCCAGGATGATGGTGAATCCGGCCTCCTCCAGGCTGTCCATGGGCCCGGCCTCCTCCTGCCTGCCACTTTCCACACATTCCTCCTGGATGGACTCATCCTGTGTATAAAAAAAGGACATAGTTTTAGTATATTTTTTTGGGTTCATCAATGACACACAATTTGCTTCTCATGACTAGCAAATTCAATGTGAATACATCTCTTTAATAAAAGAGTCTAATCAGACACCCTAATTTTTTCAAGCAGGTGCCAAACATATTTAGCCACTACTGTCAATTGATATGTATACACAATTTTGAGGGCAAAATTATTTTAGACAATTATAACATCCAGTTAACATCATTAATATTAGTACAGTAAATATTTGTTAAAATAATTTACCTGACTCCAGATGGTCATATCCGGTTCATCCAGGATGGAAGACCCAGCTTGCTCCTCATCAGCCTCTGCTGGGGTGGAGGGAAGGGTGGAGGGAAGGGTGGAGGGAAGGTAGGAGGGAAGGGTGGAGGGAAGGGTTGAAAGTGATGCCCTGGCTTCAGTCTGGTCATCAAGAAAACGGAGTTGATTGTAGTACCACAGCCTGGGTACATAAACATCATCTGCTGATGCTCCTGATCTCATTGATTCCTGGATCTTCTTATGCTCCCTCTTATACATGTTCCTCAAGACCCCAATTTTCTTGAGCAATGTCTCCATTGTTGCTTCCAGGATGGTCGCCTGGACAAAGGACAGAAGTCTCTCCAGCGTTGACTTCCTCACATGCTTTGCTTTGCATAATACTGAGGGTGTTTCACCTCCCACAAACTCCTCATCTCTCTATATTTAGAAATAAAAGCAGTAAGGAACTCTGGATCCTTAAGTAGGGGATTCATAATGTCTGTAAAAGATAAAGTCACAAGACAAAAAACACTTATTAGGTTTCTGCTAAACCCTCATCATCTTATCCCTATGTAGGCCTCATCAATCTGTCAAGCCATATAGGCCGCTTGCTACAAAGTCTTGACCAAAAGTATAAATTTAAAATTACCTTCGTTTAGTAGCGTCCCGGTCCACTATCACCTACGCACAGAACGTACGTACGACACAATACGTAACAGCGCTTTATACACTGCACATGCGTAATACTACGCCTACTTGGCCCGCCCCTGACGTTCTTTTTGTTTACGCATATAACCTGCCCTTGACTCTACGCACAGAACGTACGTACGTACGTACGACACGTGCACAAGGCCCTTCTTTATACACTACGCATGTGTGAAACTCCGCCTGCGTCGCCCGCCCCTGACGTTCAATTTTAACTCATGTTCTCCGCCCCTTAATTCTACGCACAGAACGTACGTACGACACGTGCACAAGGCCCCTATTTATACACTACGCATGTGTGAAACTCCGCCTGCGTCGCCCGCCTCTGACGTTCAATTTTAACTCATGTTCTCTGCCCCTTAATTCTACGCACAGAACAAACGTACGACACGTGCACAAGGCCCCTCTTTATACACTACGCATGTGTGAAACTCCGCCTGCGTCGCCCGCCCCTGACGTTCAATTTTAACTCATGTTCTCCGCCCCTTAATTCTACGCACAGAGCGTACATATGACACGTATGACACGTGCACAAGGCCCCTCTTTATACACTACGCATGTGTGAAACTCCGCCTGCGTCGCCCGCCCCTGACGTTCGATTTTAACTCATGTTCTCCGCCCATTTTTATTTACGGCGCGTAGTGGGGTGAATAATGGCGGAGACACAGCAGGTGTGTACTACCTCAGGTAGCGAAGAAAGCCCGGAGGCTGGAACGTCAAGATCTGTGAGGCCTAGATTTAAGGCCTCTAATATGTCCTTTAAAGAGATGGTGGAAATGGTGGCCATTCTTAAAAAAAAGGACTATGATGGGAAGTATGGGCCGTACGCCCGGCCAAATTTGCGCAAAGCCAAAATAATGGCGAAGGTGGTGAAGACTTTACAGGCTTATTTTGGGGTACAGCGCTCCAAGGATCAAATTAGAAAAAGATGGTCCGACCTCAAACTCAGGGAGCCGGATCAGTACAGACAGATCCGTAAAGTGCTGAAAAAAAGTAAGTACTTGTGTTTTCATCTTGTGTTGATTACCTCGTATACTGCTCCATGTGCTTTTCATTCCTATACGATTTTTTGCATCGTTTGAAACGATCTTTTAATAAACCTTGTTACATATCTATAGATATATATATATATATATATATATATATATATATATATATATATATATATATATATATATATATATATATTTATATATATATGTATATATATATGTATATAAAAAAAATACAAAAAATGTTTTAAAAAAAAAAAAAAAAGGATTTAAAAAATAAATAAATAAATGGTTTTTAAAAAAAAAAAAGAAAAAAGGGATTTTAAAAACCAAAAAACAAATAAAATGTTTTTTACAAAAAAAAAACGGATTTAAAAAAAAAAAAAAAGGCCTGTTTGCTAAAATCAAAATGCCCAACAAATTTTATTTTTGATTATCTAAAAATCTTTAACTATAATTATATTATTCTAAATTCATTATATTTTTGGCTAGGAACATTTTATACTAAATGCATAACTGAATGGATACCAAAGATTAAAAACATCTGCTTAGGAATTAAATAAATGTGTGGTTTGTTATTTAAATGCTCAGTATCAGTTTGTTTAAATTGAAAAAAGTTGTTTACAGTGGCAATGGAGCTTATTTAGAAATTTACAAGGAAAATACAGTTGGCACTACAACTGCTCGACCATAACCTAGGAGAAAGCCCAAAAGAAAGGCAAGCAATAAATATAATTCAAGATTTCATCAAGATTGTTTTTATTTTAAATCTTTAGATATCCTGGCCCATTGCAATGGCCCCCCTACCCATAAAATAATTAACATATTGCTGTCTAACTTGACGGGCACTTTGGGGGGCCAAGCCAGTACGGACAGTATCCAGGCCCGTAAGATTGTCACCGATAAGTCCGGCCTCAGGCCCAACTGGCACCATATAATTTGGAGAATGTTTGTGCAAAAAGTTGTGCAGGATGCAGCACGATAAAATGATAAAATTAAGTTTGTATTCCACCAAATTAATGGAGGTTTGAAACAGGCGGAACCGGCTGGCCAGAATCCCAAACGCATTCTCAACCACTCTTCTAGCTCTGGCCAGCCGGAAATTAAAAACCCTCCTCTCCGGGGTGAGGGTTCTTTGGGGGAATGGCCTCATGAGGTGCTTGCTCAGAGCGAAGGCTTCATCGGCAATGAAGACAAAGGGGAGTCCTTCCACGTTATCCGCATCAGGTGGCAATCCCAGGCCACCACTCTGGAGACGCTGGCAGAACTCCGTCTGGGCAAATACTCCTCCATCCGACATCCGGCCATTCTTCCCCACATCCACATATAGAAATTCATAGTGTGCCGACACCACCGCCATTAAAACAATACTGTGGAACCCCTTATAATTAAAATAGTATGACCCCGAATGGGGTGGTGGCACGATGAGGACATGTTTCCCATCTATAGCCCCTCCACAATTGGGAAAGTACCAACGGGTGGCAAAATGGGATGCCACAGTTTGCCATTCCTGTGGCGTTGAAGGAAACTGGGGAATCAAACAAGAAAACAAAAATCAGTAATTTTGAATATAACATTGCAAGAAAATTATACAATTAAAAACATTATTCCCCAGCATCAGTATAACATTAAATAATTTAAATCTTCTGTAAGAAATAATATGGAAAGGCACACTTATCAGATTGCTCACCCCCTCTGATGGAACATTGATTACATTTTAGGGGGTGGTGAAATTCAAAAAAAATATTAATTTTAGGACACGCAGGGATTTATGGACTTAAAAGGCTACAAGACTGTGCAGTTGTCGCACTCTGCAAGTGCAGTTGCTCCCCAGCTTAAAGTAAATGAGGTAAGGTAAAAAGGCTTTCATGTTGCAAGGAGTACACAATCACATGCAAGGGCAATTAATGAAAACACTTTGTGGCTTGCATATGATTTGATGATGGAAATCAGCAGAGCTTCTGCTCATTTACTAAAGCACTGGAGCAAATGCACTTGTAGAGTGCACATGCATTTTGCAAAGTACAACATATATCTGCTTTTTAAAAATCAACACCACAGAACATTCTAGCAAATTATTAGGGGGGGGGTTGAAATCAAGCTAATTATATGCACACTATTTGGATAGAGTTTAGGTGGGGGGGTTGGGAAATCAAGCTAATTGCTAATTATATGCACACTATTTGGATAGAGTTTAGGGGAAACAAAATACAATGCAGCTGACTAAATACATTCAAACTGAGTAGACTAGGTGGATATGTGCCCAGCATTGTATGCTGGGGAGGTTATTGAAGGCAAATATACATGCATGACAAAAAAGAACAGGAAAAAAATCCAGCATGCGTGAGGAGAAAAAGGGGAAATTCACACTATATTGCAATGATGGTAAGTAGTGTTTGAGCTAAGAAATACATTACATTATCAAAGATTAAATAAAAGAACATGTGATACTAATAAAAGAAAAAAATCTTACCTTAATATAGACCTTCTGCAGGACCTGGATGATGGCAGAACAGGTCTCTGGGATAATGATCCCCAGAGCCTGGGGGGAGATGCCTGTCGAGAACTTGAGGTCCTGCAGGCTTCTCCCTATCGCCAAGTACCGCAACGTGGCAACTAGCCTCTGCTCCGGAGTGATGGCTTGCCTCATGCAGGTATCCTGCCTGCTGATATAGGGGGTCAGCAAAGCCACCAAACGGTCAAAAATGGGGTCCGTCATCCGGAGAAAGTTCCTGAAATCCTCAGGATTATTCTCACGGATCTCACGGAGCAATGGCATGTGACAGAACTGGTCACGCTGGAGCAACCAATTCTTGGTCCATGAACTCCTCCTCGCCCTGTTCATGGACTGGTGTTGGTCTGAAGAATAAACTACAGCACCAAACACATACAATGCACGAGCTCGACGATGAGTACGTACAGGTAACATGGCTTCAAAACGGTCGGCTGGTCAGAACGCACTTAACAGAACACACTGAAGAACAGCAAGGCCTGTGAAGAGCGACCTGAAAATCAGGAACGAGCGGACAATAAAACAAAGATTTCTCAATGCCAACTGACCAAACGCACTGAAAAGCAGATAAAAACCTCACAAGCACAGACTGAACAACAGTTAAAACAAACTGAAAAATACGAGTCTCACAAGCGCGAATCGTCTCTCACCAAACTTCTACTAACACGAGATAAACACGAGATTAGCAGAAGGAGCCCAAAGGGTGTCGTACGGGCTATTGAACTTCCGTTTTATAGTCTCGCCGGACTTGGTGTACGTCACCGCGTACTAGGCTGTCAAACTTTTGTGTGGTCGTGTGTAGGCAAGTCCGTTCGTTAGAAAGTCTGCCGCAAGTCCGCCGAAAGTCCGCCGGAAGTCTGTCGGACAGGCTGTCGGACTTTTGTAGCTGAAAAGTCCGACCGTGTGTACGCCCCATTACTCACGAATGTTTAGTGACATTTATGGCAGAGGTTACAGCTATCATTAATGCCAGACCTTTGACATCAATTTCAAGTGACTCTGAAGATCCGGTAGTTCTCAAACCTGCCATGTTACTCACGCAAAAGACTGGTCTTGTCGGTGCTACAGCTGGAGAGTTTTGTGAAAATGACCTTTACAAATGCCAATGGAGACAAGTACAAACCCTTGCCAATACATTCTGGAGTCGGTGGAGAGAACAATATATATCTACTCTACAACTAAGAAGAAAGTGGCACACAGAAAAACCCAATCTTAAACCTGGTGATGTTGTGCTCATGAAAGATTATCAGACACCAAGGAATATGTGGCCTTTTAGGTCTGATCACCAAAGTACTGCCAATCAAAGATAATCGTGTCCGTAAGGTCAAGGTCAAGATCTTCCAACAGAATGAGGTTAAAGTATTTTTAAGACCAGTAACCAAACTTATTCTGTTGCTTTCTATGGAGGACTCTGCTAGTGACATCACTTGACGTTAAGGCGGGGAGTGTTCTGTCCACCAGATTTCTATTCTGATTATCTGTATCTGTGTTGTTTGAAATAACATGTAAGGTTCTAATTTACATAAGTCAATCTTATGCAGAGTAAAGGCGCCATCTATCATTCTCTCTTGGTATTGCTTCAGTTGTGCTGTTTATCTGATACATTGTGCGTGTAGTTAATAAAGTTGTTAGTAAGCAGGGAATTTTGGGTAGAGTCTTCACAGGAAGTGAATCAGCCACCATTCTTTTAGAAGATACTGCAGGAAGCAAGATATGTCTTTCTCAATCCATCCCCATGACCCCTTAGAGAACTTAAAAAGTATGTTTTTATAATCTCATTCTGCATTGTAGAATGTTGTTTCTTTAACTTTCCTGGCAGTATGATTATTTCATATTTTTGATGCTGAAAGCGGTACAATTATT
The DNA here is from genome assembly GCA_037952835.1 of Lithobates septentrionalis. Classification (NCBI taxonomy): domain Eukaryota; kingdom Metazoa; phylum Chordata; class Amphibia; order Anura; family Ranidae; genus Lithobates; species Lithobates septentrionalis. The sequence continues at coordinate 70,103 of JBBDGP010000707.1, forward strand.
TTGCATGGAAATTTGGCGTTTTATATTGTAGGCCTGTAATTCTTAGGAATAACTCACTTAAATCTGTCCAAACAAGAGTCTAGTAGACATCTCGGGTATGATAAAGTTTGAAACACGAAATCATAAATTATAATATAATAAAAAACTATAAATAATTATACCAAATAATAATATGATAATAATAAAAATTATTCAATAATGTAATCAAATCAAAAACACTAAAATTTGCACAGTTGCAGAATTGTCACTGTCATTACTTTTCAGTGTTTGATGACGGATCTCCCCACAAATCACTATTGCTCAATTCTGCAAGTGATTCTAATTTATTATCGCTGTTTTCTAGCTGGTCTAAAACCCCTTTTGATGTAAAGGGATAGTTTTGGTTGCTATGGACAATCTCCAGTTTCCAGGCAGAAAGAACAGTTTTTATAATATAAAACTGCATGCAGGGCACTGGAGAAACCACTAGGGACAAAAGGGATGTGAAATTATTTCATACAGTAATGTAATCTGTAAGATTACAGTATACTGTATGTATTGTGTGTGTTTCACTTTTTGAATTTGGCGCCGTTCTCCGTCCCCGTGCGTCGCAACGCTTGCAGGGAACGGAGATCAGCTCCATGATGAATTGAGCGGAGGATGAGCCGCTCACACTGCGGGGAGACATCACAGGATCCAGGGGACAAGGTAAGTAAGCTCTTCCTGGATCCTGCAATGTGATCCCGAGTCTGGCTAGGGGGTTACCACTTTTGGTTCTGAAATTCCACCCCGAGCCAGACTCGGCAATACCACCAGGGAGGTTAATGTATGGATTACTGTACTTATTAAGGTCTATTTCTGTTAATTTGTAGTTTCACCTGGCTTGTTCTAATAAAACTGAGATTGATGAAATATGGTATCTGAAGTTTTCTGGAATAAGAATTTTAGCTCTCTGTCCTGTTGAATGGAAGATCCCTAAAAGGGTTTTTTAACAGCAAAGTAGGTATTACAATCAAAATGACAATGATTGATTCAAAATCAAAAGTTCTTTATTTTTATCATGGTATCAAAAAAGGGAGGGTGAGAGGCATGATTACATGGGAGTTGTAAAAAGCAATTCAGGTCCTTACATATAAAACCATCTTGTCAATGTTAAAAAGCCATATATAAACTCAATACATGTTTAGAAAGCCATAAAAACGTATGCAGAGTTTCACATGCTATCCCTACCCGTTTCGACCTGTATGGGTAAAGGTCTTCTTCAGGGAGTTTCTTCTCTGCGAAAAAGAAAACATTTTAAATTATGCTATATATAAATCGGTCAATTATTCTGTTTGATCATTTCATACTCTGAAGTTAAATATGCATATTCACCACTTCTTGACGAGAAAACTTCATGCTCTCTGTCCTAGAGACAGAACGGTAAGTTACCAGTTCTATTAAAATAAATATTTTTGAAGTTACTGCACTATGGAGCTCTTCCCTTTCCTTTTATGATTATTATGTGGTGATTATCAATCCATCTGGAATATCCTGGGAGTCGAACCAATACTGCTGGAAATATCAGGGACGTTCGTTGATATTTTTGTCTGAGTGGTGATTGTCAGTCAATCAGGATTACCCTGGGAGACAATCGATTAATGCTGGAAATATCTGAAACGCTCATTGATTTATTTCCTGAGGTGAGAGGCTGGGGGAAGCAGTGTTTCACACAGTGGATGGTGGAGATTCTCTGGATATTAGCACTCTGCACTTTATCTTTGACGAGTTTTACTGCACACTGTGGATTTACTTATCTTGGACTATATATTTTCATTTTTTGCACTTTTCTATTGGATTATTCCTCTTTGATGAACTAGTTATCTTTTTGCACATTTTTTGCACATTTTTTTCTTACTGATTGCTATTTGCACGTTGGAGAATTATTGCTATTTGCACACTTGAATATTTGCTCTTTTGCACATGTGAGATATATTTTTTTGCACATTTGATTATTCGATTATTTGCATTATTGGCATAAATTGCACATGTTTTTTAATTGTTATTTAATTATTATTTATTCAAGTAGTTATTATATTGCATTTCTAGTCACTATTAACTCAATTATCTCACAGGTTATCCAAATTTGTTTATGTAGTAAGCGCCTCATTCCTTTATTTCGATTTATCTTCAGCATGAGAACACCTTTTTATGTTGGCAGCTGCTCGCCCTAGTTTTATTATTGGTTTGCACATTAATATTCCCTATTTACCTATCACACTTATTGAGGCCCTGAAGTGCCAGAACAGGAGAAACACCAACAAAATTAAGAAAGAAAATTCTTATTTTTTTTTACATACAGCATTTAATTTCAATTATTAAGAAATGTACCCCATACTCGTTCGTATGAGTGGGGGGGATCTGTTAAAGGGGGCTTCCAGATTTCAATAAGCCCCCTGCCTGCAGATCCCCACAACCACAGCCCAGGGTTGTGGGGATGTGGCCCTTGTCCCTATCAACATGGGAAAATGGTGCTTTGGGGTAGGGGGGCAAAGCCCCCTGCCCCAGAGCACCCACCCCCCCATTTTGAGGGCATGTGGCCTCATATGGTCAAGAAGGGGGGGGCGCGCTCATCCTCCCCTCATTTCCTGGTCTGTAAGGCTGCATGTTTGGATAAGGGTCTGGTGTGGATTTTGGGGGGCCCACGCCATTTTTTTCACTTTTTAATTGCCAGCAGTTTTTTTTATTCAGCTATCAACGGGGAAGCCCATTGATGCCATTCTCTAAAGTTGTTTTACTTTTTTTTTATTATCTAATATATTAGATCTATCTGGATGCAGAACATTAGGGCCATTCCTAACATCTGAAAGGGTGAGAAATATGCCTTAGACTGCATTTTATGGACAGTATTGATTACGAATCTTACCCCATGGCTGCATAACTGTTGCTATTACTAAAAAGCATATTTACACAGCAATTGCACTCATACTTACAGTGCTTTTAAAATACGTTTGGCAGAACTCCATCAGTATCACCAGTAAAGCAGCTTCATTATTATCCCATTAAAGAAGAACAGAATGTGTACTGCATTTCGAGATTTTATCATTTGCCACATCACGAATGTTAATTCTCCTTTACGAGAGCTAGTTTACAAGACTGACCGCTTCTGGCTCATCCTTGCTTCTGAGCATGCGTGGTCCTAAATTCCAAAAGGGGAATAAAGCAGAGGCACACTGTAAATGGATGGTTGCGGCCGAATTGGGGTGTCTCGGATGGCTCTGGGGATCAGTGCTGCAACTTTTTGGTGTTCGTGTTGCAAGTGAGTTTTACTGACATTGAAAGCATGTCTTCACGTTGATCTTACAGTATGATATATATGTACAATTTAACGCAAGATATATTCTTATCCAATTAGATATTTCATGCTCCTGAAAAAATGACTTTGTGGTCGCGAAACATGTTGAGGAAAATTTCTACTCATAGATGAGGGCAAGTGGTACCCTCCACCTTTGAAGAATTGTATACGTGGATATATTGATTGTACAGTCCAGAGATATTACAATATATGGTATCATACGTCTTGGGGGTATCACGTGGTGTCTCGTTTTATTTTAAATGCCTTGTGTATTTTTTGTATTATGTGGATTCTAGTTTTTTAAAGATTATCATTAAATTGTATAATTTTAAATATACGTGCTTTTAAAGTCCATTATTAAGGTTTTGGCAATGGTATACTCAGTAGCTTACCAGTCTTTCTTAGCATCAATTGATTTTTTTGGGATATTCAATCTTGGGGCCTTTTTCATAATTCCAAGCCCTCCATCCTTTTTATTGGCACACCAAACAAGTACTAAAAGAGGTGGCCTTCACAAGCACACAGATTTTTTTTATCTTTTACTTTCCTCAACAGCTTCCTAACAGTGGGCTGTCTCCTACCCCGCATGCTAGAATTACACAACAGATTTCTTAATATCTCTCACCAGACTAATTGAATGTTTTTAAAATTTGTACATTTACCTTCAGCTTAGAAATGTGTTATTTTTTTAACCGCTTGCCGACCAGCCACCGCAGTTGTACTGCGGCAGAATGGCACAGGCAGGCGAATCACCGTTATGTTACATTGGTTCCTAAGGGGGCCACGAGGGACAGATGTGTGCCGCCGGAGGCGTGCGCACACTGCTCGCCCCCCGGAGCCGATGCAAGTGCCCGGCGGTCTCGATGACACGGCTAGAATCGGGATCTCTGTGTGTAAACACAGAGATCCCGGTTCTCTGAGGGGAGAAGTGACAGATCGTCTGTTCATACAGAGTATGAACAGCGATCTGTCATCTCCCCTAGTTAGTCCCCTCCCCCCTTCAGTTAGAACACACATTAGGGAACACAATTAACCCCTTGATCGCCCGCTAGTGTTAACCCCTTCACTGTCAGTGACATTTTTACAGTAATCAATGCATTTTTATAGCATTGATCTCTGTATTAATGCCAATGGTCTCAAAAATGTGTCAAAATTGTCCGATGTGTCCGCCATAATGTCACAGTGACAATAAAAATCACAGATTGCCTCCATTACTAGTAAAAAAAATAATAATAATAATAAAAATGCTATAAAAATATCCCCTATTTTGTAGACGCTATAACTTTTGCGCAAACCAATCAATTTACGCTTATTGCGATTTGTTTACCAAAACAATGTAGAAGAATACATATTGGCCTAAACTGAGAAAAAATAAGCTTTTTTTAAAACAAAAATGGGGATATTTATTATAGCAAAAAGTACAAAATAGTGTGTTTTTTTTTCAAAATTGTCACTCTTTTTTTGTTTATATGGCAAAAAATAAAAACCGCAGAGATGATCAAATACCACCAAAAGAAAGCTCTATTTGTGAGAAAAAAAGGACGTCAATTTTGTTTGGGGGGGCGTGGCCAGAGCTGAAGATGGACGTCTGATCTTTCAGCTCATCAGCCAGGGGAATCTACACAACGACACAGGCCGCACTACTGACTCAATCCAGAGCCATCCTCACCCCAGAGTCACCAGAGACCATGGCCAACATGTCCAGGAAGAGATTGCCGGAATACAAGCCCCAAAAACTGACCGAGTTCTCCTACAAGCTGGTGGAGCAGGTCAGTGTGTTTAAAGGTGGCGCTGGCCCAGCCGCGCTGCGGGACTCATACACGTATCTCCCGGACGAAATCCCAGGCGATCCGTCTACCACAGGCACCCCTGTATTGCCCTCTCATTCCCCGGAGTGTGACCTCCTCCCTAACAGCCCCGCAAAAGCTAAAATGCAGCTCAATACGCAGCCGCATCGGCCGCCACAACCACAAATTGAGGCCCAGGCTTTCAATCCCCTCCTCTCCAACCAAGCCTTACATTCTTCAATGGCATCCTTCCCCACCTCAGGACAACCATTCATTGATACAACACTGAAGGACATGCTGTTATCACTGCAGACATCCCTCATGACTAATCTCTCCTCCCTATTTACAAAAATATCCTCAGATATACACTCACTTGATGACAGAGTGACCTGTATTGAGAAAGGAATGAATGAATACACCTCCACAGTAAATGAGGTCATAGAGGTCTGTGATGATGTGAGAGAAGAACAAGCATGGATGCGCGCCAAGCTGGCCGATTTAGAAGATAGGTCCCACAGGAACAACGTTAAGCTGCGAGGTATCCCTGAATCCATATTACCTGCGGACCTACCAAGGTACGCAAAAGAGATGATGCATATCATTATTCCAGAAACGTTCCCCCGGGACGTAATCATAGACAGAATACACAGAATTGCCAAACCTTCCCACCTGGCAGCCTCAATTCCCAGAGATGTACTAATGAGAGTTCATTTCTATCATATCAAAGAGAAACTCCTGTTTGAGGTCAAATCCAAGACACCACTGCCCGCTCCGTACACAGGGGTGCAATTCTTCCCAGACCTCTCCAAGCACACGCTCCAACTAAGGCGCCAGCTGAACCCAGTCACCAAAGGTCTCCAAAACCACAAAATACCTTACCAATGGCGTTACCCAGCAACTCTCCTAATCACAAGAGGTGGTCAATCCCATACCGTACGTGATATTGATAAGGGAATGAATCTCCTCCTTGATTGGGGAATACTACTGGAACCCCCTAAGGCACCCCAGTCATTCAGAGGACCACCCTCACCACGCAAGAGCCTGGACCGCAACCACAGATAATTGTCTCCCACTACCGCAGCCAAGTTGGGCCTAACTATACCGTCTCAGTTCCCCTGAGCTCTGACGAATTGATTCTCTTGTGTTTACAGCTCCCCTCGTTACTGACTGATTTTACCCCCACCTAGAGGTTGAAGAGGTGCTTTACACCACCTCTACAATCCTTCATACAGAATCTCAGAACCTATTTCACCAACGGTGTGTTTATCAAGTTTTCATTGTCTTCTGTGATTGATATTTTGCTCTATTCACAGTTCTCTAAACCATTCTGCTGACAGACCCTAGGACTTCCGCTCACATTCTTATCGTCTCATCTCCAAGCACCTCCAACCCAGACCGCAGTGACAAACCGCAAGTGTTGCCACACCCAACCCTCCAACCCTACACCCACAAGATTCTGCTCACTATACTATCACTTAATGCCAATGGGTTGAACCACCCAGCTAAAAGACACTCACTATGGAAAACCGCCAAGGCTCTCCAGAGTGAAATTCTCTGTGTTCAAGAGACCCACCTAATACCACCAGATATCTCCCTATGCACCAACTGCCAGTTTCCACACATCTTCCATGCCACACACTCTACTAAATCCAAAGGAGTCATGGTAGCAATCAAAGACACTGTGGATTTCCATTCATCTAATGTGCTACTGGACCCTGAAGAACGTTATATAATTCTAACATGTACCATCAATAGAGTACAGTATACTCTTATTAGTGTCTATGCCCCGAACTCCCATAAACTGAAATTTTTACGCAAAGTGTTACGCATCGCCAAACCAATACTGAAAGGTCATTTACTACTTTGTGGAGACCTTAACCTAGTCCGCGACACCAACATGGATTCCTCATCAACCACAAAGAGGCGAGACTCGCCACTGAAAAAAAATTTCTCTACACATGATCTTTTCGATGTGTGGCGTTGTCACCATTGATCTGAAAGAGACTTCACCTACTACTCCCCAAGGCACAATTCATACTCGAGGATCGACTTGTTCTTAACGGACAAATGGCTGCTACATAAAATTTGTAATTCTGTGATCCATACCGCGACATGGTCAGACCACGCCCCAATCTCAATTACAATAGAAGACTCCAATCTACAGCGTAATACTTATCTCTGGCACGCTCATAACTATGTACTACAGCACGAAAAATACTCACCTGAGATCTTTGACCATCTCACAGAATTTTTTGCACTAAACAAAGGCTCAGTGTCTGATCCTGGCATGGTATGGAGCACACATAAAGCTTATATAAGAGGTTTACTGATAAAACTAAGTTCTCTTCACAAAAAGAGGACGCAGCATTTAGATGAGTTAACGTCTCAAATAACAACCCTAGAACAGCAACATAAAGCCAACCCTCAGACCCCACAGACTGACAAATTACTGTCCCTCAGACAAGAACTGAAAACCTTGCTCCTCCACTCTTTTGATCTCCTCCAACGCAAATTAAAAGCCACTACTTACTCCACTTCTAATAAGGCAGGGAAGAGACTAGCAGAACGTCTCAAAGGCAGAAGATCAAAAACCAAGATACTCCAGCTAATTCACCCACACACAAAACAACCCCTGACAGACCCACAAGACATAGCCAACACCTTTAGCGACTACTACATGTTGTGAATTCATGAAGAAATATATTTTATATTTACTGGCAGAAACATGAGAGATACTTAGGCCTCAAGAAAAAAAAAAGCAGATGAACTGTGATGTTAAATAATTGAACTGTTGCCCTCTTGGGGACCTTTAGGACAAAACTGACGTTCTCATGTTTGACCAAGTCTTTCTCTACTACTTCAAATATTGAAGACTTTTACAAGCATGTATTGTAAAGAAAACTGTTGGAACAAAAACTACTCTTGTCACAAAACAAGGAGATATTTACATGGTATTGTGAATAAACAAAAGCTGCCACAGGATACAAGGTTATACAGAGAGATAACCTCACCTGGCATAAACTTATTGTGTTCAAGTGATGGACTGTTTAAATAGCTAACACCTTGGCTAACAAAACTCATTGTATGAACTTTTAGCATGGTTTAGACAAACAAGTCATTTCTAAACACCCAATGGGAATGTTCAAGGTCCATCTCAACACGTTAGAGAGAGTTGGATATTGTGCCAGTTAAAAATATTTTAAAAGTATCTATAAGGTTATTATAAGTCATTTCAAACTATCTATGACATTGTAGGTCACAGAGACATATTATAATGTTGGCATCTGTGGACCCGACAACTTTGCTATGAAGAAAATGTATATGAAAGTGTGATTTTATAAGTAGAAGTGTTTTAAGTAACGAATTAGTATTAGGAAAAACATATAATCATGATTATAATTATATAAGATTGTAGCCTATGCTTAGATAAACAAATGTTCAGTGGAGATACCAGAAGTTATACAGGTATCCATATAGATAATCATTTTTGTGTAGTATTGATGAAATATATAACAACGTGTGTATTTCCTAGATAGACCAGTCTTTATAGACATACATTTATAGAGACACATATATATGTAACCAGTTTATGTAATAGTGATTAATCAAGATTATACTGAGTGTATTTTACATTAGACCGATTATCAGAATATTTAAAAGTATATACTATCCTTACCATTATACACATTATGAAAATAGAATGTATTAACTTAAAGGGGTTGTAAAGGTATTTTTTTTATTTTTTAAAAATAACAAACATGTTATACTTACCTTCACTGTGCAGCTCGTTCTGCACAGAGTGGCCCCGAACCTGCTCTTCTGGGGTCCCTCGGCGACTGTCTCAGCTCCTCCCCGCAATAATTAACCACCTTAATGCGAGCTCCCTCGCATGGTGGTTAGTTATTGCGGGCGCGCTCCCGTGATACAGCCGGTGGCTATAGCCGCTCGCTGTATCACTCGGCCCCGCCCCCCAGCACGCCGCGTCATTGGATGTGATTGACAGCAGCGCGAGCCAATGGCTGCGCTGCTTCCAATCCAGTCACTGTAGCCAATCAGCGGCCAGGCTGAGCAGCGGAATCGAGGACGTGAACGAGCAGCCGAATTTCGAGGGGGGCAGGTAAGTAAAATGGGGGGGCTGGGGATGGCGGTATTGTTAGTAGTTTTTTCACCTTAATGCATAGAATGCATTAAGGTGAAAAAATGTTTACCTTTACAACCCCTTTAAAGGATGGGCTCAAAACACATGTGAGACACCTGGTGGTTGAAGGTGGTATTATTTGAACTCACTAAATTTCCAGAGGAAGTTAATAATTAAGTCTCCTAACCCAATGGGAAGTGGCCACGTCCTTTTGGGCAGAGCCATTATAATTTTTATGGTCTTATTATCTGAAATGGTATTTAGAGGCAAGTAAGATGGCAGAAAGGGACAGGAGGGAAAAAGGAGGAGAGCTCAGGGGGAGAGCTCAGGGATCCACCCTGAGGGGGGACACTGGGAGACACACACACTCCCAGACTAACACTCATGCCCCATGCATGAATACATATCTTTACATTCATGAAGATTCCTCAACACCTAATACTTAGAACTCGGAGGTCACAAGGAGTAAATCCTCTTTAAGAGTATCCATTTTGAAACTACGGCAGCCATCTTAACTCTGGTAACCAGCTGATAGGAACAGTAGCTATCCTGGAATGGGTAATTATGTCATGTTGATTTTATCTTGTATGTTTCCTCAAATATTGATATGTTCTCTTAAATATTGATGTATTGAATATTATTCAATTGATAATCATTCTCCCGAATCAATAACCGCCTTGTAGATTTTTCTCTAAAGATTCAAATTTTTCATTATATTTTTCTTTTTGCATAATTGCCACATTTATTGACAAAACAAACGTCTAATTTATTTCACAATTTTAACCACTTACTTACCTGCAGTATAGTAACAAATGTACGTGTGAAATACTGACGTTCTGTTTAACTGTCAAGTTTACAAGGTTATTGATTCTACCGAGAAGTTATCATGGTGGTATTAGGTCAAAGGGACGGTACGTCCATCTTTGCAAGTGTTTTTATTGATTTTAAAGACATTCATGTAACACAATCGGTATCTTAATTTCATGTGATTATTTGTGTTTGTTTACCAATAAATTTCTATTTCGTATGACCACACATCTCCGTGAATAAGTTTCACAAGCATAGACTGTGTCAAATAGATTGATTTTGTATCTTAAAAATATCATTGTTAAAAATTACTCAATGATAATTATTGTGCGGGAAACCTGTCCTTAAAAAGGCACAACTTATTCTGACTGATTATTCACGACATATTGTGACCTATACAATCTGAACCAAGATCCCCAAACTCCACAACCCTCCCCAGACGTGATTAACCAATTTCTCCAATCTATCCACCTACCAACCTTGACTGGGAACCAACTAGAAACCCTCAATGCCCCATTTACAGAACAGGAAATTAAAGTATTAATTAACTCACTCCCGAACGGGAAAGCTCCGGGACCGGACGGTCTAACAGGTGAATATTATAAACAGTTCTCAGCACACCTGATCCCGCATATCACGGAAGTCTTCAATAACGCTGCCTCCTCTTCTAAATTCCATTATGAATACCTTAATGCACTGATAATAACGATACCGAAGCCAGGGAAGGAACCAAACGCCCCCCAAAGTTTCCGCCCTATATCCCTACTTAACCTTGATCTCAAAATTTATGTTAAAACTATTACAGCGTGATTGATAGACATCATGGCCACCCTCATACATAGAGATCAGACAGGGTTCACTAGGGGCAGACAAGCACCCGATGCTACCTGAAGAATGATCAATTTGATCCACCATGCTGAATCCAACGGAACTCCTTCTCTGCTCCTATCTTTAGATGCAGAGAAGGCGTTCAACAGGGTACACTGGTCATACCTCAATATGGTTCTCCAGAAATTTGGCTTTCGGGACCACATTCTTAGAGCCATTATGGCACTTTACTCTACCCCTTCGGCCCAAGTGTTCTCGGGAGGCATGATCTCAAAGCCATTTCCCATTACAAACAGCATGAGCCAAGGCTGCCCATTGTCCCCGCTTATTTTTAATTTGCTCATGGAGCCTCTGGCGGAACACATCCGCTCCAACTCCACTATACCAGGCTTACAGATTGGCAACATTTCCCACAAAATTAGTCTCTTCGCGGACGATGTAATACTAAGCATTACTAACCCAACATCCTCCCTGGCAGAGGTACAAACCATATTAAACTGGTTCAGCAAGGTTTCATACTATAAGGTAAACATGACCAAATCATTCATACTGGACATAAAACTAGACGCCACAACAAAAATCTACTTCAACTACAATACAACTTTGCGTGGGCAGATACAAGTATTTCATACTTGGGGATCCAACTGCCTAGATCAGGTAAAAATCTCTATTCTCTCAACTTCTTGCCACTTCTCCATAAAATCCAAACTGACTCACACCACATAGCAAAACACAAACCCTTCCCATTCCTATACCCTCCTCATTTTTCAGATCCCTCCAAACAATCTTTAATAAATTTCTATGGAAAGGCAAAAAACCCAGATGTGCCCACCTAAAACTGATTAAACATAAACGGGCAGGAGGTTTGGGCTCCATTGACTTTAAGGACTATTATTTAGCAGCCATACTCGCTCAATTACCTGATTGGTTCCAACCCCTACCAAAATCTCTTTGGGCCCAAATAAAGAAGCTCTCCCTCATACGCCCTAATCTTAAACATTGGCTAATGAGTACACCTCTAGGATCCTTCATCCCTCCCTCCATCTCCCCGACCATGAAGGCCTCAGTCCATGCATGGAAACAAATGATTACCCTCTCTGACTATACTTCCTCCACAATGCTCTATCACATTCCTTTAGAGTCCCTTCACTACTTGACTCCAGATCTAGCGCTATCCCACTGGACACTTAAGGGGATTCACTCCATTCAACACCTACTACACGACAACCACCTCAAATCCTTCCCCCAATTACAGGAAGAATAAGATCTACCATCTTCGGAACACTTTACGTTTTTGTGCATTCGGCACTGCCTAGACAAATTACCCCTTCCCCTATACAATATTCCCCCAAAAACATGGGATTACCTTACAAATCCTGACCCCAAAACTAAAGGCATAACCTACTTCTATAACCTTCTCCAGAAGAAGGACACCTTCATTAAGATGTCCCCACATCATATATGGGAAACGGATCTAGCTCACACTTACACTGACACACAATGGCAATACGCTCTTAAGTCCATATACAAAGCCACCAAATGCTCAGCCCTTTGGGAACTCGCTCAGAAAATCTCCATGCGATGGTACCTGATTCCGACTAAGCTGGCATCCTTCAACCCCCAAAACCCCAATTCATGTTGGAGATGTAAATCCGCCAAAGGTGACTTGTTCCATATTTTTTGGACTTGTCCCCTCATCCAGAAATACTGGATTGATACCTTTACACTTATCTCAACCATCACCAATCTCACAATTCCACCCTCACCTGAACTTGCACTGCTAAATCTAACTATAGAAAACATCCCTCACCCCCTTAGACACACAACGACCCACGTACTCTTGGCATCCAGATTCAATATCACAAGACAATGGAAGTCCGACAATTCCCCAACTATTGCACAGACAATAGACCTGGTAGCCTTACATTTCAGCTATGAGACAATGACGGCAGCCAGCAATGGTCAGCCCTCAAAATCCCGTGCTGAATGGCAACCCTGGGCAGATTGGTCTAACGCTGCTAGCGTTACTTAGCAAGTATATTGCATCTCTCACCTTTCTTGACCAAACATTATGTTCAAATCACGCTAGTTATGTTCGTTACAACAAGATTATAGAATAATTCATACAATGTTAGCTATTACCTATGTTAAAAACCTACGCATTGGGCCCTCTCTCCTCTTGCGGCACAAAAGAGCTCCCAATTGGGGTGCCGCATTAGGGCAAGGAACCAATTGAATGTACCTTTACCTACTTATTTTGAATTACATGTACACTGTCGGTTATTAATTAGTTCCTAATGTCTTTATACATGTTCAGCAACGTCATTGCACGACGTACAATGTCTAATTGTACTCTGTACTCACTTGCATAAAATTAATAAACATTTGAAAGAGAATTTTGTTTGGGTACAATGTCACACGACCGCGCAATTGTCAGTTAAAGCGACGCAGTGCCGAATCACAAAAAGTGCTCTGGTCAGGAAGTGGGTAAAATCTTCCGGGGCTGAAGCGGTTAAAGAAAACATATACAGTATATGTATATTACTAATGTCTAGGTAATATGCATGCTAGGTTTTCATGGGGGGTTTCGGTGTCTAAATAGTTGACATTATATAATATATAATCTGATATGCCTAAGTTCAGTTTTTCTCTGCGTAATTATTCAAAGAGAGCTGAGATTCTAAGAATAATTATAACGATCCCACGATTCTGAAAATCAGTGAAATAATGTGCTGATTTTTATTAAAATGTCCACAATCCATGTATTTCTGTCAATACCTTTGTACAATTATTACATCAAAATGAAACAATTTAACATTAAGAACTAACATATGACAAAACATAAAAATATAAATTAGTCAATGATTTGATTAACTTGTGATATTTTTATTAAATGTGTCAGCTAATCAAACCTTACATAACATCTTTTGTTATACAGTAGCATATTTCTCAGCATAATGAAAAACACTGTCACACATTGGCTTATCGTGAAGTACCGTAATTAAAATGGGTAAAATAATTAAAGTCAAGAAGTGTGCATTGCTATAGTCACACAATAAACTTTGCATTTACAGACTCAACTGTATTATAATGTGAATATTTTTTCATTGCTATGAAAATAGTACAGTACTTTAAATAATTTAAATAATGTATTGCTTGCTCAGTTGCTAGGACATTCAAGATGAATCTTAAAGATGCTAAGTTCTGCTTAGATGCAAATATCAATTTAATAAATTGCTTTGATTGTTCAAGCAGAATAACAAAATTGTAAAATGGCAATTTTAATAGTTTTTTTGCCTGCTACTTATATAGCAGTGAGAGAACATCCTAATGACAACATCTCCAGATATGTTTTGTTATATCTTTGAAACATTAGGTATGAGAAGACAAAGTGGGAACACTTATCAGGTAAAATACTTATTAGATAAAAAAGCAAGAGTAGAAGGTGAAACTCCACCATGTTTATTTAATAAGACAGCAGTGAGATGACTTAAGTGCAGAATCCCTTAAAAGCCAATCAGATTCCAACCTTTTAATATGGCACCCATCACTAAATGACAGCCATATGCACTGCAAAAAAAAAAAAACTTAGCAAATGCTATTTACACTTACTTTAGTCCTATGAATATTGTGCTAGGGCTCTATTTATAAATGTTTTTATTTGGGGTGTGGCGGGAAGATGGACGCCTGAGAGAAGAGCTCCCGCCGCTATCCATCCTCCCTGCTCTCACAGAAGCCTCATACAGCTCTGCCACACGCCTAACAATGGGGACAGCATCGCGGAACTCCTCCGCATCCCGCTCACCGCGCAGACAACCGAGCGGTCTGAGCCAAAATCTCCGCGAGCTGTTCAGGACCCAGAGAAACAACATGGCGGCGTCCCGCCAGAGTCCCTCACAACACACAGCGGCATCCCAATCACACACCCCACCTGTCATATCCACATCAGAGCCAGGAGATCATGCAGCCCACTAACAACAGCATCCCAGCCTCCTTGATCTGAGAACAGTGGCTGCTGATATTAAGGACACTCTGACAGCGGCCATTGCAGACCTGCGCCTAGATATACATGCCATTGCTGACAGGGTGCAGGAGGTGGAAAAGGTCGCAGCCCAGCATGGAACAGTCCTCCGCCGAGTGACCCAGAAGATTGATACCCACACTCTGCAACTGAGAGACCTCCAGTGCCATGTGGAGGACCTCGATAACAGAGGTAGGCGCCATAATCTGCGGGTCAGGGGTCTTCCTGAAGCTGTAGAAGCTGAACAGCTTACAGGCACCATTACTAGCCTGTTTAATGACTTATTAGACAGGCCAGCGCAGACAAAAGTGGAAATGGCGCGCATCCATCGCGCGTTTAGAACCAGGGGGAGAGATACAGACCCCCCCAGAGATGTGGTGTGCTGCCTGGTGGACTACAAGCTGAAGGAAGACATACTCTGTAAAGCAAGGAACAGGGTCCAACTTTCACATGAAGGCACTGACATCAACATATACCAGGACCTCTTGGGCATCACTTTGCAGCACAGAAGGGATCTGAAAATGCTACTTGATGTTCTGCGTGCCAAGGGCATCCACTATAGATGGAAGTTCCCCTTTGGCCTCTCTGCCACTAACCAAGGCCGCACGGCACTGCTACGAGTCCCGGAAGAATTACAGTCCTTTTGTGAAATCCTTGATATCCCAGTGATAGAGGTTCCAAATTGGTATGCCGAGTTCCGCCGTCGTCCACCGCCCAGCAGGGAACACCATCGAGAGGAACCGATGGAAGCTCAAGACACTCGATACCGCAGGCACAGATCCACCTCAGGATCCAGGTCTCACGCACCCACCAGAAGCTCCCACAACGGACACAGCCTGACCGATTCCCCACGACCACAGAGGGCCAGATGGGACTTCGGGCCAAATCGCGATCAGTCTCCAGGGAACTAAGTAGTAGATCACCAATCCCACAGTTAAGTTTCTATCATTATCCCTCTGTTTTTTTTGTTCAGTTTTTGGGGGATTATTTTTCATGCTCATTTTGAACCTACACGTTTTTTGTACTAACACAGCTGCCCCGTGTCCTATTGTTTTTTTTTGCCTTGAGCTGAATGAACAATATTTCCTGGGTGAAACTGCATGGGGAGAAAAAAAAAAGAAAAAAATGCCAAGGCCCCATGGGAGTAATGACTATTTTTTTCTGGGCAGTCTTCTACAGGAGTAAGCAGAACACACAACTGACAACTATGATGCTTATGTAATCATTAAGGACTGGTATACCCACAGATACATTAGCTAAATATGTTCAGGTTTGCTTTTATCGTTTTCAGATTCACAGGTTTTGTACAGTCTGGACTCTGCTTAGCCTATGTCTCTTTATTAAATGGAACAGTGGGTATAAAAATGCTGTGGATTATGGTGCAATATTAGGCCTCCCACCTGATTGGAGCTGATTCTTAATGTACGGGTATCGCAGGATTAGCAGGAGCGGTCTTGCTGGATCCCCCTTATAAGCACTTCAACCTGTAACCGCAAATGGGAAAACTTATACATTGAAGGATCCCCTCTAACACTTATATACACTTATATACACGATACAGGCCCCCACATCGGTAGTCCCGTTCCTTTCCCCCTGATCAGTGTGGATCGCGGGAGGGTCGCTACCGCCTTCCTTGGGGGCTCCAGCAGGTTCACTCGGCTATGCATTCCAGATTCATTTCATAGACCCTACCTGGTAAGGACATAATCACCCATCGCTGGCTACAGGGTTATCGGTTTATCATAATGTCACGGGGGGCAGCTTTATGATCCTCACTACAGGAGGGCATCTTGAATCCCTACCCGTAAAAATAGCTAAATTTCAGGTAAAAAGGATAACTTAATGGGCTCCCCTACAGTTCCAAAGAAGGGGATAGATGACCCTGATTAGCCACCGAACACTTGATAACCATTTTGCTCACCCACGATAACTAAGGTTGCACCAAATCTATCCTTCGTAATTACGGAACACACTCACAAGATATATGTGCAGATTCATTTCACGATGCTAGATCATACAGTGGAGTCTGAGGTTCACCTTGTATTCCTAATTCTATGGTTTCACACTATTTCAACAGTCGGAAATGGTCACCCTGGTACACACCTCGTTCTTCCCCGAATGGTCTTTCCCAACCCCCTCACAGTAGTGTAGAGTGGAGTGGGCCTCCCTAGGGTTGGCATTCTCCACCTCCACTCTGTACCCTTCCGACAACTTTCTTCCAGAAGACAGGACTGGTCCCCTACCTTCTCAGATCTCAGACTAGGAGTACGATCCTCCTACCCCCACCTTTATTCCACCCTCCTATTCCGATCCTACCCACCCCCAGGCCCCCTTGCTACCTCAGCACCTTCTGCTCATTCAAACAGTGAACACAGCACTACCTTATGACTCCCCCCAGCGCCGGGGGTCCACACCCTCAGGTCAAGCTATACTCACTAAACATCAGAGGACTCAACACTCCTGAAAAAAGGTCACAGCTGCTTCTGCTTTTAAAAAAGGCCAAGGCTGATGTGGTGTTTCTCCAAGAAACGCACTTCAGATCAGACAACATCCCCAAACTTCACAACTCTTTCTATCCTACGGTATTTCACACGACTAACGATGTCTCTAAATCCAAGGGAGTGTCCATTTTAATTTCCAAAAACTGTCCCCTTTAAGTGCAAGACACGGTGCTCGACACCAATGCAGGCTACATTTTTCTCAGGGGCAAATTACACAACAAACCTATCACACTGGCTAACCTTTACGCCCCCAACAGACAGCAAGTCCCCTTTTTTCGCAATACCCTCCAACATCTCACTTCATTCCACAGGGGCATGCTGGTTGTGGGAGGAGACTTCAATCTGGCCCTTTCCCCATCTCTTGACTCCTCATCTGGATCCTCCTCCATAACATTCAGAGCATTGCGCGCGATCAAAACACAGCTTGCGAATCTAACCCTGCATGATGCTTGGCGCACATTATATCCCAACACAAAAGATTTCACCTTTTACTTCTCATCACACCGCAAATATACGAGAATAGATTATTTCTTTCTGTCCCAAACAGATCTAGACTCCCTACTAACTGCCACCATAGACCCTATGATCCTGTCGGATCACCATCCCATCTCCATCACCATCACTTTTCCTACAATTCCCACAAGACCAACGATCTGGCGTCTGGACAATTCCCTCCTTAACCACTTCCCGCCCGCCCTATAGCGGATTGACGTCCAGGAAGTGGTTCTGTTATCCTGACTGGGCGTCATATGACGTCCAGCAGGATAACATGCCGCCGCGCGCCCCCGGGGGCGCGCATCGCGGCGATCGGTGGAGCGGTGTGTCAGCCTGACACACCGCTACATCGATCTTGGTAAAGAGCCTCCGGCGGAGGCTCTTTACCACGTGATTAGCCGTGTCCAATCACGGCTGATCACGCTGTCAATGGGAAGAGCCGTTGATCGGCTTTTCCTCACTCGCGTCTGACAGACGCGAGTAGAGGAGAGCCGATCGGCGGTTCTCCTGACAGGGGGGGTCTGCGCTGATTGTTTATCAGCGCAGCCCCCCCTCAGATCACCACACTGGACCACCAGGGATCGCCACTAGGACCACCAGGGAAGGGGCAACATGTGGATGGCCGGTATGTACCCCATGGCCATCCACATGTGCCCAATCTGTGCCCAATATGTGCCAATCAGTGCCCACAAATGGGCACTGATTGGCACCATTATGTAAAAGATCTGCCCAGCAATGCCCCCAATGCTTTATCAGTGCCACCTGTTATTGCCCATCGGTGCCACCTGTCATTGCCCATCGGTGCCACCTGTCAGTGCCCATCTGTGCCCACCTATCAGTGCCCATCAGTGCCACACATCAGTGCCACCCATAAGTACCCATCAGTGCCACCCATATGTAGCAATCAATACCACCTACGAGTGCCCATCAGTGCTGCCTATAAGTGCCCATCGGTGCCACCTATGAGTGCCCATCAATGCCGCATACCAGTGCCACCTATCAGTGCCCATCAGTGCCGCCTATCAGTGCACATCATCAGTGCCACCTCATCTGTGCCACCTCATTGGTGCCACCTCATCGGTGCCAATCAGTGCCGCCGTATCAGTGCCCGTCAGTGCAGCCATATCAGTGCCCGTCGTTGAAGAAGAAAATGTACTTATTTACAAAAAATTTTAACAGAAACAAAGAAAAACTTGGTTTTTTTTCGAAATTTTCGGTCTTTTTTTATTTGTTGCGCAAAAAATAAAAACCGCAGAGGTGATCAAATACCACCAAAAGAAAGCTCTATTTGTGGGAACAAAATGATAAAAAATTTGTTTGGGAACAGTGTAGCATGACCGCGCAATTGTCATTCAAATTGCGACAGCGCTGAAAGCTGAAAATTGGCCTGGGCGGGAAGGTGCGTAAGTGCCTGGTATTGAAGTGGTTAATGAGCCAGAACACATAAAGAATATCACCACATGCCTACAGCACTATTTTCAAGAGAATGCTTCCTCCGATATCCACCCAATGTCCCTTTGGGCCGCACACAAATGTGTCGTCCGAGGTGAACTAATTTCCATCGCCGCAAAAAGACGGAAAGCTAGACAAGCACATATTGCTGAGTATCTGAGCGCATTCATTCTCTGGAAAAGAAGCATAAACAATCACTAGCAGAAAAAATTTTGAAAGATCTATTGATGGCAGAGAAGACCTTCTTGAGGAACTAGAAAAATCAACCAGACGCAAGTACGCCCTTACTCAAAGAATTTACTATGAATTTGGGTAAATTACTCGCTAGGGCCCTCCAGAACAGAAAAGCTACCTCGACCATCCACTCGATCTCAGATCCCTCAGGACGCAAAATAGAAACTTCCACTGGTATAGTAAACCAATTCCAACAATTCTATTCCAAACTCTATAACTTACCCACCCCTTTGATGACAGACCCCACCCAAGACAGGAAGAAATTGATAGAGGACTTCTTAACCCAATATGGCCCACAACCCATCTCAGATGAGAAGGTGGCAAATTTAGACAAACCACTTACATGGGAAGAAACTATTATAGCACTTAAACAAATGAAACCGGGCAAAAGCCCAGGCCCAGACGGCTTTTCACTAGTTATTACAAAACCTTCAAAGACACGCTAATCCCTCACTTTCTGAACACTTTTAATGCAGTGCCCACCTCCCCCACTGTCATTCCGGACATCCTAGAGGCCCACATTACTGTGATACCCAAACAGGGCAGAGACACAACATTGGTTTCAAACTATAGACCCATTTCACTCATAAACGTCGACGTGAAATTATATGCGAAAATATTGGCGAACCGCATACTTCCCTTACTCCCCACATTGGTTTATTTGGATCAGGTAGGCTTTATGCCCGGCCGCGAGGCCCGAGATAAAACCCTGAAGGCCATCAGCATACATCACTGGCTGTCTTCATCTAACACTCCGGGCTTTTTCCTTTCCCTCGATGCAGAGAAGGCGTTTGACAGAGTGGCATGGGACTATATGACGGAAGCATTATGCAAAATGGGGTTTGGAGACCGTATGCTTCAATATATTCTCGCCCTTTACTCATCCCCAACAGCAAGAATCAAGGTCAATGGCCACCTGTCGGACGCCTTCTCCTTGTCGGAACGCGGCAGGGATGCCCCTTATCACCCATTATATTCATTCTCACGCTGGAACCCTTGATTCATAGGCTTAGAACTAACCCATTTATCAAAGGGGTCACAATCAAAGATAATCAATATAAATTGGCCGCATACGCGGATGACATCCTTCTATTTCTCACTGACCCCATAACCACAATTCCCAATCTCCTAAAGGACTTCTCTCTTTTCAAATCCCTCTCCAATCTTCAAATTAATTTTGCTAAATCTAGAGCCCTTGATGTTAATCTACCAGCCTCCTCAATGGCACAATGCCAGGATAACTTCCCTTTCGGATGGGAAACACAGGCCATCACCTACCTAGGAATTCAGCTACCAGTTAAATTAGACGACCTCTACTCCAGAAACTTTTTACCCATTCTTAAGACTATACAAAAAGACCTCCAAGAATGGAATAAGGGCACTTTTTCATGGTTTGGAAGGGCAGCTATACTGAAAATGAACATACTTCCCAGACTCTTATTTCTGCTGCAGACGGTACCGATTAAACGTCCCCCCTCTTTCTTCACCACCTATAAAAAATTATGTTTGAAATTTATATGGGCTGACAAACATCCGCGTATTAGATGGGAAAAACTTGTGACACCCAAACTGAAGGGAGGTATCGGTCTTCCGGACATAAGAAAGTACTACTGGGCATGCCATCTGGCCAGAATTGTTGACAGGCACCTGCACAGCAGACTTAAGGCATGGATTGGCCTCGAGGAGGCATTCGCCCCATTCCCAATCCATCATCTCCCATGGATTAGCTCTCACCCCGAGGGAGATCTTGTCACATCCTCTAATTGGCCCAACTTTACAGATCTTCCGTACTGTCTGCAATAAGATGACTATTGCTACCTCACCCGGTCCTCTGACCCCAATTGACCGAAACCCAGACTTTCCCCCCGGGTATGACACAATTGCGTAATACCGTCAGGCCTATTAGGCACTCGATCAGAGCAGGATCCCTCTTTGATGAAGGGAAGATGATCTCCTCCCAAACACTTCTGTCCAAATTTCCGGACACAGACATTCCCTTCTTTACATTCCTCCAGATCAGACATTCCTGCTCAATTCCACCCCGCTCCTCTGATGGGACAGAGATCTAACGCCTTTAGAAGCTATGTGCACCAGATCCGAACCCCAAAGACATGTCATATCGGATATGTATACCCTACTATTTGCTAAAATCTCTACTAAAGACGACACTGTCAGACAAAAATGGGAAGAAGAACTAGATACTGACCTAACTCAAGAAGACTGGGAACACATCTTCACCCACATACATAAAGGATCTCTGAATGTGTCTGCACAGGAAAACGGTTACAAACTTATCTCACGGTGGTATAGAACTCCCGATAAAATCCACAGATTCCACCCCAGCATCCCACCACTATGCTAACTCTGCAACAGTGCATACGGATCACTGTTGCACATATGGTGGGAATGCCCCCTAATCCAACCCTACTGGAAAGAGATACACTGTCTCACTTCACAAATCACGACATACACCCCGGACTTTACACCAGCCCAATATTTACTCCACCACACTTCCATCCCACAAGGGGCATACAAAAAGTCCCTCACCCTACACCTGATCAATGCAGCAAAACTCTGCATACCCACTCACTGGAGGTCTTCTTCTCCCCCCTGCATACCCGAATGGTTACGTAGAGGTGAGAGACACCTCTTCCAAGTTTCATACAATATGGGCATGCTGGTTACATTTTAAGGAATCCGCAGAACACCGTAGACTCCTTTCTGATTCTCAGTAGCTTGACCTGAAGGGTAGAACCGTCCACCTATTAAATGAGCCAGAGACATCTTCACAAATACTTCTCCCCCCCTTCCTCTATACCCTTTTACCCAATTTATATCCCCCTCCCCCCTATAATCAAATATTGACCTCATAGACTGAACTTTATTTCAGGACCGTTACACAAAACTTATATGATATTAACTGGATAGAGATGTAATATCCAAACCACTCTGTTGACAGCATCACACAACCAGGAGATCGGCAATAGGCACCTTACAGCCAGGCAGTGAAAGCTTCCACAGAGACACAGTTAGTTCCCGACGGGGGTGTTTGGGTGATGCGGCTAATTACCCGATTTCACTGAGTAACGCTCGATCCGAGGCAGTACAGAGCCCTTCTAAAAGATATGATGTTTTATTACAGTTTAAAGATATCTTAAAGTTGTACCTGTTCTAACTGAGTTACACAAGTTATCACTTCTTCTGTATTTTATTTGCACACCAAAACTGTCAAGACATCTCAACAGATCTCTATATTCCGAGATTGTAATATTTTGCCAAATGTCATATTGTTTGTACTATGCAAAACCTTCAAAAAAAACATTGAAACAAAAATAAATGTTTTTATTTAAAATTCACACGGCTTTCACCTAAGACTCACACAGTGTTCTGATTGCATTCAGCTACTTTGAATAACTTAAAAAGGGACTGCCTAAGAATATGCTAATTATATTTATTTCAAATTATGTCCTTTTAGAGAAAGAGCTGGAGGAGTAAGGCTAGGGCTTTACTGGCAATGTTATTCTCTTGCAACTATGTGCTGGTAGAGAGAGAGAAAGAGATTTTTAGTAACTAAATATTGCAGGTAAAATTTCTAGTGAGTTAATTGCTAGTTGTAGAAAAATATCACTAAACAGATTGAATGCATGGCTCCCTATGCAACAGGATACATATGTACCATGTAGTAGTAATTAATCTTGAATTTTCCCACAATGCACTACACTACAAGATTCTTCTACATACTGCTTTTGTAGTCTGTTCCATAGGAAGCCATGTGTTCCATTTGTTCAGTGATCATTTGCTACACTTAGCAGTTTACTCACTAGCAATTTAGGGTGAGCTACTAAAATATATTGTGTAGTAGTAGGCTATTCAGGTAACCGCAAGTAAATAGATAAATCTATTGGTAGTGAGAGATTGTTTTCAAGAAAGCCATGTGGACCCACTATTAAAGAATGGCTCCTCAATGTACACAATATGTATGGCATGGAGGAAACTAGGGCCATCTCATGAAACTACAGATACATTTAACACACTGTGGAGAGTATGGGTCATATTTAAATATTCTGAAGAATTTAAATCCCTTATGGCTGCATGAGGAGCAGTCAGGCACTTAACAACCTCATGGATTGCCTAAATCTTCTTTCTTCCTTTCTTTTTCCTCTCTTTTCTATCACCTCATATACACTATTTGTCTTTCTATCCCCAATAACCTTGTAATGTTACTTCAAATAAAATCTCTACTTTTTTTTCACCATGGTCACATAGCTGCCACTACAACCTCCAGAACACCCCCACAACCACCACACCAGGACGAAACACCAGGGGAACCCCCCCCCCGGGAACACATGGATGTCAACAGCAATGGCCAGGAGAAACCTATCATGCCAGATGACCTCTGCCGCCAGCCCGCTTAGCTAGGGAGAAACACAGACGCCGAGGCAGAAGGCTGCATTGCCGACCAGGACATAGCTCCCCCATCCCCACCAGGTACAGCGAACTTCCCACTAATGATGGCTCCATTCCCAACATCCACTAAATCCCTACTAGGGAGATCACTGACGGGACTCCCCACAACCCCTATGCAGGACCCCATCTTGGGCCTATTCCTATGCAAGGGAGAAGCCTGTGACACTGCCCTAGCACCAACTGACTTTGCATCTATTATGCAGGCTTTCAAATCACATTAAATCACATCATCCATTCATGCAGACCTGTAGCAATTGGGGATGAGGATTGAAGTGATAGAAAAGAAAGCAGACCAATCTGTGGCCAGGATAAACCAAAATTCAGCCAGACTCTAAGACATGCAGGACCAATTAGAGACTCCGCTATCAAAGATCGATGACCTCGAGAACAGGTCCAGACGATACAACTTTAGGATAAGGGGGCTCCCCGAATAGGTGAAACAAGTCCAGTCAGCAGTTAAGGCACTTATTACAGGGCTCATCCCAGATATTGCTGAACATCGCCTGGAACTCGACAGAGCTCACAGAGCGTTACACCCCCCCGTTCAGACGGGCTTCCCAGGGACATTATAGTGAAGCCTCATTTTTATTCAGTGAAGGAGGAGGTGATGAGGAAATCAAGAGGAGCTGTAGCCCTTAATATACAAGGTCACGCAGTTCTGGTTTTTGCCGACCTCTCACCTTACACCGTGCAAAAATGAAGAGCACTTAAACCTCTACTCCAAATCCTAACAAAGAAGCAGATATCGTACAGATGGTCTTTCCCTCTCCACCTGAACTTTTCATATTGCAACAAAGGATATGGCTTCTCTTCCTTTGGAGAACGTCTACTGCTCCATCTTGGCCTATGCTCCCAGGAGCTTATCCCCCCCACCGGACAAGGGTCCCTCCTCATCATTAAAAGACCACCACCTGCAAGGCCCCTGCAACCCACCTGGCTGATGGAACACTCCAAAAGGTCCAAAGAGACACTGCTGACATATAGGGGACCCCTTATTTCTTTGTTTTTTTATTATCAGCCGATATCACAATGTGTTCGAGTTCACTCACGTAATCTCCTTCTCTTTTTCCACTCCCCTTTCTTCCTACTTTAATACTCTCTCCCTTACTTGTTCTAGGCTCCCCAGGTTCTTCCAGGCACTGCACTCAGGGCTCTGGGTGCTGGCTCAACTGACAAAATGGTCATCCCCTTTGGACTCATCGCCGGGAGGAGGTAGGTTATGGTAGGCCTGCCCGTCCTAGTAAACCAGGGCCCTGGTTTGTGACTCTCTTTAACCAATGGTGATGTGCCTTACTTCAAGTCTCCCATATGAGGTTTTACCCCCAGTCCCCACCTCCCCATAATGTTAGCTCTAGAACCGCTCAATCTCTCCCCCCTCACAGTTGGGATGGGAATGGGAATGTTTGGGCTCCCCACCTCTGAGGGACATAGAGGGAGTAGGAGACTGACAAACGATGGTTGATAGTTAGTGGTTTCATCAACAGTTTAGGTGTCTCTCCTTTATTAGAAGTTTATTTTCTACCTTAATGCTTACAATGTACTTTAACGCTTATGTTAAGAAATTGCCTATTTTAAAGCCCACAGCTCTAATACGGCAGGCCAGGAGACTCTGCCACAGCCACACAGTCATAACGGGCACTCCTCGATAATGGCTTTGAGGTAGCTTACCTCCCCTACTCGGATCCAGTCTCTCACGGAGCCCTCTATGCATCAATGGTGGAAACGTGGGAGGGGGCGGGTTCCGGGGGGAACCGGTGTGGAATTTTCAATGGTGTTCTGATCTTCACATAATGTTCCTGTTTTATTCTTTAGCGGTTAGACCATGGTGGACCCAGTGTACCTCCACCAGTCTCTGAAGGCAACTAGCTTGCCCTTCAGGGACATACTGGAGCCCCTAACTCAGGGCACTCCAGATTGCTCAGGTTAAGGGGTGTGCACTGGCAGGTCCACTCCTACCCTGGGGAGGGGGCCAGGGGGCCCCCTATTTCTTTGTTTATTATCAGCCGATATCACAATGTGTTTGAGTTCACTCAAGTAATCTCCTTCTCTTTTTATGCTCCCCTTTCTTCCTACGTTTCTACTCTCTCCCTTACTTGTTCCAGGCTGCCCAGGTTTTTCCAGGGGCTACACTCAGGGCCCCAGGTGCTGGCTTGACAGGTCATCTCTTTTGGACTCATCGCTGTGAGGAGGTAGGTTATGCAATATCTCTGAGATATTTTTCCCTCTGATCCATGGCTAACACAAACCCCCCCCAACCCCAACTTTCAAAATTATTACACACAACACACAGGGACTCAACTCCCCTGTTAAACGCCGAAAACTATTCCAACTGTACCATACCATGCACTCCGACATTCTATTATTACAAGAAACACACTTTCCTACCACCTATAGACCTGATTTTTTACATAAGTGCTACCCACTTCCTCGCATCCACAGACAACAAAACAAAAGGTGTAGCTATTTGCTTTGCCAAACCCATCAAATTTTCCCAGGCGGAGATAGTCTCAAATCCCCTGGGTCGCTATATCTTAATATCAGGTACCATTGACGGCGAGACCTACACATTTATTTCATACTACGCCCCCAAAAAAGGCCAAGGAAAATTTTCCACCTTAATGCTACACAAACTACAAAAACACTTCAGGTGAACGGTCTTCATGGGAGGAGACTCCAATGCTGCCTTTGACTTCTCCCTGGACAAAACAGCAGGAGGGAAATCCAAACCCAATTCCCCCCCGAAACAGAGCACAAAAAATGCTCACCGGCTTCAGTCAGTAGGACTGGTAGACATTTGGAGAGAGATTAACCCCCACGCTAAAGATTACATCCATTTCTCAGCACCCCACAATTCCTAGACCACATTTTCACACATTCTACAACAGTCCCATTGACCCTAAGATCTAAAATCATAGACAACCCTCTCTCGGTTCACTCTATTGTATCCCTAGTCACACATCGGACTTTGGGAACCTCAGGTCCTTTCAGATGGCACCTCAACGAGGCCCTTCTAAACGACCCGATACAATGTACACTTCTGGAACGGACCATAAAAGAGTATTTCCATTTAAATGACAACAACGTGTCCCCAACCCCCTTATGGGATTCCCACAAAACAGTCCTCAGGGGAAAGCTCATACAGCTCTCCTCCAATATTAAGAAGGAGCACAGGGCTGACTTGCAGAAATGAACGGAAGAATACCAAACTCTTGCTAAAGCCCACAAACGGAACCCCACTCCCGAGACCTTAGCGCAACTTGACATAGCCCTTACCCACCTCGACTTATCCCTCACAACAGCGGCAGAGAAACACCTCAGATGGACCGGGGCTAAATTTTATTCCCAAAAAGACGGAATTGGCTCCAGACTTGCCACAAAACTAAGCCCCAAACAACGTACGTTAGCTTTCCCCAAGATCCGAACCCCTTCCGGGGACCTGACTGAGAACCCAACAAAAATAATAGATACCTTCTTGCATTTTACTCAGACCTTTACAAATCCAGTCCTTCACCTTCTTTTGCACTCCAGACTACTTTCCTTAATAATCTCCCTGTCCCCACAATAACCTGAGACCACAGGGATCTCTTAGAAGACCCCTTTACCTCCAAGGAGGTGCTAGATACCATTAAATCCCTCAAACTAGGCTCCTCCCCTGGGCCGGACGGCTTCTCCACAGGACATTACAAAAAGTTTGGTCCCTGCCTGGTACCTTTTCTGATGCGGTTCCTCAACTCCTCAGGGATGGAGCCCCCTAGGAAGAAATCTTAATTCTGCATATATCTCTGTCATCTCAAAACCAGGGAAAGACACGAGTGAGGTAGGTAACTACCGCCCAATCTCACTTATCAATAACCATATAAAGATAATGACTACAATAATGGCTAACAGAGTAGCAAGTTTTATAGCTTTGTACATACACAGAGATCAGGTGGGCTTCATCCCTGGGAGACATGGCCTGGATCAGATTAGGAGAGCGGTAGATGTTATATCACTGCTCAACTCCCAATGGGATGGTGGACCCCCTCCTCCTCTCGATAGACCTCCACAAGGCCTTTGACTCTGTAGGCTGGCCTTACATTTACAAAATATTAGGGAGATGGGGCTTCGGCCAAACTTTCTAGGCATAATTCACTCTCTATACTCGTCACCTAATGCACAAGTGCACTTACTGGGCACATACTCCGATGCCTTCACCATTGGCAGGGGGACTAGGCAGGGCTGTCCGCTCTCCCCCCTCATATTGGCAATAGCCATTGAAACTCTGGCAATCATGATCTGGACCAATGCAGACATCAAGGGGGTTACTTGAAGAGACCAGGAACACAAGTGTGCATTATATACGGACGACTTACTCCTATTCATCACCTCCCCCCTAACACCCACCCCTACGGTCTACAAATTCCTCACAGAATTTAGTCAGGTCTCCGGATTACAGGTCAACCTGTCCATCCAAATCCATAGCCCTGAACATTTCCGTCCCCCCAATCTGATCAACCAGCTAAAACACAACTTCACATTCTCTTGGGCAACTGAGGCGATCCCCTATCTGGGCATTCGACTTACTCACAATGTGAGACAGCTCTTTCAAGTGAACTACTCCCGTATGGTACGTAAGTGTCAGGAGGACCTGGAAAGATGGTCAAGGTGTGGTCTATCCCGGCTGGGCAGAGTTAACGCAATAAAAATGACCCTTCTCCCGTGCATGTTATATTTGTTTCGTTCCCTCCCGATCCCTATAAAGAAACAATTCATTTCAAAACTGCAGTCTCAAATAGTGCAGTTTGTTTGGGGGCAACAAAGGCTTCAGATGTACTAAAGAGACTCTATACAGGATAAAATCACAGGGGGGTATCGGACTTCTGAACATGTGGTGGTACTATCAAGCTGCCCAACTCACCCAAATATTCCCAGCCTATTCGAGGGATCCTAATGGGATCCTAAACCCAACTGGCTCCCCATGGAAAGGCAAGCTGTCCCCCTAAATACTGTAGGTTACCTCCTGTGGAGTGATAGGACATCCAGAACGGCTATAATGTCCCCACTGTCTCCCACTGGTGCTGTGTAACACTCTTCATAAACACCACACACTGATCTCCCCCCTAAAGCCCCTATCGCATATCTTCCATAACCCAACATTTCCCCCAGGCCTAAACATCCAAGCTTTCCACTGGTGGACTAACAAAGGCATGTTTCGCATTTCACCATTTTCTCACTCTGGCAGGTCCCCTCAATCTAAAACACTGTAGAAAGACTTTGGAAATGCCCAACTTGGAATTGTTCTGATTCTCCCAAATCTCCCACTTCCTTAACTCAATTTGGACAGTTAGGAATAAACAACCGAAAAAACCCCATATGAACACTGGTGCACTAACGCCATGGATCAGAGGAGAGGAATCTCCTTGATCTACTCCTCCCTAGCAGGTAAGGACGTCCTCCCACAATACTCCAGGGCCTGGGAGGCAGACACAGGGCACTCTTGGGAACCAACAGTCTGGTTTCAAGCATATCAGCGCTCCTACAAAGGTATACCTAATGTCTCCCTGATTGAAGCGAACGTCAAAATCCTAACTAGGTGGTACTATGTCCACTCTAGGCTGGTGAAGATCTACCTAGAGGTCTCTCCCTTATGTTTTAGAGGATGCGATCTGGAGGGCACAATGTTCCACGTCTGGTGGTCATGTCCCCACATCAGATCCTTCTGGAAATGGGTATTTCACACTATAAGGAAAATAACAGGCACCACTACCTCTCCAGACCCCACCATTGCACTCCTGAACTGCAAAATCCCCAGGGTACCCAAACACCTGCAAACCCTAACGTTCTACATCCTCCTGGGAGCTAAGATTACACTCGCAAGGGCATGGAAAACTCCAACTGTATCCTTTGGGGGGGGGGGGGTGGATGGATAATGGCACAGGAAAACATAATTGCCAAATTATAGGACAAAGTGGGAAAATTCAAAGTTTTATGGGAACCTTGGGCCTCCTATTGCAATATCTCTCTCTGCCTGGGTATGCCATCCTGAAACCTGAACTCTCCTGGAACTCTAACCTTTCTCTTTCCTCCCTTTTTCTCCACTCTCACTGTCAGGGACACCCTATTCCCACTCTCTTCTTCGTTTGAGTGGAGGATCATGGCTCCCCCATCGGCGAAGCAGAAAAGGTACTAAGCAGGCTAGTTTGATATGATCATACCAGCATCTGTGGGTTCAAATCATCTTATGGGTCCATTCCCCCTTTACACAGGATAATGTGATGGACCGGCTCCACGCCAAAGTCAGAGAGCCGCAGCTCTGGGGACGGGGGGGTAGAGGGCTCGGAGCCTGGAAAGGATCTGGCATTTCCACAATTAGTTCCCAACGGGGTGGAGTGCCGGGCAACTCCTGAGTGGGGAGGCCATCCTCCTCTTTTTTTTTTTAACTTGAGACTCTGGTACCCAGCAGTTAGGTACCATAAGTAGACTCCCCAGTTACGAGGGTATTACCCCCACAGATCCAAGGGTACTGGGTTCACTGCCCTCAGCCCCCTGTTAGCCTATAACTACCGTCTAGAGTTGATTAGTAATCATTTGCAGTTAAGTAACTGTTACTCTCCTGTTTGTTATATTTGCATATTGTACTGTTGATTTTGGACCTTGCAGGCCGACTATATAATTGATATCATATACGTTTGCTACTCCTGTTAAAAATCAATAAACATATTGAAATTAAAAAATAAAACCTCTACTACTAGCGTAGCAGTTCTCAAGTTCAAACATTTTTTTTTAAATAAAAACCTATATAATGGGAGTCCCTGGTCATGACGGGGAAACCCAGCTAGGTTAATGATTCTTGTTATATTACAGGTAAAACAAACAAAATACTCTACTACTATCATTAGATATACGATATATTGTATACTCGTGAATTCCTTATATCTATTGTTATGTTTTATACAACTGAGATCATTTGTGTAATTGTGATGCTTTAATTTTACTCCAATAAAAACTTTATTGTGGAAAAAAAACAAAGCTATATGTTTATGTCAGTGTCACTGTGGCATGGCTTTATTGGCATTGGCATCTGTCCCTTCCCCTAGAAAGAAGTATTTTTTTCTTAAAAAAAAGGAGTAGGGCGGTTGAGCTTTCCTTTACTCATATCATACATATTATAAGAAATGCACCTTTAGAAGTGTTTGGTAATAGCAATATAAACAGATAAATACTGATAATTGCAGGCTTCTTTGCATACCTTATTTTCTTTCCCTTCACATTCTTCTCACTGTGGCCATCTTCACAAAGGGCAGATTAATCCATCTCCTGTTACTTCCTGGAACTCTGGGTCTGCCTTATGGAACATGTGACAATAACTTCACATGATGTACCTTTGAGCCCAGGGCTACATCACATGTGCCTGAATCAACCAGATAGTGTAAAAAAAAACTTAATTTTAAGTAAAGCCAAAAAATGTTTGTTGAACTAATGTATGTAACATGATTTCATGTAAGCATGCAGAACTGTATGTGATTTTCAGTGAATAGGGGAAAGGTCCTCTTTAGCTGCTGATAGTGAAGTGAATACATTTTTTGGGTAATTGATATGTGATAGTATGGTGACAAGTGCCTGATACAAATAGTTGTACAACTTTAAGATTTGCCCTTCTTAAGAGTCTTTCTTAGTTAGTGTATCGTACCAGAATGAATAAAAACTTTAAACCACTGTTAAAGTTGTACAACTATGTGTACCAGACGGTTCTCACAATCCACTTACACAACCACTTGCAGTAAAATAAATGTTTAGCGATAATAATAAGAACATTCTTTTTTCAGAAAAGTTTTGTGCTTTGTTGCCCTTTAATAAGCAAAAATAATTTCTCAGTTCATGGAAAACTTTACAAGTGTTGTTACATAAATCATATAAAATAAGATGCAGACTGAACAATCATTATATAGCACAGAAAGACCTGAAAAATAACCATATCACAAGAATTCAGTTAAGATATAAGAAATGTATTTCCAAAACTTGTTAGTGTGGCTAAAGAAAAAAAGACTATAACAACTTTTATTTATGTAGTAAAATACACTCAACATGACACAATTGAGGTCCGTTTGAGGTTATACACTCAAACAGAGAAAACTGTTACCAGTAAGAATTATAATTTAATAATGCAGCAGGAAGCTGTAATACCCAAATGAACAAAGGAGCTATATAAATGGAAAGTCACATTTCTGTATGTGCTTACCACTGCAGGTTCCTTAAAATAACACAGCATAAAAATTTACTTGGAGTAAATAAAGGCTAGGACTTTGGGAATATCAAATACCTTTTGAAATAATAATGTTAAGATACAGTCAATCCACTTGTTGGTAATATTTTTTCCAAATTGGATGAGCAAGATCACCACTTGGATCAGTTTGCCATGGCATTACAAATGCTCCTGAGTCGCATGGCTCACCTGGAATCTCCCACTGTGGCTGATCCGGTACAACGTTATTTGCCAGCCATCCCTGCTGCTGGTCCAGTCTCTGTGCAGGCACCTGCCTTGAGTG
The DNA here is from genome assembly GCA_037952835.1 of Lithobates septentrionalis. Lineage (NCBI taxonomy): Eukaryota > Metazoa > Chordata > Amphibia > Anura > Ranidae > Lithobates > Lithobates septentrionalis. Next base: position 102,671 of record JBBDGP010000707.1, read on the forward strand.
TTACCTCTACAAGAGGTATTTCTGGTTCCGCTCCACTTCCCCAGCGATTTGGGGGAGATCCAGTTCAATACAGAGGGCTTCTCAACCAGGTTGAGATATACTTCGAGATGCTGCCCCAGGCGTTTCCCACGGACAGAAGCAAAGTAGATTTCCTGATATCTTTTCTTTCTGAGAGAGCCTTGGCCTGGACAAACACTCTATGGGAGACGCAAAAACTTGTTGTCTTGAGTTACCCTGAGTTTGTGGCCTCCTTTAAAAGGGTATTTGACGTTCCCGTACACTCCGCTTGTGCTGGCAAGTACCTCATGTCCATCAAACAGAGTACGAGAACTGTTGCCAACTACGCCATTGAATTCCGTACTCTGGCAGCAGAGGTTGCTTGGGAAAATGAGGCCCTCATGGCTGCTTTTTCTCGTGGTCTCTCGGATTCCATCAAGGATGAGATAGCAGCCCGAGATATACCCACTAAGCTGGAGAAGTTGATCACGTTTGCCATCCTTGTTGACTCCAGACTCAGAGAAAGACTTACTTTTAAGGAGCGCTTGCGGAAGCCTCCTGTACATTTTCCTTTTGCAGTCCCTTTGCAGTCCCACCCGTGCCTCCCTCACCTCCCATGCCTCCTGGTACCGAGTCGGTGAGGATGAACACATGCATTTGGGCTTCATGCGTCTCTCTGCGGATAAGCAAACCTTTAGGAGGAGGGAGAGATTGTGCCTTTATTGTGGCCAGGCAGGTCACTTTTTGAAGTCTTGTCCTACCCATCCAGGGAACACCCAAATCTTGAGGTCCTGTCATGTACAGACCTTAGGTGGCGTTGTTTCATCCCCTGTTAACCAGAAGGATAAGCCCCTGGTTTCGGTTACCCTTTCTTGGGCTGGGTCGTCCATCGAGATACAGGCTCTAATCGATTCTGGGGCTGCAGGCCTGTTCATTGATGCTGCCTTTGTATCGAAGCACTTGATTCCGCTGCAGCTGCGTGACACTCCACTTGCCATTGAGGCTCTTGACGAGAGACCCCTACAGCCTGCCCATGTGACTCGTGAGATGGTTCAGTTGTCCATGGCTGTAGGGGCTCTTCACCATGAGATAATCCAATTCCAAGTTTTTTTCCTCACCTAAGTTTCCGTTGGTTATTGGTTAGCCTTGGTTACAGAGGCACAACCCCTCTTTTAATTGGCTCCGTGCTGAGGTTTTCTCCTGGTCACCACAATGCAGTGATACATGTTTCCAGAAGGTAGCCAAGGTCCTGTGCACCTCTTCACTCTCCTCCCTGCCAAAGGAGTACCGCGATTTTAGTGATGTTTTTGACAAAGGTCAAGCCGGTAGTTTGCCTCCACACCGGCCGTTTGATTGCGCAATTGACCTTTAACCTGGTGCCATACCCCCTCGTGGCAGGGTTTACCCTTTGTCGGTCTTGGAGGATAAGGCCATGGAGGAGTATGTTGCAGACACACTTTCTCGAGGTTTCATCCACAAATCCTCATCCCCTGCTGGTGCTGGTTTCTTCTTTGTGAAGAAGAAGAGTGGTGAACTGAGACCCTGTATTGATTATAGGGGTCTCAATCGTTTCACGATTCACATTTCACTGGCTCTAGCCAGTGGTCTATTCTCATGATCCAGAAACCCAGTGGATGAGTCCATTTACTCATCTGCTAAAAAGTTCTCCATGTCTGTTTTTGCCCCTAGATAATCTTCCACCATATGATGCAGACACGGCCGATGGGCTCTTGTGCTTCCTCTGTGAGGGCAGGATGAGTTCCAAGAATTTCTCCATGTATCGGTGGTCAAGGAGGGTTGCCAACTGATAATGATCCTTATCCTTGATGCCACAAATTCTTGGGTCTCTTTGCAGGATTTGAAGAATAAGGGAGCCCATGCACTGCAAAGTTTGGCATGAGAAGCAGAGTCCTCAGGGTTACTAAGGATTACACTATTTCAAACTTCCTCCTTCCAGCCACGTACCACTACCAAGGTTTCTGGGGACAGAAAACCATCTCTTAAAGTTTGATGTACAGTGCCATGAAAAAGTGTTCATACCCCTTGAAATTTTCCACCTTTTGTCATGTTACAACCAAAAACATACATTTATTTTATTGGGATTTTATGTGATTGACTAACACAAAGTGGCACATAATTGTGAAGTGGAAGGAAATTGATAAATGGTTTTCAATTTTTTTTACAAATATATATCTGAAAAGTGTGGTGTGCATTTGTATTCAGCCCCCTTTACTCTGATACCCCTGACTAAAATCTAGAACCAATTGCCTTCAGAAGTCACCTAATTAGTAAATAGAGTCCACCTGTGTGTAATCTAATCTCAGTATAAATACAGCTGTTCCATGAAGCCCTCAGAGGTTTGTTAAAGAACATTAGTGAACAAACAGCATCAAGAGGGCCAAGGAACACAGAAGCCAGGTCAGGGATAAAGTTGTGGAGAAGTTTAAAGCAGAGTTAGGTTATAAAAAAAATATCCCAAGCTTTGAACATCTCAGGGGGCACTGTTCAATCCATCATCCGAAAATGGAAAGAGTATGGCACAACTGCAAACTTACCAAGACATGGTCGTCCACCTAAACTGACAGGCCAGGAATAGAGAGCATTAATCAGAGAATCAACCAAGAGCCCCATGGTGACTCTGGAGGAGCTGCAGAGATCCACAGCTCAAATGGGAGAATCTGTCCACAGGTCAACTATTAGTCATGCACACCACAAATCTGGTCATTATGGAAGAGTGGCAAGAAGAAAGCCATTGTTGAAAGAAAGCCATAAGAAGTCCTGTTGCAGTTTGCGAGAAGCCATGTGGGGGACACAGCAAACATGTGGAAGAAGGTGCTCTGGTCAGATGAGACCAAAATTGACCTTTTTGGTCTACAAGCAAAATGCTATGTGTGGTGGAAAACTAACACTGCACATCAACCTGAACACACCATCCCCCACTGTGAAACATGGTGGTGGCAGCATCATGTTGGGGGGAGGCTTTCCTTCAGCAAGGACAGGGAAGCTGGTCAGAGTTTATGGAAAGATGGATGGAGCCAAATACAGGGCAACCTTAAAATAGAAAACCTTTTAAAGTCTGCTTAAGACTGGGACGGAGGTTCACCTTCCAGCAGGACAATGACCCTAAACATACAGCCAGAGCAACAATGGAATGGTTTAGATCAAAGCATATTCACGTGTTAGAATAGCCCAGTCAAAGCCCAGACCTAAATTCAATTGAGAATCTGTGGCAAAACTTGAAAATTGCTGTTCACATAAGCTCTCCACCCAATCTGACAGAGCTTGAGCTATTTTGCAAAGAAGAATGGGCAAAAATGACACTCTTTTGATTTGCAAAGCTGGTAGAGACATCCCCAAAAAGACTTGAAACTGTAATTGTAGTGAAAGGTGGTTCTACAAAGTATTGACTCAGGGGGGTTGAATACAAATGCATGCCACACTTTTCAGATATTTATTTGTAAAAAATGTTGAAAACCATTTATCATTTTCCTTCCACTTTACAATTATGTGCCACTTTGTGTTGGTCCAGCACATAAAATCCCAATAAAATATATTTACATTTTTGGTCGTAACATGACAAAATGTGGAAAATTTCAAGGGGTATGAATACTTTTTCAGGGCACTGTATATCTTATTCCCTGTACACACGAGCGGATTTTCCGTCGGAAAAAGCTTGGATGGTTTTTCTCAAGCTTGCCTTGCATACACACGGTCACACAAAAGTTCTCTGAACTTTTGACCATCAACAAAGCAGTGACGTACAACACTACGACGAGCCCAGAAAATGAAGTTCAATGCTTCCGAGCATGCGTCAAATTGTTTCCAAGCATGCGTAGGAATTTTGCGCGTTGGAATTTGAACAGACAATCGCAATTTCGGATAGGAACTTTTCCTGACCGAAAAATAGAGAACATCCTCTCAATCTTTTGCTGGCTGGGATTCCGCCAGCAAAAGACCGATGGAGCATACACACGGTCGCATTTTCAGACAAAAAGCTCTCATCTGAGTTTTGCTGGCAGAATTTCCGATCTTGTGTATGTGGCATTACTCTGTTCAATGCCAACAAAACTGCCAGAATCCTCCTCCTCTCTCTCCTCTTGTGTGTTCTATGGCGTCTCAAGAATGGTGTCTGCATAAAGCAGGCCTCGAAATGAAAGGAAGACCTCCTCTTCCTCCTGATGCGTGCATTTTCTTGGCTCACCATCCTTGTCGCCTCCTCGAATGGTTACAGTACATTGCATGCATCCTTTATCAGCATCCATTGGCATGGGGAAAAAATATAAGCTCCCCTGAGCCTGTCCTTGTGCCATACTCACACAGGTACTCATGGATGGCCCTCTGCTGCATGTGCAGCCACTGCAGCATTGCCAAAGTTGAGTTTCACCTGGAGGGCATGTTGCAAATCAGTCGGTTTAAGGATCAGGTGGAATTCCTGCTGAATTTCAGCCAACTGAAAGCTGGCTGTGTATGACCACCTGAAATGGCTACAGATTATTCTGGCCTGCCTTAGAAGATCTTGCAAACCTGGGTACCGTTTTAAGAAGCTTTGCACCACCAAATTGAGAACATGTGTAAGCATTCCCTGTCGAAGGGTGGACAGGTTAGTGTCTGGGCTGGGCTCAGCCCTCCCCTCTCAGTGCTCAGCTGTCGTTTAATTGCCAGCACTCATCGTTCCACAGTGCCTGACCTGGTAACCATTTCCTGCACGTCAGCCAGCCCCTTCTGGCTATTTATACTGCCTGGTTCCCTTGCCTTCACCTTGGTCAACATATCTGAAGATTCTCTGCTGTGTTTCTGTTAAAGACTTGCTTGGCTGACATCCCTTCTGGTTCCTGATCCTGTTTGCTGTCTCCGACTATGCTGATCTCTGGCTTCCTTATTTACTGGCTTGCACTGACCACCCGCTTTGATTACTGAACCCTGGCTATGTTTTGATTACATTTACTATTTGTATCATTTTTACCTTTATATTAAAAGGTGTGATATTTACTGCATTTTTCTGTCTCCGTCTGATTCATGGTTCCTAACAGTTAGTGCCATTATCACACACCACTATTTCTAGCTCAAGCTTCCATTGCGCGAACCACCTCTGGGCCTGCCCCTGCAGAGCTGAAAGAATCCCTGCTGCGGCGTGGCTCATGTCCCCTAGACAGACCAGCTGAAGCACTGCACTGCATCTTTTAGCCTTATTACTTTTAGACTTATTGAATAGCTCCTTGAATGCTTAGGGAGTACTAGTAGTTTATAGGAAAATTCAACAGAGGTAGGCATGAAGGAGGAGGAGGAGGAGATGAAGCTGACAGATCTTGCATAATCTCCACCAGCTGTATGGAGACATGCTGGTAAAACTAGCTACAGCAGTGATCCCTGTACAAGCGGAGTTACCCAGTGTGCAGTGAATGAAATATATCGTCCCTAACCATGCTTGCTGGGCTACATGTAAGCAGTAAGGTGGACCTTGCTGCTTACTGCCTTGCCCAATGATGTAAAAACATTGCCTTCCATGTGATGGTACAGAGCTGGAATGGCTTTACGTGCAAAGAAATAGTGACTGGGAACCTGCTATTGTGGTACAGCCCATTGTGCAAATTCACAGATGGGGGCAGAATCTACCAGATGGAAAGGCAGGAGTTGTAAAGCCAGCGATTTGGACAAGCTGGAATTTAGGCACTGGGCTAGTGGGTGACAAAAAGTGTATTTTTTTTTTCGATGCAGCAGCTGGGGCAGAGAAATGTGCCTGCTATACTCTACAGCTAGTGGTAGATGTTAAATGTCTTTGCAAGCATGTGGTACCCAAATGGCTGGTGTTTTTGCCATGCTTGATCTGCTTATGGCATAGATTTCAGATTGCAATAGTGCGATCAACTGCACATGTGCTAAAAAAGGCTCACACAGCTGACCTGTTGGAAGTGGGCTGGGAAATAACAGCTCCACAAACTGGTGGAATAGGGGGGCTGCTCTCTACTGTTCCATGATGCCTGCTTCTGGAGGACATCCTGCCTTGTTGAGGTTATGCCTCCCCCTCACTTTCCTCCTCTGCTTTATCTGACCCCCAAGTAACATCAGTGACCTCATCATCATCCTTCCTTCCATCCTCATCATCACTGGAGCCTACTTGGCAATACACTGTGGCTGGGGGAACATTACTGCCAGTTTTTTGTTTATCAGTGTTCTCCCTTCCTCAATCTCAGAACCAACATCAGAATCAAGTAATGCCTGTGCATTATCAAAAAGCAAGTGGCTGACACTGTGTTCAAATAATTCAGCTGACTCCTCCATGCATGATACTGGGGGTATGACCGGAGTAGCTGTGGACAAGGAGGCACAATAAGCCACTCTGGCAGCTGTGGTGGACTGCGCACTAGTCTCAGCTTGGGTGATAGAGGATGAGGAGGATGAGGATGGTTTAGTAAGCCAGTCCAACACCTCCTCCCGCATTCTGTGGCTGAATAGCAATGGCAACATCACTAAACAGAGAAAAACGTACCCTGCCTGAGGACAGACCATATCCACCTTTGCTTGTGTACACAGACACTGCTAGCCCCCTCATATTGGCATGGGAATGTCTGCCTCTCCTTGTTGGCCTCCCAGACATAATGGGGGGCTTATTACTCAAATTTAATTGATACAGTGAAATGTGTAATTGGAGGCACTTTATTCAATGAAAAGTGTTGTTTGGTGCATTTTAAATTGAGGACTGCCGGGGAGCGTGGCCGGTCATGGATCTGTATGGATGTGAAGTGAAGGACTCCCGGCTCTGAAGTTCTCCCAGTGACAATCCACAGGTATAAGCAAAAGGAAGGTGGGACTTTAAATGAGGCTATTGATTTGTGGGGGTGAGATAAGTAGAAAATATATTTAATTGGCATATTGAGTCTTACAATACATAACAATGATGCAAATAGTAGAAAGGGTTTAATATGTATATATACACACACATACATGGTGTTGACCTCATGAATACATTACATATGCATATCAAAGGGATGGCATAAAAAAATGGACAAGAGATTTAATATGGATAAAATGAATTATTGCAAATTCATATGTGTACACGTCATCTAAATGGCACTATGCAGTGTAATCAATGGTAAGAAACACAGTATAATCATTGGCGCAAGATACGTCTGGAAAATGGTGGATGAGGAATCAGAGGCTTTTGGGTCAATTGGGACAGCCTCTGATTCCTCTTCCCCCATTTTCCAGACTTATCATAATGTAAGTGCTCAGAGAGATGATTAACTCTCTCCCTTTTCTCTTGTACACATCCTCCCCGTTGAGGGGTATAACTTTGATCATACTGGTCTACTCATGTTTTATTGTCTTTTATAGAGTTGCATGCATCTGCTCCTAAAGAGTGGTATTATCCATGATACACGTCAGCCTTATAGGATGCATTCTGATAGGAACCTACCTAGGCTCAATGTCTACAACCAATGATTATACTGTGTTTCTTACCATTGATTACACTGCATAGTGCCATTTAGATGATGTGTACACATATGAATATGCAATAATTCATTTTATCCATATTAAATCTCTTGTCAATTTTATGTATATGTAATGTATTCATGAGGTCAACACTATGTATGTGTGTGTACTGTATATATACATATTAAACCTTTTCTACTATGTGCATTATTGTTATGTATTGTCAGACTCAATTTGCCAATTAAATATATTTTCTAATTATCTCTCCCCCACAAATCAATAGCCTCATTTAAAGCCCCACCTTCCTTTTTCTTATACCTGAAGCAGGGATGGAGGCACACAACATATGCTTAATTTAAAGTCCCAAACTCCCCCCTATCCTAGTGACCAGCCACAGCAACAGAGGTGACCCACTCTCCACACCAACAATCCTGCAAGCTGCCCAGGTACCTGCCCAACATGTCTAAATGACAGAACGTCCACTCTGGCCCGCAGAAATGAACTGATTTCTACCCACCAGCTTCTCCTCACACGAGGCACACAGAGGCAGTGTGGCGGTGGGGAGAGGACACATAGCAGCGCCTCCACAGAGCAGCAGGGTGACTCCTCTGGCTAAAACAAATGGTGAGTCTTCCCCTCCTGACTCTCCCACCACATGAAGCCCCACCAAACCAAAAAGTCCAGACAGGAATGTGGAGATGAAGCTTAAGAGTTCCCAGCTAGATCCCATTTCTCACTACAACTAATGCAGCCCCTTAAGGACTATCCTTCTTCTGCCCAACCTGCCACCATTCCTGACCTTAAAGAAATGCTCCTGTCTTTTAAGAAATCCTTGCACATGGATATGTCAGCTATGCTGACCAATGTAACCTCTGCAGTCCAGGAACTTTCCTTTAGGATGTCCCATGCTGAAGACAAAATTGGGGATATCTGCCATGCCCATAATGATGTTATTGACACATATAATGATCATGAGGAAGGAATCAAAAGGATATTGGCCAAACTAGCGTATCTGAAATTTCGCGGCATACCCAAAATGATTACGAAACCATTACTACATGACTTCCTTCACCAACTGCTATCTGAACTGCTATCATTGGCATCAGATATGGAGCTCCTCAAAGATAGGACCCACAAATTCCTTAAACCCTCATAACTCCCTGACACCAACCCGAGGGACGTCCTGGCTCGTACCAAGGACCAAACCATGGCAGCTGCTCGCAACAAACCGGCACTGTCAGAAAAGTTCAATGGGGTAGCACTATATGCGAACCTCTCGGCTGCCACTCTTAACAATGGGTGACAATTTCTCACCCTAATCAAAGCCCTACACAATCACAAGATCACCTTCCAATGGGGCCGACCTACTAGACTGATCATTACACACCAATGCAAGAAGCATGTGGTGCATTCGCTTGATAAAGGAATAGGAATTCATCTTCTGAAAGAGTGGAACATTATTCCTCCAGCCCCCCCACCCCACTTCCCGGTAAGGCACCACCTGTTAAAATCCCCATGCAGTGGTCCTAATCAAGGCAGTAGCACCTCTTCATCACCTCGTTCCAATCTCTTTGTTTTCTAAAATGGAGAACCCCTAATATTATTATTATACAGGATTTATTTAGCGCCAACAGTTTACGCAGCGCTTTACAATATAAAAGGGAGACAATACAGTTATAATACAATAAAATACAAGAGGATTAAGAGGGCCCTGCTCAGAAGAGCTTACAGTCTAATAGGGTGGAGCAGGTGGTACAAAAGGTTGTAACTGTGGGGAATGAGCTGTTTGTAAGTGGTAGGAGATTAGTTGGAGACATGATAGGCTTTCCCGAAGAGATGAGTTTTCAGAGATCGCCTGAAGGTAGCAAGAGTAGGGGATAGATGGAGGTAGCGAGTTCCAGAGGATGGGAGAGGCTCTGGAGAAATCCTGGAGCATGGGAGGAGGAGATGAGAGAGCTTGAAAGCAGGAGGTCTTGAGAAGAGCGGAGAGGTCGATTTGGGTCTGGATCTGCTTCACCAGTGTTCTGTGTTGATACATATGGCGGACACTTAAAGGTTACTTTTTCTTTCTGATTTTCCCCCCATTATGCAGTAAGAATCACATATTGCCTATGGAGCTCGGTTTATAGGTAACTATACTTAGAGTTAACTGGACAAACCATAAGGCATGTCTCAGAAGTACACTAATACAGTTGGGGGCTCACAGAAAAAAGCAATTTGGCCAATTAACCAACTCCATACATGAAACCGTAGAGGCTAACAAGAGGGACCCCACAGCTGCTAACTCTGCTAAGCTACTGCATCTCCGTAATGCACTAAGACTTATTACTTTATACCCATGAAAACAGATTAAATCCATCATAGTTAACAGCAAATACACATTGAGCAACAAAACTGACACCTACCTAGCTAGATAAATTAAACGCAAAATATCTGCCACCAGAATTCCTGTTCTTAAAAGCCCCAGGGACAACACAAACGTCTATGACCCATCTCTTATAGCTGAAGTCTTTAAAAACCTATTCTGATCTATATAACCTCCAACATGACCCGAGTACCCCAAAACCCACCGAAGGCCAAATTAATCAATTTCTTGACAATTTCTCCCTTCCCTCCCTTTCTAACGAGCAGAGGCTAAACATATCCCTGACCTTCAAAACTGCAGACATAATTAACGTGATCAGGGGCCTGCCCTGATCCAAAACCACTGGATAGGGATGAGCTTCGAGTTCGACTCAAACATTGCATGTTCGACTGTTTGTAGAATTGCGAACATTATGGGCCATTGGCGCCAAATTCGAGTGGCGCGTCATGGCCCAAAATTCACTGCGGCATCGCAGTGCATTGCTGGCTGATGATTGGCCAAGCATGCACTATGACCCGCATGCTTGGCCAATCACAGCACCGTCTGCACAGAGAGCCGTAATTGGCCAAAGCCAGGGTGGCTTTGGTCAATTATGGCTCAGGGGGTTTAGTACACGCCCCACACTATATAAGGCCGCCTGCGTGGAGGCCTTGTGTAGTGAGTTGCGGCAGGGGAGAGGGATAGACAGAGAGACAGTGTCATTTGATTTAAGTTAGATAGAGTAGGCAGGCGAGTCAGTTAGCTGCACTTACAGTGTGTTGTGTATATAAATATATACACTGTATTCAGTTTAGCTAGATCCATTCCTGTTATTCTCTTCCTACTGACAGGCAAGCAGGTGTTTTTACAGTATTTAAAGCTACCTGAAGAAAATTGCTGGTGTTCTTCTGATCCTATTAGTACCACAGGCAGGCAGCTACAGTATTAACAGTGCATCCTCTGCACAGTGTGCACCTAAAGCTACCTGAAGAAAATTGGTGGTGTTCTTCTGATCCTATTAGTACAGCAGGCAGCTGCAGTATTTACAGTTAGTGTAGTGCATCCTCTGCACAGTGTGCACCTAAAGTTACCTGAAGAAAATTAGTTGTGTTCTTCTGATCCTATTAGCACCGCAGGCAGCTGCAGTATTTACAGTTAGTGTAGTGCATCCTCTGCACAGTGTGCACCTAAAGCTACCTGAAGAAAATTGGTGGCGTTCTTCTGATCCTATTAGTACTGCAGGCAGCTGCAGTATTTACAGTTAGTGTAGTGCGTCCTCTGCACAGTGTGCACCTAAAGCTACCTGAAGACAATTGTTGTTGTTCTGATCCTATTAATACCACAGGCAGGCAGCTTCAGTATTTACAAGTTAGTGTAGGGCGTCCTCTGCACAGTGTGCACCTAAAGCTACCTGAAGAAAATTGGTGGTGTTCTTCTGATCCTATTAGTACCGCAGGCAGCTGAAGTATTTACAGTTAGTGTAGTGTGTCCTCTGCACAGTGTGCACATAAAGCTACCTGAAGACAATTGCTGTTGTTCTGATCCTATTAATACCACAGGCAGGCAGCTGCAGTATTTACAGTTAGTGTAGTGCGCCCTCTGCACAGTGTGCACCTAAAGCTACCTGAAGAAAATTGGTGGTGTTCTTCTGATCCTATTAGTACCGCAGGCAGCTGCAGTATTTACAGTTAGTGTAGTGCGTCCTCTGCACAGTGTGCACCTAAAGCTACCTGAAAACAATTGCTGTTGTTCTGATCCTATTAACACCACAGGCAGGCAACTACAGTACTGTGTCCTTTGCAAAATGTGTGCACCTAAAGCTACCTGAAGAAAATTGGTGGTGTTCTTCTGATCCTATTAGTACCACAGGCAGGAAGCTGCAGTATTTGCAGTTAGTATACCACCTCCTCTGCACAGTGTGCACCTAAAGCTACCTGAAGACAATTGCTGTTGTTCTAATCCTATTAATACTGCAGGCAGGCAGCTACAGTATTTACAGTTACTGTACTGTGTCCTCTAAACAGTGTGCACCTAAAGCTACCTGAAGAAAATTGGTGGTGTTCTTCTGATCCTATTAGTACCACAGGCAGGTAGCTACAGTATTTACAGTTAGTGTACTGTGTCCTCTGCACAGTGTGCACCTAAAGACAATTGCTGGTGTTCTCATACTAATAATACTACAGACAGGCAGTTGATTCTGCTAGCTGCAGTATCAGTATATATATATATATATATATATATATATATATATATATATATATATATATATATATATATCCCAGCTTTGTGCAGCTACATCTCACTGCAGGCCATTAGTATGTCTGGAAGGCCAACAAGGAGAGGCAGACAGTCACAAGCCAATAAAAGAGGGCAAGAAGGCTCTGTGTCTAGAGGCAACAGTGCTGGTCGGGGAGACGGTGCATCCTCATCAGCACGTGGCCGTAGGACACGCTTGTCCTTTTTTTTGGCAGCTGGCCGCGTTGAGCCGCAACATGCCGAAGACTTGGTAGAGTGGAAGAGTGGATGACCAAGCCGTCCTCATCCTTCTCATCCTCTCTCACCCAGGCTCAGGGTACTTTGTCTGGCAAAGCAGCTTCCTATTAGTACCACAGGCAGGAAGCTGCAGTATTTACAGTTAGTATACCACCTCCTCTGCACAGTGTGCACCTAAAGCTACCTGAAGACAATTGCTGTTGTTCTGATCCTATTAATACTGCAGGCAGGCAGCTACAGTATTTGCAGTTACTGTACTGTGTCCTCTGCACAGTGTGCACCTAAAGCTACCTGAAGAAAATTGGTGGTGTTCTTCTGATCCTATTAGTACCACAGGCAGGTAGCTACAGTATTTACAGTTAGTGTACTGTGTCCTCTGCACAGTGTGCACCTAAAGCTACCTGAAGAAAATTGGTGGTGTTCTTCTGATCCTATTAGTACCGCAGGCAGGCAGCTACAGTATTTACAGTTAGTGTACTGTGTCCTCTGCACAGTGTGCACCTAAAGACAATTGCTGGTGTTCTCATACTAATAATACTACAGACAGGCAGTTGATTCTGCTAGCTGCAGTATCAGTATATATATATAAATCCCAGCTTTGTGCAGCTACATCTCACTGCAGGCCATTAGTATGTCTGGAAGGCCAACAAGGAGAGGCAGACAGTCACAAGCCAATAAAAGAGGGCAAGAAGGCTCTGTGTCTAGAGGCAACAGTGCTGGTCGGGGAGACGGTGCATCCTCATCAGCACGTGGCCGTAGGACACGCTTGTCCTTTTTTTTGGCAGCTGGCCACGTTGAGCCGCAACATGCCGAAGACTTGGTAGAGTGGAAGAGTGGATGACCAAGCCGTCCTCATCCTCCTCATCCTCTCTCACCCAGGCTCAGGGTACTTTGTCTGGCAAAGCAGCTGCCAACGTGGCCTCTTCCCTCGGCTCAATGGCATCAGTCACACCTTCCCTAGCCTCACCATGTCCTCCCCTGAACTGTTTGACCACAGTGCTGGGTACATGCTCAAGGAGGATGCCCAGCATTTTGAAGGCTGATGATGGTACCCAGCTAGAGGAAGGCAGTAACGTGAGCTCAGAGAGAGGGGGTGCCCGAGAAGGCCAGCAATCTGGCAGTCATGTTCCCCCAGCTGCAGCATACTGCCAGCTTTGCTCCAGTGGTGAGGAGGGAGAGGATGATGAGGTCACTGACTCCATGTGGGTGCCTGATAGGAGAGGGGAGGAGGAGGAGGCACATCTCCAACACGGCAGGATGCCCACCAGGGGCCAGCTTAAGGGCAGCACACCAACTGCATCACACTGCAGAGCTCTATGTGCAGGGTGCTGCTGTCTCTGCACGTTATTCCAAAAGTTCTTTGGTGTGGGCCTTATTTGAGACAAGTGTATGCTAGACCAGACATATGTCGACCTGCCATGCAGTTCGTTGGAAAGCGTACCTAAAAGACCCACACCAAAGAACAAAGCAGAGCTCTCCTTGCTCCTCATCAGCTGGGATCTCCAACCCCACTATACCTTCAGTCCTCTCTGAAAACCTGCACTGAGAGGAATGAAGGTGTAGAATTAGGTGTGTCACAGCCAATTACTTGCGGGCAATCTGCTATCGTTACACCAACGTCAGATTGTACCAGGCAAATTTCCCTGCCCCAGCTTCTGCACCGCCGAAAGAAGGTCGCTCCCAGCCATCCACATGTCCAGCGGTTGAATGCTAGCTTGGCCAAATTGCTAGCACTTCAACTGCTGGTAGACTCTGCCCCCTACCGTGAATTTGTGGAATGTGTGTTTCTACAGTGGCAGGTTCCCAAACACCACTTTTTCTCACAGAAGGCAATTCCGGCTCTCTACCGGCATGTGGAAGGCAATGTCTTGGCCTCGCTGGACAGGGTTATCAGCGGTAAGGTGCATATTACTGTTGACTCATGGTCCAGCAGGCATGGACAGGGATGTTACCTATCTTTCACCGCGCACTGGGTGACTCTTCTGGCAGCTGGGAAGGATGCAGGACAGGGTGCAGTAGTGTTGGAGGTTGTTCCACCACCACATCTCCAAAATTCTACTAAAATTCTACTAGTGGTGATTCTGCCACACCTCTCTCCTCCACCCCCTCCTCTTCTTCTTCCTCCATGGCCTCTTCCTGTGCTGATTTGTCCTCGGAACCAGCGATGCTCTGTAGGCTTTCAAAGGGCTACGCAAGCACGCAGGCAAAAAGATGCCATGCGGTGCTTGACCTGGTGTGCTTGGGGGACAGGAGCCACACTGGGGCAGAGATTCTGTAAGCTCTGCAGGGGCAGGTTCAGAGGTGGTTGACGCCATGCCAGCTTAAGCCAGGTATAGTGGTTTGCGACAATGGCACCAAGCTCCTTTCCGCCCTCCGACAGGGACAACTGACCCATGTGCCCTGTTTGGCTCATGTCCTTAACTTGGTGGTGCAGCAGTTCTTGGGCAGGTACACGGGCTTACAGGATGTCCTGAGTGTCACGGCACGTCCCACACTCCGCTTGAGTGCTTCCGTCATGTACCACTTCCTCCCAGTCTGTATACAGATATCAGATATTCCAACCTCTCTGAGCACAAAACAAGGCGACACTTGCTTGTTGCTAACATGAACTCACTTTATTTAGAATCAAAATTACAAGACTTTATATGCCGTTGGAACCTCCTCTAACAATACAACTGTAACCAAATTAACATAATTAACATGAGCTAATTAACTAATCCTCTATACAGCCTAGGTGACTGAGACATGACCTATTGCCCAGACTGAGTTAATTATCACAGGACATTTCTCACAATAGCAGCAGCTCCAATAGGAGTCATCCCGTCTCCTACATTGTATAGAGGACAATGTGATCAGCTCATTCAATTAACATAAACACAGGTAGTTGGAGTTGATGACACCAGCATCTCCTCACAGGATGTGTCCCAACAGAATGAATCAGTCTTATCAGCAGGGGGCTGCTGGAGGAATCCCCCCTCCCTCTTCAGGGACACAAATCCACAGCAATTAGTCCCCAACAGAATCAAACAACATACAACATATACATATATACACGACTGAGTCCGATTAGTACAGTTCAGACTGGATTTCTCATTCACATCACAAAGAGTATTGTTCCATTGAAAATCCAGGGCCCATAATCAAAAGGCAACAGGCTTGCATTCAGTCCTCTCCAACAGCCTCTGTCCTGACTAGGTCTGTCACACTGAGGCAGGCCAGGAAAGTCTGTGTGCATTTCCGCAGGTCGTATAATGCCGGTGCTCGGCTGGCTGACCCCCAAAAGGAATTTAACCTGACAAAGAACCGCCTAATCTGTGACATGCCCACCAGGTGAAACTCAACGTTGGCCATGCTGCAGCGGCTGCACACGCAGCAGCGGGCCATCAATGAGTATCTATGCGACTATGGCACCAGGACAGGGTCAGGGGACCTTGTTTTTTTCCCTACGCCAGTGGGCTATGATCAGGGATGCATGCACTGTCCTGTCACCATTTGAGGAGGCCACGAGGATGGTGAGCAGTGACAGTGCCTGCATCAGTGACACTGTCCCTCTTGTCCACCTGTTGGAGCACACGCTGCGTGGAATAATGGACAGGGCACTTGAAGCAGAACAGAGGGAAGAAGAGAATGACTTCCTTACCTCTCAAGGCCCCCTTTATCCAGACAGTGTTCCTGCGTGCTTGCCGATCACACAGGAAGAGGAGGGGGAGGATTGTGTCAGCATGGAAGTGGAGCCTGGCACTTAGCATCAGCAGCAGTCTTCAAGGGGTCATTTACAGTCCGAAGAAACCCATGGACTTGTACGTGGCTGGGAGGAGGAAGCTGCGGATCATGTCGTCCTTAGTGACCCAGAGGACTCTGGACCGAAAGCCTCAGCAAACCTACGCTGCATGGCCTCCCTGATCCTGCAAAACCTGCAGAAGGATCCTAATATTCATGGTATCAAGGGGAGAGATGATTACTTGCTGGCAACCCTCTTTGATCATGTTACAAGGATAAGGTTGCAGACCTTATCGTGCCATCGCAGAGGGAGCAGAGAATGAAACATCTTCGGGAGGCCTTGCAGAAAGGTTTGTGCAATGCGTTCCCAGAGCCTGGGAGGTTACAATTTCCTGGTCCTCCTGGACAAAGTGTTGCTGAGGCTTCCGTAAGTCACAGAAGGAGCGGTGGAGAAGGTGGCCGTCTGACCGATGCGTTCAGACAATTTTTTAGTCCGTAGCCCCAAGGTCTGATCGGTTCCAGCAATCATCGCCAGCGTCTGATTCACATGGTGCAGGTTTACCTAGGGGCAAGATCAGACTTGGACACCTTTCCCATCGAAAATCCTCTGGGTTACTGGGTCTTGAGTAGGGATGAGCCGAACACCCCCCGGTTCGGTTCGCACCAGAACCTGCGAACGGACCGAAAATTCGCGCGAACGTTAGAACCCCATTGACGTCTATGGGACTCGAACGTTCGAAATCAAAAGTGCTCATTTTAAAGGCTAATTTGCATGGTATTGTCCTAAAAAGGGTTTGGGGACCCGGGTCCTACACCAGGGGACATGTATCAATGCAAAAAAGACTTTTAAAAACGGCCGTTTTTTCAGGAGCAGTGATTTTAATGATGCTTAAAGTAAAAAAAAAAAAAGTGAAATATTCCTTTAAATATCGTACCTGGGGGGGTGTCTATAGTATGCCTGTAAAGTGGCGCGTGTTTCCCGTGTTTAGAACAGTCCCTGCACCAAATGTCATTTTTAAAGGAAAAAATCTCATTTAAAACTGCTTGCAGGTTTAATGTCATGTCGGGTCCTGGCAATATGGATGAAAATCAGTGAGACAAACGGCATGGGTACCCCCCAGTCCATTACCAGGCCCTTTGGGTCTTGTATGGATATTAAGGGTAACCCCGCACCCAAATTAAAATAAGGAAAGGTGTGGGGCCACCAGGCCCTATATACTCTGAACAGCAGTATACAGGCGGCGCAAACAAGACAGGGACTGTAGGTTTGTTGTTAAGTAGAATCTGTTTGTAATTTTGAACGGGTACATTTTTAACGTGTTTAGCTCCAGCCAAAAAATCTATTTTAAGCTTTTTGAAAAACATAGGGAAGGGTTATCACCCCTGTGACATTTGTTTTGCTGTCTTTCCTCCTCTTCAGAAGATTTCACCTCACTTTTTGTCCCAATGACAAATGTTTTTTGAAAATTTGGGTTTTTTTGTGGAACAAGGATTGGAAAGCATCAGTGGAAAGGAGAAATTGTTTTCCCATATTAACTCTTACAGGAGAGAATTTCCCTTCCTAGGGGTAGATTTCATCTCACTTCCTGTTGTCTCCTTCCGTTTGCAAGTAGGAGTCGTTTGTAAGTTAGATGTTTGAAAGTAGGGGCCTGCCCTATATACTCAGCAGAAATTTGGGCCTTAGGTGTTGTTGTGGCCACAACACTGTAAGCCCTCACAGGGCCCTGCTGTGAAATATTAGATCAAGAATTGTAATTACATGCCCCTGTTGAAGAAGGGCAGAAAAATTGGGCCTTTGGTGGTGGTGGTGGTGGTGCTGGTGCCACAACACTGTAAGTCCTCACTCGCTCTTGGTGGGTGCAGAAATGGGCCCTGCTGTGAAATATTAGATTAAGAATTGTAATTACATGCCCCTGTTGAACAGGGGCTGAAAAATTAGGCCTTAGGCACTGTTGCTGGTGCCACAACACTGCAACCCCTCACAGACACTCTAGTTGGAATGCAGGAACGAGCCCTGCTGCAAAGTATTGCATCAAAAATTGTAATTACACGCCCCTGTTAAACAGGGGCAGAAAAATTGGGCCTTAGGCACTGATGCTGGTGCCACAACACTGCAACCCCTCATAGATACTCTAGTTGGAATGCTGAAATGAGCCCTGCTGCAAAGTATTGCATCAAAAATTGTAATTACACGCCCCTCTT
The DNA here is from genome assembly GCA_037952835.1 of Lithobates septentrionalis. Classification (NCBI taxonomy): domain Eukaryota; kingdom Metazoa; phylum Chordata; class Amphibia; order Anura; family Ranidae; genus Lithobates; species Lithobates septentrionalis. Next base: position 120,858 of record JBBDGP010000707.1, read on the forward strand.
AAACAAGGGCTGAAAAATTGGGCCTTAGGCACTGGTGCCACAACACTGCAACCCCTCACAGATACTCTAGTTGTAACGCAGAAATGAGCCCTGCTGCAAAGTATTGCATCAAAAATTGTAATTACACGCCCCTGTTAAACAGGGGCTGAAAAATTGTGCCTTAGGCACTGGTGGTGGCGCCCAGAACCAAAAATGTTCTTACAAGCTATCAGCGTGATTATTGAGGAGGACGAGGATAATTTCTCAGGGATAGTCACTCAGCATCAGTATAGGCAGTCTTTGAAGGGATCTGAGATTTCAAAAAAAATTATTCGGTTACATCAGCATCATGTGCTTGGTAGCTGGTGGTTATCCAAGACTGATTCATTTTTATGAAGGTCAGTCGATCGACCGAGTCGGTGGACAGACGCACCCTGTGATCGGTTACAAAGCCTCCAGCTGCACTGAATGTGCGTTCCGAAAGAACGCTGGATGCAGGACAGGCCAGTAGCTCAATTGCATACTGTGCAAGCTCTGGCCAGTGATCCATCCTCAAGACCCAGTAACCCAGAGGATTTTCGGTGGGAAAGGTGTCCAAGTCAGATCTTGCCCCTAGGTATTCCTGCACCATGTAAAACAGACGCTGGCGATGGTTGCTGGAACCGATCATACCTTGGGGCTGCGGACCAAAAAATTGTCTGAACGCATCGGTCAGACGGCCACTTTCTCCACCGCTCCTTCTTTGACTGACCGAAGCCTCATCAACACATTGTCCAGAAACAGGAGTTTGTAACCTCCCAGTCTCTGGGATGGACTGTCACTGCTCACCATCCTCGTGGAATCCTCAAATGGTGACAGAACAGTGCATGCATCCCTGATCATGGCCCACTGGCGTGGGGAAAAAAAAACAAGCTCCCCTGACCCTGTCCTGATGCCATAGTCACACAGGTACTCATTGATGGCCCTCTGCTGCGTGTGCAGCCGCTACAGCATGGCCAACGTTGAGTTCCACCTGGTGGGCATATCACAGATTAGGCTGTTCTTGGGCAGGTTAAACTCCTTTTGGAGGTCCGTCAGCCAAGCATTGGCATTATATGACCGGCGGAAATGCACACAGACTTTCCTGGCCTGCCTCAGGACATCCTGTAAGTCCGGGTACCTGCCCAAGAATCGCTGCACCACCAAGTTAAGGACGTGAGCCAAACAGGGCACATGGGTCATTTGTCCCTGTCGGAGGGCAGAGAGGAGGTTGGTGCCATTGTCGCAAACCACCATTCCTGCCTTAAGTTGGTGTGGCGTCAACCACCTCTGAACCTGCCCCTGCAGAGCTGACAGAACCTCTGCCCCAGTGTGACTCCTGTCCCCCAAGCACACCAGCTCAAGCACCGCATGGCATCTTTTGGCATGCGTATTTGCGTAGCCCCTTGAACAGCTACGGAGCACCGCTGGTTCCGAGGACAAAGCACAGGAAGAGGCCATGGGGGAAGAAGAAGAGGAGGGGGTGGAGGAGAGAGGTGTGTCGCAATCATTAGCATTTTGGAGGCGTGTTGGCGGAACAACCTCCAACACTACTGCACCTTGTCCTGCATCCTTCCCAGCTGCCAGCAGAGTCACCCAATGCGCCGTGAAACTTAGGTAACGTCCCTGTCCATGCCTGCTGGACC
>JBBDGP010000707.1:3127500-3326980 GCA_037952835.1 Lithobates septentrionalis
CAAGCACTGGAGAAGGCAATGATTCTACACCTCAATAATAAGTGATAAAAGGACCTTTTCTTTTTGTGAATTGCATTTCAAAAATATTGTATCATTCTAGTTGGCATAACTTCTACCTAGGTAAAATAACATTTCATTATACAACTAGTTAAAAAAGTCTAATTATGCAAGATAGATATCATTGTTACATTTTGTGAATGAACTACTTTCATGCAACAGCTACATAATTTGCGATATCAATGAGATAACAGGCAACATGAAAAAAAACAAGCTTTGTGAAATAAACCTGTGTTATGTCTTTTCTGCCCAAAAAAAATTAAATCTTTTTTCTAGCATGCACTGTGCAGTGTGCACTCTCAGCAAGGAGCTGAAGCCAGATCTATGTCAGTATACCAATAGAGCATGTGCATTATTGCTGGCCAGCCAATGTCAGAAGAAGATGCTGGGTATGGAAAAACAATGAATTTACCACTTAAGGACCGGAAGGATTTTCCCCCTTAATGACCAGGTCATTTTTTGCGATACGGCACTGCGTCGATTTTACTGACAATTGAGCAGTTGTGCAATGATGTACCCAAACAAAAAATATGTCCTTTTTTTTCCCCCCACAAATCACCTCTGTGGTTTTTATTGTTTGTGCTATAAAACAAAAAAAGGAGAGACAATTTTGAAAAAAAATAAAAAATAAAATAAAAACAATATTTTTTACTTTTTGCTATAATAAATATCCCAAAAAAAAGAAAAAAAAAAAAGAAAAAAATTTTTTTTTTTTATCAGTTTAGGCCAATATGTATTCTTCTGCATATTTTTGGTAAAAAAAAAAAAAAAAAAAAAAAAAAAAAAAAAAAATCGCAATAAGTGTATATGGGGTTTCTGGAACTGAGGATAGCGTGTCACGAGTGGTGAGGATTAGCCTGAGACTGTCCGGGCAGTGGATGCATGAGATAGAGGACGGCGTCTCCTCCTGAGCGGTGACAGATTGATTTATACTTTGCTGTTTTAAATTTTGTATCTTGTAAGTGTAATTATAAAGGGGTGGTTGTTCTAACAAAAACAATAAACTAGTTGAAAGCAATGTGGAGTGTTTCTCTTTCTCATGTGATCAACCACCCATGGAGTGGTGGATTGAACCAGTGGCGGCTGGTGCTCAAAATTTTTGGGGGGGCGCAAATGAACTGAAACATTCTGAAACAAAAGAATCAATTGCAGCCACTGTGCCCATCATATGCAGCCACTGTGCGATCATATGCAGACTCTGTGCCCATCATATGCAGCCAACTGTGCCCCATCAACTGCAGCCTCTGTGCCCGTAATATGCAGCCACTGTGATCCGCAAATGCAGCCAACTGTGCTCCATCAATTGCAACCACTGTGCCCCCCCCGCCTGCCATCTTCCCAGCACTTACCCCATCATGGTGGTGGGTCAGGCAGCAAGTCAGGTGGCGAGCTGTGGGACCTGTAGTGCAGGAATGGATGCTGTGTCCTCCGTGCGCATCTTTTTCCTGTTCTGCACGGCAGCCAATGGGATAGCCTCTACCTTCAGCCAATCAGGTGCCTGGTATTACATCCGGACCTCCTGATTGGCTGAGAGGCAGTTCTGTGTTAGCAAAAAAAACATTAATTTGCTTTGCTAACACACCTGGATGCACTGCGAGCGCAATAGTTTGTGCTAGCAGTGCACCTTTTTTAAAGCCTATTAGAGCCTATGGCTCTAATCAGGTGCTTTAGAAACACCCCTCGCCACTGTAATTCAGGCACCCGGAAAGGGGCCAGACACCTAGAGGGTGGCTACAGCGGCTGTGTATAGATTCATGCAATGCATGAATCTATCAATAGTACACAGAGGGGGTGGCTGGAGAGAGGGGGCTGCACCCAAGCACCCCTAATGGACGCAAAGCCCCTGAATTGAATAGATGGAATCCTGAACAGGTGGATGCCCTGTTTCTAACTGTGGGGGCAATGTACTGACTGGAGGAGGAGAGAGAATGCTGTTCCTGATCACTAGGAAGAGCAGATCTCTCTCTACTCCCCTGTAAGAACGGGGATCTGCCTGTTTACATTGACAGATCTCCGTCCTGGCTCTCCGAGGAGTGATCGCAGGTCACTGGCGGACATCGTGGCCACTGGCCTTACGAATCGGCTCCAGCATTGCGAAGCGCGAGCGCCCCCTATCGCTCTTAAATCGGTCTACGTACACCTACAGTGATTCGCGCAGCGATGCCAACCTGCCGAAGTATAATGATGGTGGCTGGTCGGCAAGTGGTTAAAGAGAACTGTTGTGACAGAAATGTGTCTGATTGATTAGTATATATGCATTTTCCATCCATTTATGGCTGTGGAAGAATAATCACTCAATATTTAGGATCTCAGCACTCTGTACAACCATCCAACAGCTGTAATAAAACTTGTAATGCTTGGAGACATTGGGGGAGATTTACTAAAACTGGAGCACTCAGAATCTGGTGCAGTTGTAAATGGTAAATGGTAACCAATCAGCATCTAACTGCAGCTTGTCCAATTAAGGTTTGACAATACAACCTGGAAGCTGATTGGTTTCTGTGCTTTCTCCAGTTTTGATAACCCCCCTACCAGTGGCAGGCCGTCAATAGGGGGTGCAGGAGTGCCGCTCTCCCCCAAAGCTAGTGATCAAAAAAAAAAAAAAAAAGTTCCTTTAACCTCCTTAGGAATTTTCAGTACCAAAAGCGTTAACCCCGAGCCACTCGGGATCGCATTGCAGGATCCAGGCAAAGTTAACTTGTCCCCAGGATCCTGAGATGTCCCCCCTGCTGTGTGTGCAAGCCGTATCTCCGGTTGATTCATCACAGTGCCAGGCTCCGTTCCCTGTGAGCATTGCAACGCATGGGGACGGAGCATGGCGCCAAATTCAAAAAATGAAAAACCACACAATACATACAGTACACTGTAATCTTACAGATTACATTACTGTATCAAATTATTTCACATCCCTTTTGTCCCTAGTGGTTTGTCCAGTGCCCTGCATGTAGTTTTATATTATAAATACTGTTCTTTCTGCCGTAAAACTTGAGACTGTCCATACCAAAAAGTGTCCCTTTACATCAAAAGCGGTTTAAGACCAGCTAGAAAACAGCGATAACAAATTAGAAACTTTTCTGGTAAACCTTATATATATCAGTGGTGGATTATCTACTGACAAAGTGTCTGCACCAAGTATTTCAAGTCACCATGTTGTCATATATATTTGTTCATAGACTGATATTCACTTATGAATGCATATATTCTTTTTTGCTTCACAATATTATTTCATTATTTCAAAATAATGTTTGCTCACCTTTGTTTTGGACCGAACAGAACCACTCGGTACCCTTTTTTCTGTCACCCTGGCCAAATGAACCTACGATGTGAAAATGTGCACATTTAACCACAAATCACTGACACGGACACGTTCAGTAAGTTCGGTACTTCTGTCCTTTACTTCCTGGGCTCAAAATGATATATTGAGAGCCAGATATTTCGTTATCAAATCAAATATCAAATAAAACAAACGTGTACAAACCACAAATTATACATATTCATTATTGTGACGAAATGTAGGCTTTGCTGGGTTATATCTATATAAGGAGATAGCAGACTATCATAGCTAAGTATGTCTTATTTTCAGTTCCTGTTTGTCTTGAGTGTAGCCTCATAGGCCTGAAAAATAGGTGCAATCTTCTTAACTTTGCTCTTTGTACTTTAACTCTTGCAGTTCTGTTTCACATGAAAGGAGAAGCTGGCAGACATCTAATTTGAGCATTATTAAGGCTAATAGCTGGTTATAAGAAAATAAGCATTTATATCTATGCGATTATATTATAAATAGGCATTTCACAATAACGCTCATAATCACATTCCATTACAGTCCCCCCTTGAAATGCGTATTTCCTAAAACTGTCCCTCACACTGGAGAACAACCTGTCATTTTCACCCGGCTCATTTCACTGACTGCAACTCTTTTAAGCTGTATGTAGAGAAAGGGCTGTGACTAGCTCACCCACCCCCCTCAATACAGCTGGTGAAACTCCGCCAGGTGCTATCTGTCCCTATAGCCCTACGGTGTTGCATCTCGGGGAAGGGGGACTGTAACGGAGCGTAATGTGTAACTTTCATCATGGGTTTTATCAAGCCTTACATAGACATCGTCGTCATCATCTGGGATCTCTTGGTTCACAAATGTGGGATATTTTGGTCAACAGCTTTTCCTACACACTTCTTAATACAGGGGAAGACACAGCAGATTTTGGCAGCTATTGTCAGGACAGCTATCCCTATCTGGGTCAGTAGTCCCTGCCACCCTCCCTTTATCCAGGTAAAATACTGATCCCATAGGTTGATGAGCCCTGAATTCTGTTTTAGTTCTTTGGATAAGTCCTCAAGTTTCTGGATGGCTAAGGTCACCTTACCATTTGGACCGGTGTTGTCTGGGATGTAAGTGCAGCATGTACTTGTCTCAGGGATCATCTTGCATACACCCCCCTTTTCAGCTAGGAGCATGTCTAAGACCATACGGTTTTGAAAAGTTATGTGTGATGCTGCCTCTAACTGTTCGGCCAGATCTTGGAGTGCGTCCCTGGTGTAATTGACAAATCTTTGCTGGTTGTAGTAGATGAAATTTATCCAGTCTACATTCTTATTTACAGTGATAATGGGAATCAGTGACTCAAAACCTGCTGCTACTTGGTCTCTTGCTTTGAATTCATCTGGGACCCCCCTTGGGACCCCTATGGCATCTATGTATACATGGGGGTCAAAGCTTCCTGCTGGGGCACTCCTACGTTTCCTGTTTGATTTGTGTGCATCACTGGCTTCCGGCTCTGGGGTTTGTGGGAGAATATGCAGGGGCATTATGGCTTTAGCTAGTGTACATTCTCCTGTCCACTGTCCTGTCATTCTACTTCTAACTTTCATGTCCCCACAAATCCAGTACACATCTCCCAGAGACTGGACATGATTCTGCACTAGGTCTGCAGACACCTTACTGTAAGACTCGCAGTAACCCTCAGTGAAGTTCCAAGGGGTTTTCCCACCCCATGGTACTTCCCATAACATGTATAATTGCCAGGATATATGGTAATACCTTCTTCTGGTTTAGGGGCTTTAGTGACTATGGGGTACTCCTTTTTCCAATACTCGCATAGGGAGTGGTTTGTAGCTGTGTTGGTAAACAAACTAAGGACACAGGTCTCATGTTCTGGGGGTATGTTAAGGGGGACTGTTCCTAGATGTGGTTTAGCCCCCCCCACACACACGTAGCAATTAGTCTTGTTATGTTTCCCTGCATTGTACCTCATCCATTCGAGCCATAAGTTGACATCTGAAAAACCGGTCTCAGCAGCCATGGTGTCCTCAAAGGTAGGGTCTGCTATGGCTACCATGTCTCCTAATGTTTGCATGTGAGGCTTTAGGGGGTTTCGAATTGGATGTAGATTGGGGAACTGTCCACTCTGGGTTATTGAACATGTCTTTCAGTTGAAAAGGTTTCCTAAAGCTGGGATACCTATTTGCCCACCACAGACCCAATACATAGGTCCCACTGTCCCCTGGGCTGGGATTCTCAATGGTTAGTCTAAACTCTTTTGTGAAGTATTGATCTGTGTGCTTGTTGATTGTCTTTCTGTCTAGGAGTGATTTCCCATTCTTGTCTTTCTTATTTTGGGCGATTTCAGGCTTATACCCCCAGTTTGTGTCCCCAGTAGTCGTTGGTAACACATACATACACAGTCATGGGACCTACTGTTCCTTCATAGGTTCGGATTTTGTAATCTGTACCTGGAAGTATCTTACTATAAGGGGATATAAACGTGGCAACATGTGTGTTGGATGAGTTGTACCAGAATTGAGTTATACCATTTTCCTGTTTAATGGCCACCTCTTGGGCTTGAGCAAAGATTATGACAAAAAGGATAAGCAGGATCATGGCTTAGTCTCCTCAGCCTCTTCTTCGGGCATGGGGACTTTCTTGCAATGAGAGGTGTGTATCCACGAGTTCTTTCTGGCCACTTTTACTGATGTGGTGGTTGTCAGAAGGACTTGGAAAGGACCATCATATCTGGGTTCAAGGGTGTGTTTCCTCAAAAACTTCTTTATCAGGACCCAATCACCAGGGACCAACTTGTGCGATCCTGTGTCTAACTCAGGATCTGGAATGGAAGAAAACACTTGCGCATGGATACGGGTTAATTCTCGAGATAAGGCAGTCACATAATCAGTTAATACATCAGATTGCAGTTGCAACTGTTGTGAAAAATAACAACCCAGTCTGGGGGCTGAACCAAAAACAATATCTCATAGGGTGACTAACCATGATTTCCCCTTGGGGTGTACCTGACACTGAACAAGGCAATGGGTAGGCTGTCTGGCCAACTCATTCCTGTTTCCTGAGACATTTTTAGCATTCTAGACTTTATTGTGCCATTTAGTCTTTCCACCTTCCCACTACTCTGAGGATGGTATGGAGTGTGGAAAGCTAGTGTGACCCCTAAGGTTGTCCATATCTCCTTGGTTACTGAGGCCATGAAAGCCGGCCCCTGATCACTCTCTATAACCTCTGGGACACCATATCTGCACACTATTTCTGATAAAAGTCTTTTAGCTGTGGTCTTCGCTGTCATGTTGGTAACGGGATAGGCTTCCGGCCTACGTGGCAGACGCAGTCTCTTGTTTAATTCAGTGATTCCTTCAACTTCTGTGGCTCCTTTTTTGATCCACACTTCTTTTTCTTCTTTGTCAGCTGTCTCTTGTTGCTCCTTGAGGTGAGTCCTGTTTACAGGAAGGTTTTGTAGAATCATGGTCATTTGTGTTGTCTCTTCAGGGCTGTCTATTGGGTCATCCAGGATAGGTGCATTCACTCTGCTGACCACTTCTCGCGTTCCATCTGCAGCTTGCTTTGTGGCAGTATCTGCCAAATATTGCCTCGTGCTTCTTGGGAAACCAGTTTGCCGTGTGCTTTTACTTTAAGTATGGCCACCTGCGTTGGGAGCAGTAAGGCATCCATTAGGTTCTTGATAGCTGTGCTGTGTTTTACAGGAGTTCCTGCTGCTGTCAGGAATCCTCTAGTTTTCCAGATGATCCCAAAATCGCAGGCCACTCCCAGAGCATATCTTGAGTCTGTGTAGATGTTAGCTCGTTTTCCTTCTGCCAACTTGCATGCCATAGTTAGGGCCTGCAATTCTGCTTCTTGTGCAGACATGGAGGGGGGTAACGCTGAAGCTTGGAGGACTGTGTCTTCTGTGGTAACTGCATATCCTGTATGGTACCGCCCAGCATCATCTGCATATCTGGAACCATCCACAAAGATTGTCAGGTCAGGATTTTCAAGGGCAGTTTCACTGACTGTCGGCAGGTGTGATGTCTCCATCTTCATCACTTCAAAACAGTCATGGGCAGTATAGTGGTAATCATCTTCCACAGAGGTTCCCCCCTCGAGAAGGGGAAGTAGAGTAGATGGGATGAGGGTATCACATCGGAGAATCGTGATGTTGTCAGGGGGAGGTAAGGCACACTGGAGTCTGAGGTGCCTTTGTGAAGACAGGTGTCTGGGTTGGATCTGGTTCAGGATGGCAGTGATGTCATGAGGAGCAAGGAGGATTAAGGGGTGACCCAAGACAAGGTCCGCAGTCTTGTCCAAGAGAACTTGGGTTGCAAAGACGGCTCTGAGGCAGGAAGGTCCCCCCTTGATCACTGAGTCTAGTTGACAGGAGTGATACCCTGAGTCTGTTATTATGGGCCTGAGCCAAAACTTCTGTGACATGTCCTTGCCTCTCTGAGACAAACAGTTTGAAAAGTCTTGAAAGTCTTTTAGTCCAAAAGCAGAGGCTGTTGAGAGCATTTCCTTCAGAGTTTCAAAATTGTCCACAGCTTCTGGAGAAAGCAGGAAAAGGTCAGATCTCAGGGCATCATAAAGGGATTGCTTGACCTTGAGGCAAAGGGATGCCCTTGATTGCAGCAACTCTTTCTTCAGTGAGATGTCAGGTGCCTTGGGAGATGCAGAGGCCTAGGAAAATCAAAAAGAAAAACTTTTTGCTTTTTAATGCTTTGCAACCTTGCTCAACCAGGTAGTGGAGGAGACTTTCTGAGAATATGGAGGCGTCACCGAAGGAATCTGAACACAGCAGGAGGTCATCTACATATTGGAGAAGTACAACATCTGGGTGTAGTCTCATCCATGTGTCCAGGATGAGAGCCATTGCTTTGGCAAATTGAGTAGGGGAGTTCTGGGCCCCTTGGGGCATAACAGTCCAGGTGTAGCTCTGCTAGCAATGTGTGGGGATTGGGGACGATGGGGGTCTCCAGGATGGTAGCTTCATTCACTGCTCTGAGGTCTTGTACCATCCTGTACTTTTCTGGTTCCCCTTTTGCGGTTCCCCTTTTAAGGCTTCAAGGGGTATTGTGGTTTTCTGGGTAGGGGAGCCCTAGGCTTCAGTTGTACCATGACTGGCGGCACTTTCAGATGTCCTATGTTTTCCGGCCCTGTGGACCATAGGCATGTGGGGACCTGATCCAAAACTTCTTCGGGGACTTCAGGTTCGTCTTTTCGGTTCAGGGATAGCAGGAGTGGGATGGAGCAGAGTGCCGATGCATCATCGATGGCCAGTTGTGAGGTAAAAGCACACCACCATCAGGTTGGAAGGAGATAGAGGCTTGGAGCCTGGACAGAACATCAGTTCCTAGTAGGTTCAGGGGGCATGTGGATGAGACCACAAATCTCGCTAATAAGTCAGGAAAGATGCCAACTTGAAGGGGGCAGGTCAACGGGCTGTTTCTGGGCATTCCATCAACCCCTACACATGCTATGTTAATGTCCGATAGGAATGAGGTATCGGTAATTCTTCTGCCCTGATTACGGACCGGGCTGCACCTGTATTACGACAGGGGCAGGTGACACAGGCTTGCCAGGATCCTAGCAGGGAAGGTCCATGTGTTCAGGAGTGGGGTGTGGCGGTTGGTGAGGTGGGTCCTGAGATTCTTGGCGACGAGTGTGACTGGTTCTGTACGGCCCAGTTTGACTGTGGTTGGGGTTTGGGGGACTGTGGGTGAATTTCCATGGGCTTCGGTATTCCCTTTTGGAGTGGCTGGGTCTTTCGCAGTTGTAGCAAGCAGACACATGGAGTTGGTACTGGTGGGCGCAGATAGGGTGTGTCAGAGGCCATCATGATAGGAGCTACTCTCTACTGTTCTGTGAGGATTCTGGACCTAATAACTACTGATAACAACGTCTCAAGCTCAAAGTTGTGGGTTCTCTATACTCAAACCCTTTCATATTGACTCTTTAAGACCTGAAATAAATGCGGCAGCTAACATGTGTCTATGCTCTCTCTTCAGCACGCTAAAACTCAAATCAGTAAACTTCTTGTACACATATTGACTTCGGGGAATTTTAGAGTAGAGATGTGAACCATCTCCATACAAAATAATTTTTTTTATAGGGAGCCTCGGTCCAGCCGATCTCCACAACATAGATATTTATTTTCCTTTCTAAACATTCTAATTAGATACTGAGTCTTTTTTTTTTTTTTTTTTTCCAAAATACAAAACGCTCAGCACATAGATTTAAGCAAAGAAAGCACTTCCTCTTTTGCTCTTCTGGCATAATGCCTAGAATACATAAACTTCCTCTTTTGCTAATACAACTTAAACACAATTAGAACCAAAATAAATTCAGACTCTGACTGAAATATTCAATACATCCTATATATAAATTTATTCAATTAAAATGCTACATTGGTTGCTACTATGCACCATCATTGGAAACATGTGGGTGGGTTTCGGTGTGGGCGGTTGCATATGGCGGTGGCATAGGGCGTGTTGCCACAGGGGGAGGTGTCACTTAGAACAGAGGGGCGGTAGACGAAGGGCAGTGTCTACTTGGGGACCAGACGCCATTATAGGGCGGTGGCTGACTACTTAGGTTCCTTTTTTCTAGTTTTCTTGTTCACGTACACTATGTGGCCATTTTGGTTCCATCCACCCTCTTCTTCATGAATAGCGTTTGCAACTTTAAACCAAGCATCTGCTGCCCGTAGCAACACATAATCTGACAACAGACCTTATTTACGTTTCAAAAAAAACAGTACACCATTCATCTACTTTTAATCTACCACCCAAATTCCACACACTTTCGCTAATTTCTTTCCCTTTTTTACAGAATCCTCTCCCTCCTGTTCTAATACCAAATCACAAGCCAAACTGCCCTCTGTGGGCCTAATTAACTTATTTACCATTTCACATAACTCTTGAATTGAATAGGAGGAGAGGAAAGGAAGAAAGGTTGAAATAAAACAGAAAAGAAATGAAGATGTGCAGTGACAGGGTGATATAGAAGATGAGGAAGTGAAGAGATCTCTGTTAAATCTGCAAAAGGGGAGACATGAAACAGACCAGACAAAACACAGAATGTGAGTCAACAACTGGTACTCAGTGAACCATTTTAAACGTCTTCTACACGTCCCAACTCAAAACCCAAACTCCTCACTCTGGCTCTCTGCCTCCTCGTAATCTTCTGGCTGCTGAGGTTGCAGGGGACACCTTTCACTTCCCTGTCCTGCTATCCTGGCCTCAGCCTAAATAACTTCCAACTTCTTACCAACTGAAAATTTCATTGGATAATGTACATTGAATCTGAATACCATTACTTGGGGGACCTCTGGCACTAGAGGTTTGTAACCGAGAATAGATCTCTTATAACCTGGCTCTACCTTTTTAACCAAGCCCCAGGCCTCCTCATTAATGCCAAATAACAGTCCACAGACACATCTAGGACATGACATTACCAACAACAATTGATGTGACGACTGGAGTGAATTCTGGACTTAATCAGATCCTCACGGGATCCCGACGCCACCGCTGGGCGTAATTTGACGCCTCCTTTCCTGGTAACTGTGCTTTACCGCACAATTATTTGCCCCAGGAGGAGTTTACCGCGTCCCGACGCCCTCTCTTGATATCAATCCTCAAGAGAAGTTTAACCACGTCATTTCCATCCGTGAACATATAATCAATCCCTCATTCACAACAGCCGTCACACAACACGATCGATCGACAAAACAAAACACAATATACTCCAAATACAAATACAGGCGGGTCAGAAACAATTGCAACTTCGTACTATATAAATAGGCTCGAGACAAGATATATACCTGTCTTTGTGGACAACTGGAAGCCGATGCGGAGACAGAAATTAACCAAATACGGATGCGGATCAAACAGCAGACAAATTAATAAAAAGTGTCTTACCGTTTTCTCCAGAGTTGATCAGGCTCTGTTCCGCCCGTATTTGATTCTGTTTCAGCGTCCTGTAAGTACGGCTTCCTTTTGGGCCAAAATCTCGAGCCCCACGTTGGGCGCCAAAATGTTTTGGACCGAACAGAACCGCTCGGTACCCTTGTTTCTGTCCCCCTGGCCAAATTAACCTTCGATGTGAAAATGTGCACATTTAACCACAAATCACTGACACGGACACGTTCAGTAAGTTTGGTACTTCTGTCCTTTACTTCCTGGGCTCAAAATGATATATTGAGAGCCAGATATTTCGTTATCAAATCAAATATCAAATAAAACAAGCGTGTACAAACCACAAATTATACATATTCATTATTGTGACGAAATGTAGGCTTTGCTGGGTTATATCTGTATAAGGAGATAGCAGACTATCATAGCTAATTATGTCTTATTTTCAGTTCCTGTTTGTCTTGAGTGTAGCCTCATAGGCCTGAAAAATAGGTGCAATCTTCTTAACTTTGTTCTTTGTACTTTAACTCTTGCAGTTCTGTTTCACATGAAAGGAGAAGCTGGCAGACATCTAATTTGAGCATGATTAAGGCTAATAGCTGGTTATAAGAAAATAAGCATTTATATCTATGCGATTATATTAGAAATAGGCATTTCACAATAACGCTCATAATCACATTCCATTACACCTTTGTCTATGTGACTATGTGAGGATTGTATGACCTTTCCATTATAGAACAGATTTACCTTTGCTATTAGCACTTGCATATGAGGTCATTGTACTGAATATGATGTTATATCAGTTTGTTGTTTATTCTATTGATATTACACCAGCGCTGCACACTTTTTTTTATAAATTATATATATATATATATATATATATATATATATATATATATATATATATATATATATATATATATATATATATATATATACACACACACACACACACACACACACACACACACACACACAGTGGGGACGGAAAGTATTCAGACCCCCTTAAATTTTTCACGCTTTGTTATATTGCAGCCATTTGCTAAAATCATTTAAGTTTATTTTTTTCCTCAGTAATGTACACACAGCACCCCATATTGCCAGAAAAGCACAGAATTGTTGACATTTTTTGCACATTTATCAAAAAAGAAAAACTGAAATATCACATGATCCTAAGTATTCAGACCCTTTGCTCAGTATTTAGTAGAAACACCATTTTGATCTAATACAGCCATGAGTCTTTTTGGGAAAGATACAACAAGTTTTTCACACCTGGATTTGGGGATCCTCTGCTATTCCTCCTTGCATATCCTCTCCAGTTCTGTCAGGTTGGATGGCAAACATTGGTGGACAGCCATTTTTAGGTCTCTCCAGAGATGCTCAATTGGATTTAAGTCAGGGCTCTGGCTGGGCCATTTAAGAACAGTCACGGAGTTGTTGTGAAGCCACTCCTTTGTTATTTTAGTTGTATGCTTAGGGTCATTGTCTTGTTGGAAGGTAAACCTTCAGCCCAGTCTGAGGTCCTGAGCACTCTGGAGAAGGTTTTCGTCCAGGATATCCCTGTACTTGGCTGCATTCATCTTTCCCTCTATTGCAACCAGTCGTCCTGTCCCTGCGGCTGAAAAACACCCCCACAGCATGATGCTGCCACCACCATGCTTCACTGTCGGGACTGTATTGGGCAGGTGATGTGCAGTGCCTGGATTTTTCCACACATACCGCTTAGAATTAAGGCCAAAAAGTTCTATCTTGGTCTCATCAGACCAGAGAATCTTATTTCTCACCATCTTGGAGTCCTTCAGGTGTTTTTTAGCAAACTCCATGTGGGCTTTCATGTGTCTTGCACTGAGGAGAGGCTTCCGTCGTGCCACTCTGCCATAAAGCCCGGACTGGTGGAGGGCTGCAGTGATGGTTGACTTTCTACAACTTTCTCCCATCTCCCGACTGCATCTCTGGAGCTCAGCCACAGTGATCTTTGGGTTCTTCTTTACCTCTCTCACCAAGGCTCTTCTCCCCCAACAGCTGAGTTTGGCCAGACGACCAGCTCTAGGAAGGGTTCTGGTCGTCCCAAACGTCTTCCATTTAAGGATTATGGAGGCCACTGTGCTCTTAGGAACCTTAAGTGCAGCAGAAAATTTTTGTATCCTTGGCCAGATCTGTGCCTTGCCACAATTCTGTCTGAGCTCTTCAGGCAGTTCCTTTGACCTCATGATTCTCATTTGCTCTGACATGCACCGTGAGCTGTAAGGTCTTATATAGACAGGTGTGTGGCTTTCCTAATCAAGTCCAATCAGTATAATCAAACACAGCTGGACTCAGATGAAGGTTTAAAACCATCTCAAGGATGATCAGAAGAAATGGACAGCACCTGAGTTAAGCATATGAGTGTAATAGCAAAACGTTTGAATACTTAGGACCATGTTATATTTCAGTTTTTCTTTTTAATAAATGCTGCAAAAATGTTAACAATTCTGTGTTTTTCTGTCAATATGGGGTGATGTGTGTACATTAATGAGGAAAAAAAATGAACTTAAATGATTTTAGCAAATGGCTGCAATATAGCAAAGAGTGAAAAATGTAAGGGGGTCTGAATACTTTCCGTCCCCACTGTATATATATATGTATATACACACACACACACACACACACACACACACACACACAGTTTTTTTTACTTTGCAAATTGATCTTTTGCTGTGTCAGCTGCTAATACACCATTTAAAAAGACAGCGCATGTCACAAACCTTACAGCAGCGGAGCCCAAAATGACGAGGGTGGCCTCTTGCACGGTCCCGGTCCTAGCACCCCTGGAGGTTGAGACAGGAACCGCTAGGGCGACAGAAGGGTGCAGGTGCCTGCAAGCAGGATCAGGAACACCGTAGCCTTTGTGGAAGAAATGAGGCACTGATCAGCGGACTTGTTCAGGAAAAGTCCAACAGGAACATTTGCAGAGTAGGGATGAGCTTCGTGTTCGAGTTGAACCCATGTTCAACTCGAACATCGGCTGTTCGGTCGTTCGCCGAATTCTGAACGTTATGGGCCATTTGCGCCAAATTCGTGTGGCGCTTCACGGCCCATAATTCACTGCGGCATCGCAGTGCATTGCTGGCTGATGATTGGCCAAGCATGCACTATGACCCGCATGTTTGGCCAATCACAGTGTCGTCGGTAGAGAGAGCTGTAATTGGCCAATTATGGCTCAGGGGGTTTAGAACACGCCCCACACTATATAAGGCCGCCTGCACAGCGGCCCTGTGTAGTGTGTTCCAGCGTGCTTAGATAGATAGAGAGAGAGACAGTGTCATTTCATTTGAGTTAGCTAGATTAGGCAGGACAGTCAGTGAGTTAGCTGCACTTACAGTGTATTGTGTATATATATATATATATATATATACACACAATACACTGTAAGTGCAGTGTATAAATATACACACATACATATATACACACACACACACACTGTATTCAGTTTAGCTAGATCCATTCCTGTTATCTTCCTACAGACAGGCAGGCTTGTCTTGTTACAGTATTTACAGCTACCTGAAGAAAATTGCTGGTGTTCTTTTGATCCTATTAGTACCACAGTCAGGCAGCTAGACTATTTACAGTTAGTGTAGTGCGTCCTGCTCACAGTGTTCAGCTAAAACTACAAGTTAGTGTAGTGAGACCTCTGCACCGTGTTCATCTAAAGCTACAAGTTAGTGTACTGCGTCCTGCTCACAGTGTTCAGCTAAAACTACAAGTTAGTGTAGTGAGACCTCTGCACCGTGTTCATCTAAAGCTACAAGTTAGTGTAGTGCGTCCTGCTCACAGTGTTCAGCTAAAACTACAAGTTAGTGTAGTGAAACCTCTGCACCGTGTTCATCTAAAGCTACAAGTTAGTGTACTGCGTCCTGCTCACAGTGTTCAGCTAAAACTACAAGTTAGTGTAGTAAGACCTCTGCACCATGTTCATCTAAAGCTACAAGTTAGTGTAGTGCATCCTGCTCACAGTGTTCAGCTAAAACTACAAGTTATATAAGAAAAATAAGGGAAAATCGGGGAAAAGGGGAAATTGGGACTTTATATGAAACACAACACTAGGGCAAGCTGAGTCATCAGGTGTAGAAAATATTTTGGATTTATTGATACCACATGAGAAACAGAGTGCAATAGATGATACTCACATATAATCAATAAATATGGTACAGAATAGGTAAAACATGACAATAAGACATAATATAGTAACATAGTAGCATGTTAAACACTATAGCATAAGGTAAGTTACAGTAACATCGGCATTACACCCAACATGTGTACTGTATACGTAATCAATATTGTATTAAAATAAAACTGATGACTAAAACACTAAAAATGCCCATGTGACATGTCAAAAAGTATCTACGTGTTATTTTGGAATATCCTTTGTTTTATCCCATTTCATATATTCCTCCAGGTCACACCCGGGGGGTGGATCCTTTTCATCCCCGGGAGCTGCGACGCACACCGTTACGATCCCCCAATCCCCCTGATCTATTGGTCACAGGATTGTGGGCGAGTTCCCGCTGTGCGTCGACGCCACGCCCCGCACGCCGGCACGTCTGACGTCACCTGACGTCACGTGCTGATGTGACGCTGTTTCCATCTGGTGTGCAATTTGACAGAGGCTGCCTATATAGGCGCTAGTCACCTATAGTGGGCCCTCCTTCCCTCCCTCACAGCACGTCCTAGCGTGACGTTGGGGGTACCTCGCTGGCTGGCTGGCGGCCTTTTCTATATGTCATCTCAGGTAACCACGGACTTTTACTTCTATGCACCCTGCCTCTAAATCCCCATTCACTGGCCTCTGTTCACATTCACTTCTATGCACTTTTCCCCCACTCTGTACACTTTTGGTGTGCATGGTGGGTTTTCCCTTTTTCTCCCATTTCACTTGTCTGGTCTCCCCTTGCCCTTTCACCGTTGCCTCACTTTTATTCCACACTATATCTTCCATCTTTTGGTCATCCAACAATACCCATTTTTGCTTACTATTACACACCCACTTCTATTATATTACAGATACCTTGGGTTTATGCCTTATCCTACACTATCATGTTGGAAACCAAAGGGGAACCTTCCTACTAACTATTTCTACACGGTATCCTGTATTGCCTCATTATGCCGCTGCTTGGTTACCTCCTCAGCTCCCGTGGGGTTGCTACATTCACCCCTTAATATTTCCTACCATCGAATACCACTATATATGCTCTACCACCATTATACCATATACCCACAGGTAAGAGTGATAGGACCAGTGTTTATGCTCCCCCTCTTCCTGTTGTAATTAAATATCATTAATTACTACTTTACACTATATTCTAGATATTTCCAGATAGCTGCTCCTGATGAGTGGACAAACTTCCACGAAACGCGTCGAGCATTTACAACTGAGCATTTACTACTTTTTGACATGTCACAGCAAATTTTCATCTACCATGGGCATTTTTAGTGTTTTAGTCATCAGTTTTATTTTAATACAATATTGATTACGTATACACATGTTGGGTGTAATGCCGATGTTACTGTAACTTACCTTATGCTATAGTGTTTAACATGCTACTATATTATGTCTTATTGTCATGTTTTACCTACTCTGTACCATATTTATTGATTATATGTGAGTATCATCTATTGCACTCTGTTTCTCATGTGGTATCAATAAATCCAAAATATTTTCTACACCTGATGACTCAGCTTGCCCTAGTGTTGTGTTTCATATAAAGTCCCAATTTCCCCTTATTTTTTTATATATATATATATATATATATATATATATATATATATATATATATATATATATATATATATATATATATATATATATATGGGGATGGAGACCTGTGCACCGGATGGTCATGGTCTCATATAAAGTCCCAACCTAACCTGTTGTTTCAAAAACTACAAGTTAGTGTAGTGAGACCTCTGCACCGTGTTCATCTAAAGCTACAAGTTAGTGTAGTGTATCCTGCTCACAGTGTTCAGCTAAAACTACAAGTTAGTGTAGTGAGACCTCTGCCCAGTGTTCATCTAAAGCTACAAGTTAGTGTAGTGCGTCCTGCTCACAGTGTTCAGCTAAAACTACAAGTTAGTGTGGTGCGTCCTCCTCACAGTGTTCAACTAAACCTACAAGTTATTTTTTTGAGACCTCTGCACAGTGTTCAGCTAAAGCTACCTGTAGAAGGTTGGTGGTGTTTTCCTGATCTTATCATTACCGCAGGCAGCTAAATAAGCTGCAAGTTATTTTTTTGCAAGCTCTGCACAGTGTTCACCTAAAGCTACCTGTAGAAGGTTGGTGGTGTTCTCATACTACAGGCAGGCAGTTGATTTTGCTAGCTGCAGTATCAATGCATTATATATATATATATATATATATATATATATATATATATATATATATATATATATATATATATATATATATATATATATATATCCCAGCTTAGTGCAGCTTCAGGCCATTAGTAAGTCTGGAAGGCCAACAAGGAGAGGCAGACAAGCACAAGCCAATAAAAGAGGGCAAGCAGGCTCTGTGTCTAGTGCTGGTCGTGGAGACGGTGCATCCTCATCAGCACGTGGACGTGGGAAACGCTTGGCCTTTTTTTTGGTCGAGTGGATGACCAAGCCGTCCTCATCCTCTCTCACCCATGCTCAGGGTACTTTGTCTGGCAAAGCAGCGGCCTCTTCCCTCGGCTCAATGTCATCAGTGACTCCTTCCCTAGCCCCACCATGTCCTCCTGAGGAGTCCCTCAAACTGTTTGACCACAGTGTTGGGTACATGCTCCAGGAGGATGCCCAGCGTTTGGAAGGCTCTGATGATGATACTGAGCTAGATGAAGGCAGTAACGTAAGCAAGGACAGAGGGGGTGCCCAAGAAGGACAGCAATCTGGCAGTCATGCTCCCCCTGCTGCAGCATACTGCCAGGTTTGCTCCAGTGATGAGGAGGGAGGGGATGATGAGGTCACTGACTCAACGTGGGTGCCTGATAGGAGAGAGGAGGAGGAGGAGGAGGAGGCGGCACATCACCAACGAGGCAGGATGCCCTCCAGGGGCCAGCCTAAGGGCAGCACACTGACTGCATCACACCCCAAAGCTCCACATGTGCAGGGCGCTGCAGTCTCTGCGCATTATTCAAAAAGTTCTTTAGTGTGGGCCTTTTTTGAGACGAGTGCATCAGATCGCACCGCTGCTATTTGCAACATATGTCTCAAGCGTATCTCGCATGGCCAAAACATCTCCCGCTTGGGTACCACATGCTTGACCAGACATATGTTGACCTGCCATGCAGTTCGTTGGCAAGCATATCTAAAAGACCCACACCAAAGAACGAAGAAGACCTCTCCTTGCTCCTCATCAGCTGAGATCTCCAACCGCACTATACCTTCAGTCCTCTCTGAGACCTGCACTGAGAGGAATGAAGGTGTAGAATTAGGTGTGTCACAGCCAAGTACTTGTGGGCAATCTGCTTTTGGTACACCGATGTCAGATTGTACCAGGCAAATTTCCCTGCCCCAGCTGCTGCACCGCCGAAAGAAGTTTGCTCCCAGCCATCCACATGCGCAGCGGTTGAATGCTAGCTTGGCGAAATTGCTAGCACTTCAACTGCTGCCTTTTCAGTTGGTAGACTCTGCCCCCTTCCGTGAGTTTGTGGAATGTGCGGTTCCTCAGTGGCAGGTACCCAAACGCCACTTTTTCTCACGGAAGGCGATTCCGGCTCTCTACCGGCATGTGGAAAGCAATGTCCATGCCTCGCTGGACAGGGCGGTCAGCGGTAATGTGCATATTATCGCTGACTCATGGTCCAGCAGGCATGGACAGGGACGTTACCCAAGTTTCACGGCACATTGGGTGACTCTGCTGGCAGCTGGCAAAGATGCAGGACAAGGTGCAGTAGTGTTGGAGGTTGTTCCGCCACCACCCCTCCAAAATGCCACTACTAATGATTGTGACACACCTCTCTCCTCCACCCCCTCCTCTTCTTCTTCCTCCATGGCCTCTTCCTGTGCTTTGTCCTCGGAACCAGCGGTGCTCCGTAGGCGTTCAAGGGGCTACGCAATTATGCAGGCCAAAAGATGCCATGCGGTGTTTGAGCTGGTGTGCTTGGGGGACAGGAGACACACTGGGGCAGAGGTTCTGTCAGCTCTGCAGGGGCAGGTTCAGAGGTGGTTAATGCCACGCCAACTTAAGGCAGGAATGGTGGTTTGCGACAATGGCACCAACCTCCTCTCTGCCCTCCCACAGGGACAAATGACCCATGTGCCCTGTTTGGCTCACGTCCTTAACTTGGTGGTGCAGCGGTTCTTGGGCAGGTACCCGGGCTTACAGGATGTCCTGAGGCAGGCCAGGAAAGTCTGTGTGCATTTCCGCCGGTCATATAATGCCAGTGCTCGGCTGGCGGTCCTCCAAAAAGGAGTTTAACCTGCCCAAGAACCGCCTAATCTGTGACATGCCCACCAGGTGGAAATCAACGTTGGCCATGCTGCAGCGGCTGCACACGCAGCAGAGGGCCATCAATGAGTACCTGTACGACTATGGCACCAGGACAGGGTCAGGGGAGCTTGTTTTTTTTTTCCCCACGCCAGTGGGCCATGATCAGGGATGCATGCACTGTCCTGTCACCATTTGAGGAGGCCACGAGGATGGTGAGCAGTGACAGTGCATGCATCAGTGACACTGTCCCCCTTGTCCACCTGTTGGAGCACACGCTACGTGGAATAATGGACAGGGCACTTGAGGCAGAACAGAGGCAGGAAGAGGAGGACTTCCTTAGCTCTCAAGGCCCCCTTTATCGACACAGTGTTCTTGCGTGCCTGCCGATCACACAGGAAGATTAGGAGGAGGAGGAGGAAGATTGTGTCAGTATGGAGGTGGAGCCTGGCACTCAGCATCAGTAGCAGTCTTTAAGGGATCAGTCCCAAGAAACACATGGACTTGTACGTGGCTGGGAGGAGGTGGCTGCAGACCATGTCGTCCTTAGTGACCCAGAGGACTCCGGACCGAATGCCTCAGCAAACCTACGCTGCATGGCCTCCCTGATCCTGCAAAGCCTGCGTAAGGATCCTCGTATTCGTGGTATCAAGGAGAAGGACCAATACTGGCTGGCAACCCTCCTTGATCCATGTTACAAGGGTAAGGTTGTGGACCTTATCTTGCCATCGCAGAGGGAGCAGAGGATGAGACATCTTCGGGAGGCCGTGCAAAAAGGTCTGTGCAACGCGTTCCCAGAGACTAGGAGGTTACAAACTCCTGTTTCTGGACAACGTGTTGCTGAGGCTTCAGTCAGTCAGAGAAGGAGCGGTGGAGAAGGTGGCCGTCTGACCGATGCGTTCAGACAATTTTTTGGTCCGCAGCCCCAAGGTATGATCGGTTCCAGCAACCATCGCCAGCGTCTGTTTTACATGGTGCAGGAGTACCTAGGGGCAAGATCTGACTTGAACACCTTTCCCACCGAAAATCCTCTGGGTTACTGGGTCTTGAGGATGGATCACTGGCCATAGTTTGCACAGTATGCAATTGAGCTACTGGCCTGTCCTGCATCCAGCGTTCTTTCGGAACGCACATTCAGTGCTGCTGGAGGCTTTGTAACCGATCACAGGGAGCGTCTGTCCACCGACTCGGTCGATCGACTGGCCTTCATAAAAATGAATCAGTCTTGGATCACCACCAGCTACCAAGCACCTGATGCTGATGTAACTGAATAATTTTTTTTTAAATCTCAGATCCCTTCAAAGACTGCCTATGCTGATGCTGAGTGACTATCCTGAGTAATTATCCTCTTCCTCCTCAATGATCACGCTGATAGCGTGTAAGAAAATTTTTGGTTCTGGGCGCCACCACCAGTGCCTAAGGCCCAATTTTTCAGCCCCTGTTTAACAGGGGCATGTAACTACAATTTTTGATCTAATATTTCACAGCAGGGCCCATTTCTGCACCCACCAAGAGCGAGTGAGGACTTACAGTGTTGTGGCACCAGCACCACCACCACCAAAGGCCCAATTTTTCTGCCCTTGTTCAACAGGGGCATGTAATTACAATTCTTGATCTAATATTTCACAGCAGGGCCCGTTTCTGTGCCCACCAAGAGCGAGTGAGGACTTACAGTGTTGTGGCACCAGCACCACCACCACCAAAGGCCCAATTTTTCTGCCCTTGTTCAACAGGGGCATCTAATTACAATTCTTGATCTAATATTTCACAGCAGGGCCTGTTTCTGCACCCACCAAGAGCGAGTGAGGACTTACAGTGTTGTGGCACCAGCACCACCACCAAAGGCCCAATTTTTCTGCCCTTGTTCAACAGGGGCATGTAATTACAATTCTTGATCTAATATTTCAAGCAGATGAAATCTGTCAGATGAGATCTGTATTTCAATGGTCAGAGGAGATACGATCCCAGTGCACAGACAGAGATGGCCACGAGATGACTTCCAGCTCCAGGCCCCACCCCTATACGCGTATAGGGGTGGGGCCTGGAGCTGGAAGTCATCTCGTGGCCATCTCTGTCTGTGCCAGCTCTGCTTAAGTGCATTTTATTATACTTGTGAGGATATCCTGTTCCAGATACCTATGGTGCTTGGGGGTTGTCTCCTTTGGATACTCGTGCCTGCTTGTGGACATCAGGATCCGGGATTCGGCTCCAGTGACAGCATCCAGGACACCATCATCCCTGAAGGGATATACGTGAGTTTGACCTCTGCTGTGCAGGGGTCCACAGCCTCTGGTAAGCGCATATATTGCACTGGGATCGTATCTCCTCTGACCATTGAAATACAGATCTCATCTGACAGATTTCATCTGCTTGAATTGTTACCTTGGGGACTTTTTTTCATTTATTGTTTTTATTTATCATTGCGCTGCACTTATCTTGTTTTATGTCATTATTCAGGCTTTGTTGTGATTACCTGTAGTGTTCAGCTTGCAATTGGGTGAGGGTTTAGTTGTTTGCGCTGATTGTCATTCTATACATTGATCTAATATTTGACAGCAGGGCCCTGTGAGGGCTTACAGTGTTGTGGCCACAACAACACATAAGGCCCAAATTTCTGCTGAGTATATAGGGCAGGCCCCTACTTTCAAACATCTAACTTACAAACGACTCCTACTTGCAAACGGAAGGAGACAACAGGAAGTGAGATGAAATCTACCCCTAGGAAGGGAAATTCTCTCCTGTAAGAGTTAATATGGGAAAAACTTTTCTCCTTTCCACTGATGCTTTATAACCAATCCTTGTTTCACAAAAAAACCCACATTTTTAAAAAACATTTGTCATTGGGAGGTGAAATCTTCTGAAGAGGAGCACAGACAGCAAAACAAATGTCACAGGGGTGATAACCCTTCCCTATGTTTTCCAAAAAGCTTAAAATAGATTTTTTGGCTGGAGCTAAACACGTTAAAAATGTAACAGTTCAAAATTACAAAATGATTTTACTTAACAACAGACCTACAGTCCCTGTCTTGTTTGCACCGCCTGTTCAGAGTACAGAGCCTGTATACTGCTGTTTCCTTTTTTCATTTGGGTGTGGGGTTCCCCTTAATATCCATACAAGACCCAAAGGGCCTGGTAATAGACTGGGGGGTACCTATGCCGTTTGTCTCACTGATTTTCATCCATATTGCCAGGACCTGACATTGCACTAAGTTTTAAATGACTTTTATTCCTTTAAAAATGACATTTTGTGCAGGGACTGTTTGTGCATGGGAAACACGCGCCACTTTACAGGTATACTATAGACACCCCCCAGGTACGATATTTAAAGGAATATTTCACTTTTTTTTTTTACTTTAAGCATCATTAAAATCACTGCTCCCGAAAAAACGGCCGTTTTTAAAAGTTTTTTTTGCATTGATACATGTCCCCTGGGACAGGACCCAGGTCCCCAAACCCTTTTTAGGACAATACCATTCAAATTAGCCTTTAAAATTAGCACTTTTGTTTTTGAACGTTCAAATCCCATAGACGTCAATAGGGTTCTAACGTTCGTGCAAATTTTCGGTCCGTTCGCAGGTTCTGGTGCGAACAGAACCGGGGGGTGTTCGGCTCATCCCTATTGCAGAGTCAGGGACAAGCAGGAGTTGGCAACATGTGGGCAGCAAGGTACACAATCAGCAGGCAGGCTCGTAAGCGGGGTCAGGCAGTGGTTATCAACAGGCCGACAGCGGAGTACAAGATTAGGAGACAGAATCCTGGTCAGAAGTCCAAGCTGGGGGTCGGTGCAGGAAGCAGAGGTAAATAAGGATGCAGGGGTAATCTGAGAGAATGGTCAAGGAAGCCGGGTGTTCAGGATCAGAATCAATCAAGCAAGACAGCAACAGGAATACAGGAATGAGCAGAGACAATCCAGCACTGACACTACTAAGCTGATCATTTAAATAAGGCGTTGTGCGCCATGATTCATTGGCGTACGAACGTGCATGCGCTGATGCACGCTCGTTCGTGTGGGTGCGCCAACGTGCATGCTTGGTCTGGGACTCATTCGTTCTTGCCGCACGTTCGTATCAGAAGAACGAAGACTGATGGCTGGCGCACGGGAATGAGCATTTGTTACGATGGTTCTCTGACAGCGCGGTTCACCCGCTTTATATATTTACACTTAATAAATAAGAATAAATTGATTGATTGTGATTTGTGGGGAAATGCATCAAACACTGAAAGTAATGGGGGCGTGGCCGACCGGAGCTGAAGATGGCTGCTTAAACACTGAGCTTGTGAGCCCAGGGAGAATGACAGACAGACAACGGCCCACACAGCTGCTCCATCCACAGCCATCCTTGCTCCAGAGACATGCAGGAGCTCGGATAGCATGTCCAGAAAGAGGATGATGGTGTACAAGCCCCAAAAACTGACGGAATTCTCCTTCAAGCCGGCAGGGAAGGTCAGTGAAATAGAGGATGGCGCCGGCCCGGCCGTGGCGCAGGAGTCTTATTCTGATCTCCCTGATCAAATTACGGAGAGATCCTTCAGCCAAAATCCCCCTGTACTCTCCGATCACCCCCTCACCAGCAGCCCCGCAAAGGCAAAATGCGGCTTGATACGCCGCCGCAGCGGTTGGCTCAGTCAAAAATTGAGGCCCAGGCTTTCAATCTCCTCCTTTCCAACCAGGCCTTACACTCCTCGATGGCCTCCTTCCCGACCCCAGGACAACCGGTAATTGATTCTACCCTCAAAGACACGCTCCTGTCTTTATAGTCCTCCCTAATGACTGACCTCTCCTCACTCTTCAATAAAATCACCTCAGACATACACTCTCTAGATGATAGAGTGGCACGCATTAAAAGGAGCATGAATGCGTGTACCTCCACAGTGAACGGAGTCATTGATGTTTATGATGATATTATAGAGGAACAAACGTGGATGAGGGACAAGCTGGCGGGTTTAGCAGACAGATCTCGCAGGAATAATATCAAACTGAGAGGAATTCCTGAATCCATACTGCCAGCGGATCTGCCCAAATACGCGAAAGAGCTCATGCATGTCATCATCCCTGAAGCATCTCCACGAGACATTATAAGAGACAGAATCCACAGAATTGCTAAACCATCCCACCTTGCTAAATAAATAGATAGGGGGCGCTAATAATTATCTAATGAATAAACCATTATATTACAACTTTTTTTTATATAAATATGCTTAGTGTATACCTTTATACAAGGAGGTAAATATGAATAAGCAATTAATGGTAACTGGTAAATTTAAACCATATATAATAACACACAAAACCAACAGTGATAGTTTCAGTGACAGTGATATACTATCTCCATATGCAGTGAAAAAAAATGTATAAAATATAGTGATATCTTCCAAAGTGAGCCAATTTCTTCCTGTCGATAGATAAAAAGTTCCTTCACCAAAGAAGAAGAGGAAAATACACCTTGTAGAAATGGATATCTGCTTACCAGATACCAATGACCCCTTTAATCAAAAAGAGAGTCATTAGCGCTTTTGCAAGATTGTGCCTGCTCACATGGATGGCTGGACAGCTGGATGATGATTAGGCTAAGAACCCCTCTAGTCCCAATCGTTCAAACATGGGATATATGTGAAACAAACAAAGTCTCCATAGTGTAAAACCGGAGACGTTGTTTGAGTCCTTCATATCGCCAAACCCTTACAAAAGGGACACCTAATCATAAGTGGAGACTTCAACCTAGTCCCCGACATCCATATGGACACCACATCTGCAGCAAAAAGAAGGGACTCTCTGCTAAAAAACGTAATTTCTTCTCATGATCTTTTTGATGTTTGGAGATGCCACCACAGATCTGAGGGAGACTTTACCTATTTTTTCCCAAGACATAACTCCTATTCAAGAATAGATTAGTTCTTAATAGACAAATGGATTTTACAAAAAAATTCTGCCTCTGCAATCCACACCACCACATGGTCAGGCCATGCCCCAATTTCAATCACCATTGAAGACTCCAAACACCAGCACAACACATTTCTCTGGAGAGCAAACTACATATTACAACACAATGATTATGCACCAGAGATATCTGACCAAATTAAAGAATTCTTAATGCTTAACAAAGGCTCAGTGTCTGACCCTAATGTGGTGTGGAGTGCACACAATGCATATCTAAGAGGAATTTTGATGAAATGTATCTCTGTTCACAAAAAGAAGAGGACGCAGCATATAGATGAGATCACAGATAGCAGATAGCAATCCTAGAATCAAAACACAAATCCAACCCTCAGACCCCACAACCAGACCAACTGATGTCCCTTATGCCGTGTACACACGATCGGACTTTACGGCATACTTGGTCCGGCATACCGGATTTCGTCGGACAATTCGATCGTGTGTGGGCTCCAGCAGACTTTGTTTTCTCAAAAGTTTGATGGACTTAGATTTGAAACATGTTTCAAATCTATCCGACGGACTCAAGTCCGGCCGAAAAGTCTGGTCGTCTGTATGCTAGTCCGACGGACAAAACCGATGCTAGGGTAGCTATTTGGTACTGACTATGAACTTCCTTGTTTTAGTCTGGTCGTATGTCATCACGTACGAATCCGTCGGACTTTGGTTGATCATGTGTAGGCAAGTCCGTTCATTCGGAAAGTCCGTTGTAAAGTCCATCGTAAAGTCCGCCGGGCAAAGTACTGTATGCCGTAAAGTCCGGTCGTGTGTATGCGGCATTAGACAAGAACTTCGAACACTTCTCTTACATTCCTATGATCACCTTCAACGTAAGTTGAAAGCCACCACATATTCCACATCCAATAAATTTGCAAAAACAGTTAGCACAACGTATTAAAAGAGCCAAGACCAAAATTCACCAACTATACCACCCCCACACTAACATCGCATTGACGAACCCCTAAGACATTGCCAACGCATTCAGTGACTACTATAGTGACTTATACAACTTAAAACAGGATCCTCAGACTCCACAACCCTCTCATGACGACATTAACCGTTTTCTCCAAAACCATCTACCTACCCTGACTGACAAACAACTCTCATCCCTAAATGACCCGTTCTCGGAGCGGGAGGTTCAATCGACCATTAATTCACTTCCCTCAGGGAAAGCACCAGGGCCGGATGGCCTATCGGGAGAATATTACAAAAAATTCTCTGATTACTTAATCCCACACATGATTGATGTATTTAACAGCTCTGCCTCCTCTTCCCAATTCCCATCTGAATCTTTAAAGGCGCTAATAATAACAATACCGAAACCAGGGAAGGAGGCGAACACACCCCAAAACTTTCGCCCAATATCCCTCCTCAATCTAGATTTAAAAATCTATGCTAAGACACTAGCAGCAAGACTGCTAGATATCATGCCCACCCTCATCCACAGGGACCAAACTGGTTTCACTAAAGGCAGACAGGCATCTGATGCCACTAGAAGGTTGCTAAAATTTAATCCATCATGCGGAACATAGCGGAACACCTTCTCTGCTCCTTTCTTTGGATGCAGAGATGGCGTTCGACAGAGTACACTGGTCCTACCTCAACTTGGTACTTCAAAAATTTGGCTTCAGAGACTTTATTCTTAACGGCATCATGGCACTGTACTCTACCCCTCGGCCCAAGTGTTCACAGCAGATATGATTACCTGACCATTTCCTATAACCAATGGCATGCGCCAGAGCTGCCTGTTATCCCCTCTTATCTTCAATCCTCTCATGGAACCCCTAGCGGCACACATAAGAGCCCACCCTTCTATCTCAGGCATACAAATAGGAAATACTTCACACAAAATTTTAGTTTGTTCACAGAGGATGTGATTCTAATCCTCACAAACCTGGCTTTTTCCCTGGCAGAAGTTCAAAAAATGTTGACTTGGTTTAGCAAGATCTCTGATTATAAGGTGAACACGACCAAATCATTTATACTCGACATTAAGTTAGATGCCACAACAAAAAAATCTATTACAACTACAGCATCAATTCACAAGGGCAGAAAAAGCCATCTCCTACCTAGGGATCAAATTAACAAGATCAATCAAAGATCTCTTTCCACCAACGTCTTGCCCCTCTTCCATAAGATTCAAACAGACTCCCAACAAATAACGTAACACGAACTATCCTGGTCAGGAGACTAGCAGCCTTCAAAATGATTTGTCTCCCACAAATACTGTATTATTTTAGAACTCTTCTCATACCTATTCCCACATCATTTTTCAGATCCCTCCAAATAGTTCTTACCAAACATCTCTGGAAAGGTAAATTGCCCAGATCTGCACATTCTAAACGTATTAAACACAAATTAGCGGGTGGCATGGGCTCCATTGACTTCGAGGATTATTACCTTGCAGCCATCCTAGCCCAATTACCAGAATGGTTCCAACCCCATCCTATCACTCTTTGAGACCAAATAGAGAATTTATCCCTCATTAGTCCTAACCTAAAAAATTGACTACTGAGTACCCCTTTAGGCTCAAAGACTCTGTCCACCATTTCCACAACCATGACAGCCTCAGTCCAAGCCTGGAAAAAACTGATCACCCTCTCTGACTACGCTACCATCACTGCATTCCACCAAATACCCCTGGAATCCCTCCACTATCTCTCACCAGATCTGACGCTGACACAAAGGACCCTTAAAGGGATCCACTCATTACAAAATGTAAGGGAAACAACCCAAACCCTTCTGCCAATTACAAAGAGAGTACAATCTTCCCTCATAAGAATTCTTTACATATTTAATCACTTCCCGCCTGGCCTATAGCAGAATGAGGGCCGTGAGGTGGTTCAGTTATCCTGACTGGGCGTCATACGATGTCCTTTAGGATAACAACCGCCGCGCGCCTGTGAGGGCGGCATCGCGAAGATCGGTGGTGTGGTGTGTCAGTCTGACACACCGCTACGCCGATCCCGGCAAAGAGCCTCCGGCAGAGGCTCTTTACCACGTGATCAGCCATGTTCAAACACGGCTGATCACGATGTAAACAGGAAGAGCCGTTGATCGGCTTTTCCTCACTCGCGTCTGACAGACGCGAGTAGAGGAGAGCCGGTCAGCGGCTCTCCTGACAGGGGGGTCTGCGCTGATTGTTTATCAGTGCAGCCCCCCTCAGATGCCCGCACTAGACCACCAGGGAAGCCCCCAGGACCACCAGGGAAGCCCCCCAGCATGTGGCCAGGTACAGCATGTGGATGACCATGTGAAAAAATATGCCAATCAGTGCACACAAATGGGCACTGACTGGCACCTCTGTGGCACATTACAAAACAGGGATGCCCAGCAATGCCACCCATCAGTGTCATCAGTGCCACCCATCATTGTCCATCAATGACACCCATCAGTGCCCATCCATGCCCATCGGTGCCCACTTATCAGTTCCCATCTGTGCCACCTATAAGTACCCATCAGTGCCACCCATAAGTACCCAGTGCCCCCTATGAGTGCCCATCAGTGCCGCCTACGAGTGCCCATCAGTGCCACCTATCAGTGCCCAGTGCCACCTATGAGTGCCCATCAGTGCCACATACCATTGCCACCTATCAGTGCCCATCAGTGCCACCTATCAGTGCCACCTTATCAGTGCCCGTCAGTGCAGCCATATCAGTGCCTGTCATTGAAGAAGAAAATGTACTTATTTACAAAAAAAGTAACAGAAACCAAGAAAAAAACATGTTTTTTTTCAAAACTTTCGTTTTTTTTATTTGTTGCAAAAAAAAAAAAAAAAATTGCAAAGCTCTATTTGTGGGAACAAAATCATAAAAAATTTGTTTGGGTACAGTGTAGCATGACCGTACAATTGTCATTAAAATTGCGACAGTGCTGAAAGCTGAAAATTGGCTTGGGCAGGAAGGTGTCTAAGTGCTTGGTATTGAAGTGGTTAAGAATACACCACTGCTTGAATACAATTCCCCTTCCCCTATACGCTATTCCTCCAAAGACTTGGGAATAAATCCTCTCTCCAAAATTAAAGGCATATCCCACTTTTACAACCTCGTCCATCAAAAAAACATTTTTACTAAATCGCCCACACACTTACAATGGGAAGCAGACTTAACACACTCTTAATCTGAAGAACAATGGAAATATGCACTTAAATCCATTTATAAGGCCACAAAATGCTCAGCCCTCTGGGAAAATTTTGCTATGGTGGTATGTGACACCTGCTAAGATAGCATCCTTCAATCCCCAAACCTCTAGCACGTGTTGGTGTTGTAAATCATTTACAGGTGATATGATCCATACATTCTGGTCATGCCCCTCTATCTGGACATATTGGGAAAACACATTTAAACTCATTTCAACCATAAACAACAACATAGTACTCCCTTCACCCGAACTAACGGTACTAAATCTAAGAATTGATGAATTGCCTCATCCCTTCAGACATGTTACAACCCATATACTACTGGCCTCAAGACTCATATATATAACGAGACTGTGGAAATCAGAAAAGGCCCCGACCGTTGCCCATACTATTGACCTAGTAAACTTACACTACAGCTATGAAACTATAATGGCTGCCAGCAATGGTCAAGCCACAAAGACCCGAGAAGCTTGGAGTCCCTGGGTAAATTGGTCTAAAGGTGCAACAGTTGTGTAGTACTACCACATATGCTTTGCTATCTTCTTGACCAGGGGTCTTCAAACTGCGGCCCTTCAGGTGTTCAGGAACTACAATTCCCATCATGCCTAGTCATGTCTGTGAATGTCAGAGTTTTACAATGCCTCATGGGATGTGTAGTTCTGCAACAGCTGGAGGGCCGTAGTTTGAGGATCCCTGTTCTTGACCGAACAATAGGCAAGTTGAACTCAGTCCCAGTGTCTATATAAGTACATAAATGTTTGATCTACAAGCTATAGAGGTTCTAATCCTCAACAATCCTTTTCACGTTGCATCTTTTCTCCTCCCGGGACACAAAAGTGCTCCTGATTGGGGTGTCAGGGAAGGAGAGGAGTCTGTAGACTTTGAAAATTCATCTTGAGCTAATTTTCAAACAATCTGTTAGATATAAATATGTTTCTCTCGTTTATATTATTACTTCTCGACGTCATACAATGTTCACATTGTTACATGTATTTAACCTGTAAAATCTCAATAAAAACCGTTTGATGAAAAAAAAAAAAAATAACACTGAAAGTAATGACAGCGACAATTCTGCAACTGAACAAATTTCAGTGTTTTTGATTTGATTACATTATTGAATAATTTTTATTATTATTATATTATTATTTGTTATAATTATTTATAGTTTATTATATTATAATTTATGATTTAGTGTTTCAAACTTTATCATACCCGGGATGTCTACTAGACTCTTGTTTGGACAGATTTAAGTGTGTTATTACTAAGAATTACAGGCCTACAATATAAAACGCCAAATTTCCATGCAAAACAATTTACTGCTTTGAGCATCAAAAAATCTGACATAATCATACTGCCAGGGAGGTTAAGAGCCTGAGGGCGCCAGACACACAGGTGTCTATGGGAAACATGACGTTTCTGCAATCATGTGATTGCAGCTGGGAAGCTTGATTGGCTTCCTTTAGCATTTCCTCAGGGTGGAGAGCTCTGCACCCCAACAGTCCCACTATACAATTATTCTTTGTGATTGGCGGAGCCGTGGAGGACATAGGGCAGTGCTTTTAGCTGAACTGCTTCACTTCCGGTCTCGCTGGTCAACTTTTCCCGGTCCCATGGTGGTGGAACACAAAGATTGAGCCTCTCTGAGTCAGCTGACCGGCCATCAGACACTCCTGTAACCTCCCGGCCTGCTGCTACCTAGCCCGGAGAACATAGGATTGGACAGTGGAGTGCCCAGGGCATTAGCTGCCCAGCCTGCACACAGGTAGACATTACATAGTTTGTTTGGGCCAGCATGGCTCAAATAAACTATGTACCTCACTAACATACGAGGCTGCTGGATGTGTGGTATAAACTGTAGGTAGCTGCGGCTACATACAGCATACTGCACTGAGTTCAGAGTTCAAGCTGAGACTTCCACTCTCATACCTGGAACATAGTAGAGTCTATTACAGCGGCCCCCAGCCATTCACAGAAAGCAGTGTTTTCTATCAATGAATAAAAAGCTTCCTCTGATCGGCTGAGTCAGAGGTGGGCTGATGATGTCACAACCACTGCCAATCAGAGGAAGATTTGTATTCATTGATAGAATACACCGCTTTCTGTAAGACCCCTTTAACACCGAGGGCATTTTGCAGGTGCTATAGCGTTAAAAATAGCTCCTGCAATCCGCCCTCAAACAGCTACTGCATTGTCTCCAGTGTGAAAAGTCCTGCCAGCAGCTTCTTTGGAGCGGTAAAGGAGCGGTATGTTTACCGCTCCTCCACCACTGCTCCCCATTGAAATCAATGGGGCAGCGCTGGGATACCGCCGGCAAAACGCTGCTACTGCGGCACATTGCAGGCGGTTTTAACCCTTTCTCGGCCGCTAGCGGGGGTAAAAGCACCCCACTAGCGGCTCGAAATGCGACGCAAATCCGACGGTAAAATGCCGCTATTTTTAGCGGCGTTTTACCGCTGACGCTATGGGCCACTCGGTGTAAAAGGGGTCTAAATGGCTGAGCACTGCTGTGATAGCTGCTGTGATAGATACTACTGTGTTCCGTGTATGAGACAGGAAGTCTCGCGTTGAACACAGTGCGGAATGCTGTATGTAGCCGTAGCTACATACAGTTTATACCGCACATCCAGTGGCCCCACATGTTAGTGAGGGACATAGACTTTGGCCAACGTGGTCCAAACATACTAACAAAAGTTGGAGTTCAGCTTTAAATAAGCCTGCATAGGCATGAAATGCCCAGAAAAAAAATGGAAAGGCTATTTTCTCCCTTTAAAGTTGTGAAAAATTACACATAAACAACTATACATAGCTTTTCCTATGCTACTTAATTGAAAATAAAGCCTCCATGTCACAAAGGTTTATATAGTGCGAGAGTATTATAGGATATAATAATCTTAAGGACAGCATGCTTGTGCCCTAACCATAAATACTATTATTACCTTTCTATTTAGTCATTGAAAAGCAATACGAAGACACATATTTGACACTACAACATATAAAAAATGTATTTATGCCTGCTTTACATACAGAGTTGAATGAAGCACATTTTTTCTGATAAGCATTACACAAGTCGCTAAGTGAAATTCCCCACTTTTCCCTTCAACATAACTTTCTATTAATGTGCTTTGATACAGCACTTTGGGAACATTGAACTTCTTTTGCAATTACCTTTTGAGGCTTTCCCTCCTTATGGAGGGTGTCAATGATGGTTTTCTGCACAACTGTCAGGTCAGCAGTCTTTCCCATGATTGTGATTCCTACTGAACCAGACAGAGACCATTTAAAGCAGGGAGATGCAATTAGCGGACCTCCAGCTGTTGCGAAACTACAAGTCCCATCATGCCTCTGCCTCTTGGTGTCATGCTTGTGGCTGTCAGTGTCTTGCTATGCCTCATGGGAATTGTAGTTCTGCAACAGCTGGAGGTCCGCTAATTGCATATCCCAGATTTAAAGGCTCAGGAACCCTTTACAGGTGTTACGGCTTAATTAGCTGATTAGAGTGGGACACTTTTTGAGCCTAGAATATTGCACCTTTTCACAATATTCAAATTTTCTGAGATTGTAGATTTGGGGTTTTCATGAGCTGTAAGCCATAATCATCACAATTATGACAAATCACGGCTTAAACTATCTTGCTTTTCATGTAAGGAGTCTATCTCATATATTAGTTTCGCCTTTTAAGTTGCATTAGTGAAATAAATGAATTTTTGCACGATACTCTAATTTTTCGAGTATCACCTGTATATCTTCACTGCTCACACACACCCTGCATCCTCCAGTGCCAGATCTGAGCATTCCCATCACTGACTGACACCCTTTCCATCCCACATTACTTTTTATCTCTTTTAGCTGTTCAGCAGCTCAGTACATTCTCTGCACTCATTTAAGGTGGCCATACTAGGAATGAAGTAATAAAAGGAATCATCTATTCTATGGTCACCTTAAATGACTGCAGAGAATGTAGTGAACTGTTGAACAGGTAAAAGAGATCAAAGGTAATGTGGGATGGAAAGGGTGTCAGTCAGACAATCAGTATGTGGACCCCTAGAGAGGAATGCCCAGATCAGAGACCTCACTTGTAAAGAAGACCTTAGGGGCTCATCTCCACAACTGGGAGGGACAGTACAAGCGGGCAGTTGAGCTGAAGTTTTACCACCCCTGACCACCCCACCTGAATAGAGATGCAGCCGCTCAGTGCTGTTTAATGCAAACATTAAATGGCATTTCACCATGAATAGGGTACACCACAACTACCCTGCAAGTCCGTGCAATGAACATGGCTGGGGTTGTTGGTCTGCATATGGTGGGCACAGTGAGGCTGCAATTGACTTGCACAGTGAGGATGCATTTGATGGGCACTGTGAGGCAGCAATTGACTTGCACAGTGAGGCTGCATTTGATGGGCACAGTTTTATCTAGCGGTAATGATACATAATCACTTGATAAATGGCTATTACCAGCCGCCACTGCCCCTACACCCCCCACCCCACATTGAGTGATTACCCTTAGTTTTTCAGGGCAAGTTAACAGCCTGTTAAATGCACAATATGTCTGATGGTCCATAGCTGCAGCTTGGGAGACCAGAGGCCTCTTGACTGTAGCTCAGTAGTGGTCTGATTTTCTGCTGCATCACACTCTTGCCACAAGAAAGAGGTTCAGAAGAGGTGAGCTACTGTAATATATGGTCTCATGTTGTAAAGCGCTGCGCAAACTGTTGGCGCTATATAAATCCTGTATAATAATAATATATGAATTAAAATACTTATATTATGATTGCTGTCTTTTTTTTTTCCTTGATCACTGCGCCTTTTTGCCAGTTCTGAAATAAATGCTGTTTTATGACCTGTAAAAGGTGTTTCAGTGGTGCAACAAAAAACATACAAACTACGACTTTTAGGACATTCATTAACCAATAAAAACTTTAGGCTGGGTTCACATACAGTATGTGCGAATTGGATGCGATTTTCCCCACATCCAATTCTCATGACATGCGAGTGTGAATGGCTCTCAATGGAGCCAGCTCACACATGCCTGGGGGGCTGCGGTGCGTATTCTAAAAGGGTCCTGTGTGTGTTTGGGTCTGGTTTAGGTGTGAATTCAGGCAAAAATTTGGAACTGATTTACACCTGAACTGGTGAACAGGAATGCACCAGACCCCCATGCTGGGAACCGCAGCCACACATATGTGAACCTGGACACAAACTAAGCAACAGCTGATGTTCAATATAGTGCATTGAAATAAACAATTTATTAATTTAGTATAATGCATTTGAAGTTTCTGTATGTGTAGCAATTTACAAAATGAATGTCTTTTTTTTGTACATTTGCAGAGATACTAACAAGTATGCAAACTTAACATTAAAACCATATTTTATGTTTGACACAATGACTAATGAAATGTCCTCAGTATGTTTTCTGTTGTTTGCTTTTAGTAGATTCAGTGCCTACACTGCTACATTTACATTTCTATAAATATTAAAAGATGGCATAATTGATGTCTTCTTACATCCTGACAACACATTATAATTATCTTTGGCTATTCAGAGGGAGGATAACAGCATGTAACACTTGAAGCAGGAATTTCACTTAGCGACTTGTGTAATGCTTATCAGAAAAAATGTGCTTCATTCAACTCTGTATGTAAAGCAGGCATAAATACATTTTTTATATGTTGTAGTGTCAAATATGTGTCTTCGTATTGCTTTTCAATGACTAAATAGAAAGGTAATAATAGTATTTATGGTTAGGGCACAAGCATGCTGTCCTTAAGATTATTATATCCTATAATACTCTCGCACTATATAAACCTTTGTGACATGGAGGCTTTATTTTCAATTAAGTAGCATAGGAAAAGCTATGTATAGTTGTTTATGTGTAATTTTTCACAACTTTAAAGGGAGAAAATAGCCTTTCCATTTTTTTTCTGGGCATTTCATGCCTATGCAGGCTTATTTAAAGCTGAACTCCAACTTTTGTTAGTATGTTTGGACCACGTTGGCCAAAGTCTATGTCCCTCACTAACATGTGGGGCCACTGGATGTGCGGTATAAACTGTATGTAGCTACGGCTACATACAGCATTCCGCACTGTGTTCAACGCGAGACTTCCTGTCTCATACACGGAACACAGTAGTATCTATCACAGCAGCTATCACAGCAGTGCTCAGCCATTTAGACCCCTTTTACACCGAGTGGCCCATAGCGTCAGCGGTAAAACGCCGCTAAAAATAGCGGCATTTTTTTTTTTTTTTTAAATTTATTTTTATTCAAATTTTCCTTATAAGACACAAAGACATAAAGACATATACAAATTGGTTGTCTAGCTTGTACAGGTAATATCGCAAGTACATCAGGTAAAAGAAAAAAAATGAAAGGGAAAGAAAAAGAGAAATACATCCATGCAATACAGTTTTAGCATGTAAGTGAAAAGGGGATTTTTGGAATTTTTGGGCCGCCCCCCCACTGCCCATAAAGGCCTATACCTATTAACTAGGAATTACATTTAATCGTCGATTCTTGGTATCGTAACTGAAGCTAGTCCAACATTAGTAAGCAATGTTCATTTCCTCCAGCCACCCACTCCAAACCTTATTAAATTTCAATTGGCAGCCTCTATTAACCACTTGAGCCCCGGACCTTTATGCTGCCTAAGGACCAGAGGTCTTTTTCCAATTTGGCACTGCGTCGCTTTAACTGCTAATTGCGCGGTCATGCAATGCTGTACCCAAACGAAATTTGCGTCCTTTTCTTCCCACAAATAGAGCTTTCTTTTGATGGTATTTGATCACCTCTGCGGTTTTTATTTTTTGCGCTATAAACGGAAAAAGACCGAAAATTTTGAAAAAAAATGATATTTTCTACTTTTTGTTCTAAAAAAAATCCAATAAACTAAATTTTAGTCATACATTTAGGCCAAAATGTATTCGGCCACATGTCTTTGGTAAAAAAAATGTCAATAAGCGTATATTTATTGGTTTGCGCAAAAGTTATAGCGTCTACAAACTAGGGTACATTTTCTGGAATTTACACAGCTTTTAGTTTATGACTGCCTATGTCATTTCTTGAGGTGCTAAAATGGCAGGGCAGTACAAAAGCCCCCCAAATGACCCCATTTTGGAAAGTAGACACCCCAAGGAAATTGCTGAGAGGCATGTTGAACCCATTGAATATTTATTTTTTTTGTCCCAAGTGATTGAAAAATGACAAAAAAAAAAAAAAAAAAAAATATTTACAAAAAGTGGTCACTAAATGATATATTGCTCACACAGGCCATGGGCCTATGTGGAATTGCACCCCAAAATACATTTAGCTGCTTCTCCTGAGTATGGGGATACCACATGTGTGGGACTTTTTGGGAGCCTAGCCGCGTACGGGGCCCCGAAAACCAATCACCGCCTTCAGGATTTCTAAGGGTGTAAATTTTTGCTTTCACTCTTCACTGCCTATCACAGTTTCGGAGGCCATGGAATGCCAAGATGGCACAAAACCCCCCAAAATGACCCCATTTTGGAAAGTAGACACCCCAAGCTATTTGCTGAGAGGCATATTGAGTCCATGGAATATTTTATATTTTGACACAAGTTGCGGGAAAGTGACACTTTTATTTTTATTTTTTTTTTTTTTTCATAAAGTTGTCACTAAATGATATATTGCTCACACAGGCCATGGGCATATGTGGAATTGCACCCCAAAATACATTTAGCTGCTTCTCCTGAGTATGGGGATACCACATGTGTGGGACTTTTTGGGAGCCTAGCCGCGTACTGGACCCCGAAAACCAATCACTGCCTTCAGGATTTCTAAGGGTGAAAATTTTTGATTTCACTCTTTACTGCCTATCACAGTTTCGGAGGCCATGGAATGCCCAGGTGGCACAAAACCCCCCCAAATGACCCCATTTTGGAAAGTAGACACCCCAAGCTATTTGCTGAAAGGCATGGTGAGTATTTTGCAGCTCTCATTTGTTTTTGAAAATGAAGAAAGACAAGAAAAAACATTTTTTTTTTTCTTTTTTCAATTTTCAAAACTTTGTGACAAAAAGTGAGGTCTGCAAAATACTCACTATACCTCTCAGCAAATAGCTTGGGGTGTCTACTTTCCAAAATGGGGTCATTTGGGGGGGTTTTGTGCCACCTGGGCATTCCATGGCCTCCGAAACTGTGATAGGCAGTGAAGAGTGAAATCAAAAATTCACGCCCTTAGAAAGCCTGAAGGCGGTGCTTGGTTTTCGGGGTCCCGTACGCGGCTAGGCTCCCAAAAAGTCTCACGCATGTGGTATCCCCGTACTCAGGAGAAGCAGCAGAATGTATTTTGGGGTGTAATTTCACATATTTCCATGGCATGTTTGAGCAATATATCATTTAGTGACAACTTTGTGCAAAAAAAAAAAAAAAAAAAAAAAATTTGTCTCTTTCCCGCAACTTGTGTCGCAATATAAAATATTCCATGGACTCGACATGCCTCTCAGCAAATAGCTTGGGGTGTCTACTTTCCAAAATGGGGTCATTTGGGGGGGTTTTGAACTGTCCTGGCATTTTATGCACAACATTTAGAAGCTTATGTCACACATCACCCACTCTTCTAACCACCTGAAGACAAAGCCCTTTCTGACACTTATTGTTTACATGAAAAAGTTTTTTTTTTTTGCAAAAAAATTACTTTGAACCCCCAAACATTATATATTTTTTTAAAGCAAATGCCCTACAGATTAAAATGGTGGGTGTTTCATTTTTTTTTTTCACACAGTAATTGCGCAGCGATTTTTCAAACGCATTTTTTGGGGAAAAAACACACTTTTTTTAATTTTAATGCACTAAAACACGCTATATTGCCCAAATGTTTGATGAAATAAAAAAGATGATCTTAGGCCGAGTACATGGATACCAAACATGACATGCTTTAAAATTGCGCACAAACGTGCAGTGGCAACAAAATAAATACATGTTTAAAAGCCTTCAAAAGCCTTTACAGGTTACCACTTTAGATTTACAGAGGAGGTCTACTGGAAAAATTACTGCACTCGATCTGGCCTTCGCGGTGATACCTCACATGCATGGTGCAATTGCTGTTTACGTTTGACGACAGACCGCCGCTTGCGTTCGCCTTAGCGCGAGAGCAGGGGGCGACAGGGGTGTTTTTTTTTTTGTTTTTTTTTTCTTTATTATTTTTTTGCTTTTTTAATCTTACTTTTAAACTGTTCCTTTCATTTTTTTTTTTTTAATCATTTTTATTGTTATCTCGGGGAATGTAAATATCCCCTATGATAGCAATAGGTAGTGACAGGTACTCTTTTTTGAAAAAATTGTGGTCTATTAGACCCTAGATCTCTCCTCTGCCCTCAAAGCATCTGACCACACCAAGATCGGTGTGATAAAATGCTTCCCCAATTTCCCAATGGCGCTATTTACATCCGGCGAAATCTAAGTCATGAAATACTCGTAGCTTCCGGTTTCTTAGGCCATAGAGATGTTTGGAGCCACTCTGGTCTCTGATCAGCTCTATGGTCAGCTGGCTGAATCACCGGCTGCATTCTCAGGTTCCCTGTTGAGACAGGAGAGCCAGAGAAAAACACGGAAGACGGTGGGGGGGGGGGGGGGCATTCCCTCCCACGGCTTGTAAAAGCAGTCTAGAGGCTAATTAGCCGCTAGGATTGCTTTTACATGAAAGCCGACCGCTGGCTGAAAAGAATGATACCAAGATGATACCTAAACCTGCAGGCATCATTCTGGTATAACCACTCAAAGTCGTGAATGGCGTACCTGAAGACAAAAAAATGGTTAACAATGGTTAACAATAAAGCACAGTAAAGTGTAAATAATTACACACCTGAAAAACAAACATGATAAAACATAATAACAATAACAATAAAACATTGCAGAATAGAATACAGTAAAAAAGAGCAGAACAATAGAGAGAGAGAATAGAGAGAGAGAGAACAATAAAACAACTATTTTTTTTTATTTCATATTTTTTTTTTTTTTACACTTTTTTTGTAACTAACTTTTATAACGGTACCCGGTTCCAGGTTCGGGTCTCTCAAAATGCGATGGCATTTTGGGAGACCCTGTGAAAGTGCGCCTAGTCTGTGCAATGCTGTACCCTACGCTAATACTCAACTAGTGAATGGTAGCGTTCAAAACATTCACCAATGCAAAGACCAGGATTGTCAGGACAGGAGGGACAATAATAGCGGGTGTCACGCCTATATCCGCGCTAGCTGCAGACACAACATCTTTTTGGGGGCGTTCGCTGGGTAGGGGTACTCGGGAGGACATAAAAATGCCTCTCATGCAGCCGACTGCATTTGGTTGGGGATGTGAATGGGGGAAGTACGGGCGCTGCAGAAGCGGTGGGTTCCCAATTAGGATTGGCGAATGCAGCAGGAAGGGCATTATGGGCACGACGGGCCTGTGTTTGTCTTTCTGGTGGCAGCGGGACACTACTTGTGCTTGCCATCTCGCCAGCTTGAACTGCACTTATGGGACTCGCCACGTCACCACGTGTTACTGCAGTGCTGGTTTGACTACGACCGGGGTGTACTAGGCCGCTGGCGCTTGCCAGTTCACCAAAACGCTACCAAAAAACTGTTAGCGATCGCAGGGATCAGGCCTGACTCTGCGAACGCTGCAGTTATGCTTTTAGTGTTTTGTAAGTGACAGTGATCGATCGATACTGCACTTGGGTGGGCTGGGCCGGGCGGAGGGGCAAAACGCAGGTGCTAGCAGGTATCTGGGCTGATCCCGCTAACACTGCGTTTTTGGGAACCCTAAACTGCTGGTGACGCTAGTATAGATCTGATCGGATCAGATATTGATGCGATCAGATACTATACCACTAAGGGTGGTGTACGGTGCGTGCGTGGGTGTTAGCGGTACTGGCGCTAATCTGACGCTGCCTGGGGCTGGTGCTTGCCAGTTCACCAAAATACTACCAAAAAAACTGTTAGCGATCGCAGGGATCAGGCATGACTCTGCGAACGCTGCAGTTATGCGTTTAGTGTTTTGTAAGTGTCAGTGATCGATCGATACTGCACTTGGGTGGGCTGGGCCGGGCGGAGGCGCAAAACGCAGGTGCTAGCAGGTATCTGGGCTGATCCCGCTAACACTGCATTTTTGGGAACCCTAAACTGCTGGGGACGCTAGTATAGATCTGATCGGATCAGATATTGATCCGTTCAGATACTATACCACTAAGGGAGGCGTATGCTGCGTGCGTGGGTGTTAGCGGTACTGGCGCTAACCTGACGCCTGGGGCTGGTGCTTGCCAGTTCACCAAAATGCTACCAAAAAAACTGTTAGCGATCGCAGGGATCAGGCCTGACTCTGCGAACGCTGCAGTTATGCGTTTAGTGTTTTGTAAGTGACAGTGATCGATCGATACTGCACTTGGGTGGGCTGGGCGGAGGCGCAAAACGCAGGTGCTAGCAGGTATCTGGGCTGATCCCGCTAACACTGCGTTTTTGGGAACCCTAAACTGCTGGGGACGCTAGTATAGTATCTGATCGGATCAGATATTGATCCGATCAGATACTATACCACTAAGGGAGGCGCATGCTGCGTGCGTCAGTGTTAGCGGTACTGGCGCTAATCTGACGCTGCCTGGGGCGACGCATATCACCGCCGGGCGATCGGGGGGCTAAACCTTTATTCGGTAATAAACGGCGGGTGCCCTGACACTATAAAAAATAAACAAACTAACCAGCGTCAACCGTAACGGTTATACGGTGATCAGTGGTGAAAGGGTTAACTAGGGGGCAATCAAGGGGTTAAAACATTTATCAGATAGTATAGGGGGGTCCCTGACGCTATAAAACGCTGACGGCGAACCTAAATATTTACCTCACTAACTAGCGTCACCAGCGACACTAATACAGCGATCAGAAAAATGATCGCTTAGTGACACTGGTGAGGGGGGGTGATCAAGGGGTTAAAACTTTATTAGGGGGGGTTAGGGGGGTACCCTAGACCTACAGGGGGGTAACAGTATCTGTCCCAACACTGTAACTGTCACAAACTGACACCATGCAGTAATCAGAAAAAAAAAAAAAAAAAAAAAACTGCTGGTGTCAGTTTGTGACAGGGGGGGGGGGGGTGATTGGGGGGGGATCGGGGGGCGATCGGGGGGGGGATCGGGGTGTTTTGTGTGCCTGGCATGTTCTACTGTGTGTGTGTGTGTTGGTGCACTCACATTGATGTCTTCTCTCCTCGGGCCGGAACGGAAAATACCGACCCGAGGGGAGATGACATCATTTCCTTTGCTGCTGTTTAGCATACAGCAGCAAAGGAAGATTCTCATTGGCCGGCGGCGATCGCGAGGGGGGGGCCACGAACGGATGGTCTCCCCCTCATCACCGATCGCCGCTGGACAAAAGACGACCGCCTCGGGCACCGGGGGGGGGTCCGATCGGACCCCCCACCCGCGGAAGGCAAATCACGTACACTGTACGTGATTTTGCCTGTCCGTGCCACTTTGCCGACGTACATCGGCGTGAGGCGGTCGTCAAGTGGTTAAGATAGGTATCTTTATATAGTGGAAGATTATCGTTAACCAAACGTTTCCACTGGACATTTGTGGGGGGATAGGGCTTCTTCCATTGAAATGTTATGGTTTTCCTAGCGTAAAATAGAAGCAAACCAATCATCGTGCGTTTAGCTACAGCAGGAACTAATTTTTTTATAAGGCCCAACATACAAATCTCCATAGACAGTGGTAGATTAGTGGATGCAATTTTATTGATTAGGCCTAGTACCTCCCCCCAGAATTGTTGTATCTTTGGACAATGCCAAAAGATATGGGAAAAATCTCCGGGGGTGTAGCTACATCTCCAACACTTAGGGGAGTGGGCAGGATTTATCAAATGAAGTCTGTGGGGAGTGAAATACGCCCGGTGGACTATTTTAAATTGGACTAACTTGTCACGTATAGAGACTAGCGAACTAAAAGGGAAGTCCCAAACACCATCCCAATCTTCGCCACTCAAAGCTGGAATGTCACGCTGCCAACGGGACAAAAGGCCGTCCAACGGAGGCAAGGACTCATAGATTAAATGCTGATATATGTGAGATGTAGGTTTTTTTGTGCAACCGAATCTAAGAGTAGTCTCCAGTTTAGACTGTATTAATATACAGGACGAATGTGGGAATTGGGCTTCGAAAGCATGCAAAAGTTGAAGATAACGGAACTGATAGTGCTGCGGAAGATTATACTGGGAGGAAAGCTGACAAAAAGAAAGCAGTGAGGTGCAAGACACCACTTGTGAGATTA
This sequence comes from Lithobates septentrionalis, assembly GCA_037952835.1. Taxonomy (NCBI): domain Eukaryota; kingdom Metazoa; phylum Chordata; class Amphibia; order Anura; family Ranidae; genus Lithobates; species Lithobates septentrionalis. Next base: position 3,170,517 of record JBBDGP010000707.1, read on the forward strand.
ATTTTATACCATATCTAGTCCATATCTGGGGGTCAATAGATTTGTAAAAATGTGGTAAATTGGGGTTTAGCCATAGGGGTGTATTAGGGGAAATTCCCATCTGGCTGTGTTTTTCAATAGCCAAGCCCATTTTCCAGGCCCGTAAAGTAGTAAGCATAGACGGAGTTAATAAGTGTGGGGCACATGGGCCTCTGTAAATTAGGTATTGAAGAGATTCCCAGGAGCCTGCCACGGTGGCCTCCAAAGCGGAGGCCACATTGGTTTTATCAGGATTTAGCCACCAGACCACTGTCACCAGCTGTGTCGCCAAAAAGTACTTATAGCAATCCGGAAAGGCCATGCCACCCTGCGATAGTGGCCTCATTAATGTAGTTAACTTATATCTCGGTGGTAAGGAGCCCCAGAGAAACTCTGAAAAGCGTTGGTTTAGTTTAATAAAGAAGGATTTAGGAATCCACTGCGGGGAATGGCGGAATAAATATATGAATTTGGGGATGACCTTCATTTTAAGCAAGTTGACCCTTCCCCATACCGATAGGGGGAGATTATTCCATGCCTTGAGTTTAGCTTTCATATCCCCCACTACCGGATCCAAGTTTAATTTAAGAAAATCTGAGGCTTGTGCAGAGACACAAATCCCAAGATATTTAAAGGAGTCAACCCACTTTAATGGGCTATCTGGAGAGGATGTCAATTTGGCTGCTTGATCTATTGGAAATAGAGTAGATTTTGGCCAGTTTACCCGGAGGCCCGTTGCCATGGAGAAAGTGTTGAGGAGTGACAGAGCACCCTGAAGTGATGGACCCGCGTCCCCCAAAAATAAAACCATGTCATCAGCATACAGGGCTACCCTCTCCTCCAGCATGCCTATCCTAAGCCCCTTAATATGAGGCGATGTACGGAGAGCCTCTGCAACTGGCTCTATAGCTAGAGCAAATAGAGCCGGAGAAAGAGGGCAGCCCTGTCTAGTTCCCCGAAACAGTTGAAATGGGGTTGAGAGTCTGGAGCCCAAACGAATCGATGAGATGGGACACCTATAGATCACCTGCAACCATGATATAAACCGTAGTGGAAAACCCATTCGACGTAGAGTCTCCCACAAAAAGGGCCACTCTACAGTGTCGAATGCCTTTTCTATATCTAGTAGGGCAATAGCTCTGGTACCGGAGTTGTTGTGTTGGGCATGAATATTGGTAAAGAGTATCCTAAGATTAACGTCGGTTGACCTTTTAGGCATAAATCCTGTTTGATCAGAGTCAATAACCGAAGGTAATAATGGATATAGACGGGTAGCCAGCAGTTTGGTTAAGATTTGCAGGTCATTATTCAATAGGGCTATTGGCCTATATGAGGCACATAGCTCTGGGTCCTTAAGGTCCTTATGGATCAAAGTAAGATAGGCCTGGTGCATTGAAAGGGGCAGCTCACCCTTGGATAGGCAGAGGGTGTATAATTGGGCCAGGATGGGTGCCAAAAATGCTGCATGTGCCCTATAAAATTCTATAGGAAGGCCATCCTGCCCTGGCGCCTTACCCAAAGGGAAGGACCGTATAATTTTTAAAACCTCTAAGGCCGAAATAGGGCGTACCAACGATTCTCGTTCCTCATTCGACAGCCAGCCAAGTGCTAGTGGATCTAAAAGGTTTTGCAACATCTCTGGCTGGAAGTCGGGGGGAAGAGCAGAGGTATAAAGAGTTTGGTAAAAGGCTTTAAACATTTGTAAGATTTCTACCTGAGAGGTCACCTTATCCCCAGTTGAAGACCGCAGGCCCGAAACCACTGTGGATGGATATTCATGCTGTGCCAACATGGCCAGGAAACGACCATTCTTGTCCCCCTGTTCAAATAGTCGCTGTCTACCTTTATGCATATCCAATCTTGTAACTTCCGTTAAATGTAAATTTAGTGAACTGCGGGCGGCATTTAATGCGTCAAAATGAGCTGCTGTAGGATCTGTACTATAGATTACTGTTTGATCCTCTACCATCTGTTGTAACCTGTAAGTTTCCCGGCCCTGCTGTTTCTTGACACTAGCGATAATAGAGATATATTGCCCTCTTGTATAGGCCTTAAAGGTGTCCCAGACCGTCTGTGGGGTCGAGGAGCCTTCATTAAGTTCCCAAAACTCAACTAGTCTGGGTGGGATAGTGTCAGCCACCTCAGGGTGGGAAATCCACTGTGCCCCCAGCCTCCACAGGGCCGCATCTCGGCGTGCAGACGAGCGAAGCTCGATTACCAGTGGGCTATGATCGGACAACCCACTGGGTAGGTATTTAGCCCCTATTACATCCGTCAACAGGATTGAATTAGAGAAGGCTAGGTCAATCCGTGAGGCAGTCCTATGTGAGGCCGAAAAGCATGAGTATGCCCTAATAGCCGGATGTTTCCATCTCCATATCTCCTGTAGCCCCATTGCCTGTGCCCATATAGATAGTTCAGAGCTATAGTTTTTTGATGGGACTGGTCTGTCCAAATCTGGGGAGATAGTAGAGTTGAAATCCCCCATCACCAGCAATTTCGCTGGATAAAAAGGAGCTGCTTTTTCCAAAACCTTATATAATAAATCATGTGTAAAAGGTGGAGGAATATAAACATTTATGATTATATATCGCTGAGACCAGTGTGAAAACACCACCATTGCAAACTTGCCCTGGGGGTCCGTGCACACGTCCTCAATAACACAGGGGAATTTCTTGTGTATTAGGATTGAGACCCCTCTAGCATAAGAGGAGTAAGTCGCATGGATGGCCCTCTGAATCCAGGGTTTTTTTAGAGTTAAAACCTTGCTGCCTGTGAGGTGGGTTTCCTGTAGGAGAATAAAATGTGGAGAGTGGGTTTTTAGATATCTTATCAACAGTGCCCGTTTAAATTTAGAATTAAGACCTCTCACATTCCATGAAAGGACCGAAAAGGTTTCAGCTAAGGAAGTGGCCATATAGGTTTAAGAAGCCATGGCCAAGTAAAATGACTAGGGGAACACCATTTGGGGTAACTCACAAGCAGCAAGATTTTTACAATATACCATGTACCAGCAATGTTAATTTTTAAGGCAATTTTTGAAACAAGCTTATACAAACCATGACAAAGACCAACATAAAACAACAAAAAAAAATATATACCCAAGCACGAAGTGCTTATCCGACTAAGTCCCATCTCCTCTCAAAAAACAAAAAAAGGAGGAGGAGAGTTGGGATTAGTTTTCTCCCAAAAAAAAAAAAGAAGAACACACACGCAAGCTGCAACTGTATTGCAACTATATTGCAGATATACCCCTAAAAGGGGATATCGTACTACTACTATTATTTGTTCAGGCACCCTATAGCCGAACAAATATATAAAAAAGGAAAAAAGGAAAAACCTATCCAATACCTATCCAAAAAAAAAAAAAAAAAAAAAAAAAAGGGGACGGGATGGGGAGAAAAGGGCAGGAGGGGGAGGGAAAAAAAAAAAAAAAAGAAGAAGAGAAAAAAGGGGACAAAAAAGGGAGCAACAGAAAGTAATTGAGGTGGGGTTGGGTTCTAATTATCTAACTCTTGGCTGTAAGAGATATAATCCAAGTCCAAGTCCAAGTCCAAAGGGCTGAGCAATCCAACTCCAAATAAAGTACATTTATCTAAGCATTCATTAGGAGACCACAGAATAGCAAGAAAATTTTAGACACTATAGGGGTGCACTATAATGGACTATAGTAGTAAAGATGTTACAAAAAAAAAAAAAAACACACATGCGTCACCCACGGCCATCTAACCAGGATATAGCGGCCTCCGGATTGGTAAAAAAGAATGCTCGGTCCCCGTCTGCAACTCGAAGCTTGCTGGGATATAATAAGCTAAATTTAAGACCTTTATCCCTTAGGCGTCTTCTGACCTCTGTAAAGGCCCGGCGTCGCTGCTGGACTTCAGGGGAGTAATCAGGAAACAACATGATTCTTGCATTATTAAACCGCAGTTCTTGTTTATCTCTAGCTGCAGCTAATATCTTATCTCTGTCTCTGAAATTCAAAAGTCTCAATAAAAGAGGCCTGGGGGGATTACCAGGGGCTGGAGGGGTTGGTGGAATCCTATGCGCCCTCTCTACCACGAATGTAGGGGGCATAGCAGGTAAGTCCAACAATGATATAAGAAAGGATTCCACAAACTCAGCTGGTTTATTACCTTCTGTTTTTTCCGGTAGGCCTATGATCCTTAGATTGTTTCTCCTCATGCGATTTTCTGTGTCTATCGACTTATCTTGTAGGGTTTTTACCTGCAGCTGCAAAGCGCGAAGGTTCCTGGAGTCTGCACTGGTAACGTCCTCCAGTTGTGAGATCCGACTCTCAGCCTCTACGAAGCGGGATCTAAATTTGTCCATATCATGCCGAATTAAGCTGATATCTGAAGCCAAATGGTCTATTTTAACCATCACCTTTTCATTTCCAGCTTTAATTGCTGCCAGCAGCTCAGCATGGGAGGCCGCGTGAGAGGCTACAGGTGGAGACGGATCAGGGAGCGTCTGCGTGCTAACTGACATGTTTGGTATGGGAAGCCTCGGAGGTAATATCGCGGCGGCGGCAGCAGGCGCAACAACAGCAGCAGGCTTAGCAGGCTTAACAGAGCCAAGAGCAGCAGCAGCAGAGGCGGCAGAGGTGGTGGTGGAGACCGCAGGCACTGTGGAGGACCGGAGCCTACCCGGAGATATAGTGGGACCTCGCGGTGCACCGAAAGCCTTTTTCTTTCCCAGGGTGCCTGTATACGAACGGATCTGGTGAGAATCGGCACTGAGAGTCGCTGGAAGTCAGAGAGTCCGCCCGGCCAGTGCCAGAGAAACTTTCAGGATGAATGGTTGGAGCGGAGCTCAGCCCGCACACGTCCTCTCACTCACTCACTCTCTCTCACATCCCGGAAGTGTGGAAGGGCGTCCAAAAAAAAAAAAAAAAAAAAATAGCGGCATTTTACCGTCGGATTTGCGTTGCATTTTAGCTGCTAGTGGGGTGCTTTTACCCCCGCTAGCGGCCGAGAAAGGGTTAAAACCGCCTGCAATGTGCCGCAATAGCAGCGTTTTGCCGGCGGTATCCCAGCGCTGCCCCATTGATTTCAATGGGAAGCAGTGGTGGAGGAGCGGTAAACATACCGCTCCTTTACCGCTCCAAAGAAGATGCTGGCAGGACTTTTCACACTGGAGACAATGCAGTAGCTGTTTGACGCTATTTTTAACGCTATAGCACCTGCAAAACGCCCTCGGTGTTAAAGGGATCTTACAGAAAGTGGTGTATTCTATCAATGAATACAAATCTTCCTCTGATTGGCAGTGGTTGTGACATCATCAGCCCACCTCTGACTCAGCCGATCAGAGGAAGCTTTTTATTCATTGATAGAAAACACTGCTTTCTGTGAATGGCTGAGGGCCGCTGTAATAGACTCTACTATGTTCCAGGTATGAGAGTGGAAGTCTCAGCTTGAACTCTGAACTCAGTGCAGTATGCTGTATGTAGCCGCAGCTACATACAATTTATACCACACATCCAGCGGCCTCGTATGTTAGTGAGGTATATAGTTTATTTGAGCCATGCTGGCCCAAACAAACTATGTAATGTCTAACAAAAGATGGAGTTCAGCTTTAATGCGGCAACAAAGAGAAACATTTTTTTTGAGTTCATGGGAATAACAACAAAGTGTGAGTGAGACATAAACATAGGTCATGAATGGTGTGGCAAATAAAAAGAAAACCCATCAAACTGAAGCAAAATGTATACCTTAAAAGAATCAGTAAAATGGGGAGAGGTATGGGAGAGATACATTTGAGGTAGTTAAAACAGCAAGCCATTAAGGTAAGGGCATAGTTGGGCATAGTTGCAATAGGAACAAGGTATGGCAGCAAACAAGACAGGAACAAAGACACAAACTGAGAGGAAAAACCAACCTAAATTACAAGAACCTGAATTGGCAAAACACTGGAAAGCAAAATACAAACTGAAGCAATTCTTGAATGCAAACTGAAGCAATTCTTGAATCCAACCTTTTGCTCTCCTAAACAGAAGTTGTCTGAGGTTCCCAGGCCAAGAGCACTGGCTGTCTGTCTCAAGTGAGTTTAAATTAGCCTGGGGAAAAGGACCAAGACCCGAACTGTACCATGGATTAGAGATCCCTGAACGTGTATGAGAGGAGCCTGGAAGACATATAAACCCCGAACAGGACTTTTCCAAGCTCTCTCTGGGACGCTCTGCTACATACCCCCCCCCCTGTTTCAACACCAGGGTTGGAACACCTGTGGCCCAACAGAAATGAACACAGGGCAGGGCATCTACATTCCCCATCTCAACACCTGGCCTGTGTTTTACAGTGAATGAATAAACAGGTAGAGCCAGAAACCACCGGTTCACCCGTCTATTAGTCTCCTTCTTTTGGGCCATTCATTTCAGGGGAGCATGGTCAGTTATTAAAACAAACTGGCGCCCTAACAAAGAGTACCTTAGCATGTCTATGGCCCACTTTATGGCTAAACATTCCTTTTCAGTGACTGCATACTTTTTCCCATTGTCATTGAGCTTTCTGCTTAGGTACACCACAGGGTGTTCTTCCCCATTGTGTACCTGTGACAATACTGCCCCGATACCTACATCAGACGCATCCATCTGAACCAAAAAGTCTTTGAAGAAATCAGGGGAGTACAGTACTGGCTGTGCACAAAGAGCCTTCTTCAGGACTTGGAAAGTTTTCTCTGCTACTGTTGACCATTTCACCATTACAGAGTCTTTCCCTTTTCATAAGGTCTGTCAGTGGGGTAGCTATAGTTGCAAAATTCGGGATAAACCTTCTATAATACTGAGCAATCCCAAGAAAGGCCCTGACCTGCTTCTTGCTTGCAGGACGTGGCCACTCCTGGATGGCTTCTATTTTTTCACTTGTGGTTTAATGACTCCACGGCCAATAGTGTAGCCCTGGCTTCCTCTAAACCAATGGCACATTTTTTTGGATTTGCCATAAAATCTTCTTTGAAGCGGGAATCAAGGACAGCCTCGACTTGGGGCAAGTGAGACTCCCAGACAGTGTTATGTACCACTATATCGTCCAGATAGGCTGCTGTATACCGTCGGTGGGGTCTTAGGGTCCTGTCCTGTCCATGGCCCTCTGAAATGTCGCAGGAGCATTTTGCAACCCAAAGGGCAGTATTTTTTATTGAAAGGAACCCTCTGGGGTCACAAATGCAGTCTTCTCTTTGGAGCTACCAATTAGGGGTATTTTGTCAAGTCCAAAGTGGTCAGATAGTGGGCCTTGCCAAGTCGGTCTATAAGTTTGTCTACCCTGGGCATTGGGTACGTGTCAAACTTTGTCCCTGCATTAAGCTTCCTGAAGTCGTTACAGAACCTCCAAGTGCCATCCGGTTTTGGGACTAACACAATGGGGCTAGACCAGTTACTATTGGATTCCTCAATGACATCTAGCTCCAACATCCTTTTAACTTCATCACTGATGTCCTTTCTTCTAGCTTTGGGAATTTGGTACGGTTTGAGCTTGGCTGTGTCCCCAGGTTCAGTAACAATATCATGCTGAACTGCTGAAGTCATGCCAGGTAAATCTGAAAAGTTCTCTCTAATTCTTATCAGGAACTCTCTAGCTTCCTGTTTTTGGGAATACGACAGGGTGTCTGGAATCGTGACTTCAGGGATCAGAGGGGACTCAGTACCCTTAAGCATTACCAGGAGGGACCTTGCAGTTAATGCCAGTCTATCCTTCCAGGGCTTTAACAGGTTTATGTGGTAAATTTGTTTGGGCTTCCTTTTACCTGCTTGATATACTTTGTAACTGACCTCCCCATCTTCGAAGGGACCCTGCCACTTATCCAGGAACTTGCTGTCAACGGTGGGAACTAACACCAGGACCCTGTCACCAGGAGAGAAAACATGGAGTTGGGCCCCCCTGTTGTATATTCTCTGTTGGGCTGCTTGGGCCTGCAGTACGTGTTCTTTTAGCACCGGCATGATTGCTGCAATCCTGTCCTGAATTTGAGCGATATGGTCAATGCCACTTTTGTGGGTGTCTGCTCCCCCTCCCAGGTTTCCTTGGCTATGTCTAAGAGTCCCCGAGGGTGTCTCCCATAAAGCAACGCAAATGGAGAGTACCCAGTAGAGGACTAGGGAACCTCTATGATGGCAAACATCAAGTATGGAATCAGGAAGTCCCAGTTTTTCCCATCCTTCTCAACAACATTTTTTAACATGCTCTTTAATGTTTTATTGAAGCATTCCACCAAGCCATCAGTTTGAGGGTGGTACACAGAGGTTTGCAACTGCGTCACCTTAAATAACTTGCACAACTCCCTATTTACTCATGACATAAATGGGACGCCCTGGTCTGTAAGGACTTCCTTAGGGATCCCAACTTGACTGAACACCATGAACAGCTCTTTGGCAATGTTCTTAGCAGAAGCATGGCATAGGGGAACTGCCTCGGGATAATGGGTAGCATAATCCATGATTACAAGAATATGCTGGTGACCCCAGGCAGACTTAGGGAGGGAGCCCACCAGGTCCATGGCGATCCTCTCAAAGGGCACTTCAATAAAGGGTAAGGGCACTTAAGAACTTTGGAAGTGGTGCTGACATTTGACACACAGGACAGGATTGACAATAAATCTCAATATCTTTCTGTATCCCGGGCTAGTAAAACCTGCGCAACACTCTTTCCGTGGTTTTCTCAACCCCTAAATGACCTCCTAGCAAGTGCCCATGGGCAAGTTTAACACCACCCATCTGTATGGTTTAGGGACCACCAATTGTTCAACAATTTCATCATTCTTTTTACATACACAATACAGTAAATCTTATTGCTGCTGAAATAAGGAAAACAGGGCCTGTCCTCTGGTTCGACAGGTACATCATTAATCACGACTACATTTTTCCAGGCCCTGGCAAGGGTAGGGTCTTTTCTCTACTTGGTACCAAAGTTTTCCTTGTTCACATTAAGGTCAGCAAACTACAATGTAGCCTCAGAGTTAGCAGACCGCTATCCACCTTCACTGGTTGTGGGGACTTCCTCAGGCTCCTCCAGTTCCCCTGCCATAACTGAGAAAGGAAAACCCGGAGAACCCTGAGAGGAGTCCCCTGAACCCACATTGTCGGTGCCAGCCAGGAGTTCTGGCTCTGCCACTGAGTCAGTTACTGTGACTGGGTCTGGACGATCCCAGAGTTTCCAAAACTTAGGGAAGTCCCTACCAATGATGGCTTCATGCACCAAGTGGGGCACAAGTCCGACCGGATGGGTCACTGTACCTAAGTCAGTTTTAAAGTTAACAGTGGCTGTAGGATACTCCCGGGTATCCCCATGTACACAGATCACAGCAACTTTTTTTGCATGAAAATTCATAGTTTCAACCATCTCAGCTTTAACCAAAGTCACTAGACTTCCAGAGTCCATAATAGGCTCATCATTAACGGTCATGTGGCACATGTGTTTTCCTACACTTGGTGCTGCATGAAATAGCAGCAAACATAGACTGCCTTTTATAAGATACATCACACTGCATAGGTTTATCTGTCAATGGACAGTTTGCTAAAACATGTTCCAGTTCCTGGCAATGGAAACACCTGATGTTACCCCAGTTTGATTTGCTGACAGGCAGTGGCTTCCCTTGTTTGGGACGCCAAACTTCAGCCCTGGCACCAAAAATACTCCCTCCTATCTCCTTGCCATGCTTACCACCCACTTACCCTGGAACAGTCTTACCAGTTGCCTGGGGAGACCGTGGCTTTTGGTGGAACGTCTGTGCAGCTGTAGGGGTGGTGACCAGGCTCTCTGCAGCAAAGTATCTCTCCACGAGCTCCACCAGGTTGTTTGCCAACTTGGGGTCTCCTTGACTCACCCACTTCTGCAGGGGAACTGGTAGTGACCTCAGGTGTCGGTCCATGACCACATGCTCCATTATTTGTGGCCCAGACAGGGACTCCGGCTGTAGCCATTTCCGCATCAGGTGGATTGGGTCAAACATTTGCGATCTTCGGGGCCTCTCGTCTTGGAAGAACCAGCTGTGGACTGGCTGTGCTCGAACTGCCAAGGTGACACAGAGTCGCGCCAAGATTTCAGCTTTACTTAAATGCAATAAAAATTGATGACGTGAAAACTGCAAAAATCCCTGCCGAACAATTATAATTCAGTTTAATTTATTAGGAGACAAGCTCTAATTGTTTGTTATGGATCAGTGAATTTGGCTTTTTTGCAATGCCTTTTGGAGAAACATAATGGTGTGACCCAGAGGCTCATGTGATATATTATATTGCACTATAATATGTGTGTATGAGTGTTTATGTGTATGTTCCACTTTGCAGGATTTATTAAGGTAGTGCAAAGCGTTCTGGATATATATAGGAACAGATATCCACAGCAGTTAATCTGATGTCATAGATCAAAGTTTATTTAATGCCATAGGAGTCTGTGACCTGTATTTAATAAAAATATAATAGGTTAATAAGACACAAAACATTGTGTTTGACACAGACTGATAACATTTGCAGATACCTGAATATTAACAAGGTTCATGGCCTCCACACTTTCTGACTTATAGTCAAATCAGGAAGAATTTCCTATTAAAGGGTACATTTGCATGAGTGGCCAAGGGTGGATAGTTTGCTCCATTTAGCAGTGGCTAAACACTGTCATTGGACACAGCAATACTCTGTGCTGTAGCTGCATGCAAACTGGCCGTTTACTATGGCAAGTTTGTGTGTGGTCAGTATGAGCCGAACACCCCCTGGTTCGGTTCACACCAGAACCTGCGAACGGACCAAAAATTTGCACGAACATTAGAACCCCATTGACATCTATGGGACTCGAACGTTCAAAATCAAAAGTGCTCATTTTAAAGGCTAATTTGTATGGTATTGTCCTAAAAAGGGTTTGGGGACCCAGGTCCTGCCCCAGGGGACATGTATCAATGCAAAAAAAAGTTTTTAAAAAGGACGTTTTTTCGGGAGCAGTGATTTTAATGATGTTTAAAGTAAAAAAAAAGTGAAATATTCCTTTAAATATTGCACCTGGGGGGGGGGGTGTCTATAGTATGCCTGTAAAGTGGCACGTGTTTCCCGTGTTTAGAACAGTCCCTGCACAAAATGTCATTTTTAAAGGAAAAAAGTAATTTAAAACTGCTTGCGGCTTTAATGTAATGTCGTGTCCTGGCAATATGGATGAAAATCAGTGAGACAAATGGCATGGGTACCCCCCAGTCCATTACCAGGCCCTTTGGGTCTTGTATGGATATTAAGGGGAACCCCGCACAAAAATTATAAAAGGAAAGGTGTGGGGCCCCCAGGCCCTATATACTATGAACAGCAGTATACAGGCGGTGCAAACAAGACAGGGACTGTAGGTTTGTTGTTAAGTAAAATCTGTTTATAATTTTGAACTGGTACATTTTTAACGTGTTTAGCTCCAGCCAAAAAATATTTTAAGCTTTTTGGAAAACATAGGGAAGGGTTATCACCCCTGTGACATTTGTTTTGCTGCCCGTGCTCCTCTTCAGAAGATTTCACCTCTCTTTTTGTCCCAATGACAAATGCTTTTTGAAAATTTTGGGTTTTTAGTGAAACAAGGATTGGAGATAAAGCATCAGTGTAAAGGAGAAAAGTTTTTCCTATATTAACTCTTATGCCCCGTACACACGGTCGGACTTTGTTCGGACATTCCGACAACAAAATCCTAGGATTTTTTCCGACAGATGTTGGCTCAAACTTGTTTTGCCTACACACGGTCGCACAAAGTTGTCGGAATTTCCGATCGTGATGTCAAGCACGTACGACGAGACTAGAAAAGGCCAGTTCAGAACCAAGCGCAGCACCCTTTGGGCTCCTTTTGCTAATCTCGTGTTAGTAAAAGTTTGGTGAGAGACGATTCGCGCTTTTTCAGACTCGTGGCTTTCAGATCGTTTTCTGCCTTTCAGTTTGTGCTTGTGGGTTTGTATCTGCTCTTCAGTGCGTGCAAGCAAGTTCCGCGTGACTTTAAGGAGTCATTGTATTCTTGTTCGTTCGTTACTGTTTTTCAGGTCGCTCTTCACAGGCCTTGCTGTTCTTCAGTGCGTTCTGTTACTTCGTTCTGAGCAGCTGACCGTTTTCTAGCCATGTTTCGTATGCGTACTCCTCGTAGAGTTCGTGCTGTGCGGGGGCTTGGTGTTGGGGTCCTGACCTTGACACAAGTCCAGTCCATGAACAGGGTGGGGAGGAGTTCATGGACCAAGAATTGGTTGCTTCAGCATGACCAGTTCTCTCATATGCCTTTGCTCCGTGAGATCCATGAGAATAATCCTGATGATTTCAGGAACTTTCTCCGGATGATGGACCCCGTGTTTCACGGTTTGTTGGCTTCGCTGACCCCCTATATCAGCAGGCAGGATACCTGCATGAGGCAAGCCATCACTCCGGAGCAGAGGTTGGTCGCTACCTTGCGGTATTTGGCCACAGGGAGAAGCCTGCAGGACCTCAAGTTCTCGACAGGCATCTCCTCCCCAGGCTCTGGGGATCATTATCCCAGAGACCTGTTCTGCCATCATTCAGGTCCTGCAGAAGGAGTATATGAAGGTAAGATTTTTATCCATTTATATCACATTTTATTGTATTGAATGTTTGCTAATATATTGTATTTCTTTCCTCATTCCCTAATTACAATGATTGTATTATGGTGTGAATGTCCCCTTTGTTCTCATGCATGCTGGATTTTTATGTAATTATTCTTTTATGTCCTTCATACATATTTGCCCTTCAATAACCTCCCCAGCATGGTGTCTCCTGGCCCTATATTCACCTCATGTAGTCACTTAACAATGTATTTTATCAGCTCCATAGTAGTGCTTTACCCCAAACACCCCCTAAAATGTTAGGAAATGTTATTTTTGATTTAAATTCAGGCAGAGTGCCAGAGGCTTTTTTTTGTGGTGTCCCCAATTTTTTTGTAACCCTCCCTCCCCCCAACTGCTAAGTCAGCTGATCCCAATTCTCTATCCTCAATCATCTATCTGCTGACTTTGCCAAACCCATACACACTATACCCATCTCTTTACTGGTCAGATTTATGGATGAATTCCCCAAAGCATGTAGTGCAAGGGCCTGCCTGTATACTTTCCAATGGTACTGTTTATAGTTCTTGTATCCTATTATGATCTTGATAGGTAATAGCAGAATGTCCAAATGTGCTCAAATGTGTACAGTGTGTATTTATATCTTTGTATTATGACACTTCTTACCTGTCCAGTGGGCTGCCAATAGTGTAACTAAGGAGGGGCTGTTCCAAGTAATACCCTGTATTTAGGCATTCATCTCTCAATGAAGTGAAGAGGGTTACCTGTCCAAGAGTCCCCCCCCCTATAATGTTAGAAATGGCCCATGAGAGGGGGGGGGGATATGATAGGTGTACCTTATACTTTGTTGTTGTTAATTTCCCCTTAATAAATGCTATCTGGAGGTTGACCCATAATGTTTGTGTCTAATCTGCTTGCCAGGTTTCTTTGCCAAAATAGTAATGTTTATTGTTTTTTCCTCAACAGTTTCCTTCCACGCCACAGGAATGGCAGACTTTGGCCTCCCACTTTGCCCAGCGGTGGGACTTTCCTAACTGCGGAGGGGCAATTGATGGGAAACACGTCCACATCGTCCCACCACCCAACTTGGGGTCGTACTATTATAATTACAAGGGGTTTAATAGTATAGTGATGTTGGCGGTGGTGTCGGCTAATTACGACTTCTTGTATGTGGACGTGGGGAAGAATGGCCGGATGTCCGATGGTGGAGTGATCGCCCAGACGGAGTTCTACAGGCGTCTCCAGAATGGCAGCTTGGACTTGCCACCTCCAGAGGACAATGTTGAAGGTCTCCCATTTGTGTTCGTGGCTGATGAAGCATTTGCGCTGGGGGACCACCTGATGCAGCCATTCCCGATGAGGACCCTCACCCCGGAACAGAGGGTTTTTAATTACCGGCTGGCCAGAGCCCGAAGAGTGGTGGAGAACACATTTGGAATCCTGGCCAGCCGGTTCCGATTATTTATGACACCCATCCATATGGCGGAGTATAAACTGAATCACATAATACTTGCCTGCTGTGTTCTCCATTATTTTTTAAGAAAACATTCAGCAAACTATGCTGGCTCAGTTGGGCCTGAGGCCGGAAATCCAAATCCATCAACACTGACGGCGCTTGAAAGTGGCCGTCCTGGCTTGCCCTCCCTGAGTGCCCGTGATGTCCGGTTACGCTACCTGGAGTTCTTTGCGGGTAGGGGGGCTATCAATATGCCAGACAATCTGTGAAAACTTTTGAAAATAAAAACCAACCCAAAAAAATTCTTTGTGGACATTTACTGCTTGTGTTTCTTTTAGCTGACCCTGACAGAAATGTGTTGAGTGCAGAAAATGTCGTGATTGGGTAACCTTAGAAAAAACTGTGTTGGCTGGTAATTCCTAAATGCAAAAATACATTTCACTACAAGTGCACTTGCAACTGCACTGAACCTGCACTTGTAGTGCAAAGTGTCTTTTCCCTTAGGAAATAACCCCCATTTTGGCATAAAAGAGCAATTACATCACCCCAAAAGTGTTGTAGTGTTGAGACAATAATCCACACATTCTTGATTAAGCCACTTTTTTATAGCTGCACAATCACATGTGCATTTACGAAAGGTTTTTAAAACAAACCAACATGTTTGTTGTATAACAATGTTTGCAGTAGCATTATGAAAATTCAAAATATCCATTTCAGATAAAACAGGCCTGTGTAAAACCAACAAGAAAGCCTAAAAACTTGAACTTACAAAGTTCACATTAGGTAAAACCTGAAGGCTATATCAGACATCAGTATTTAGGAACTGGGTTTGATATAGCGTTCAGATGGGGGGAAATCACCCCTGGAAAAGCCAAATTTGGAAGATGCACACAAATTTACGAATGTCAACATGTGCTATCTGCCATCAGGGGGGATCAAGGGACGTGTTTTGGGGGAGCAAGCCCTTCCTCAACGCGACTTTATAATTGAGGAAGGGTTTGCACCCCCAAAACGCGTCCATTGGTCTCCCGTGATGGCAGATAGCACATGTTGGCACACTGTGTGCATCCTCCAAATTTGGCTTTTCAAAACATTGAAAAATATTTGAAAAGATTGCACCACAATAAAACAGGTGATTTTGTGGGGTTTAAATTCGCCCCAAAACATCAATGATGTTATTATTTTTTTTAATAACATCATTGATTTGTTGCTGTATGTTGTGCAATTCGAGATTACATCCCATGATCTCCCCGATCAGTATCTGGGCACTTTCAGAAGTAAAGCGTTCTGGATCCCTCACATCACGATCACCTAAAAAGAGATAAAGAACAAAAAAAAAGGTCTCAAAAATCTGCCACCAGCCATCTCTTTTACCTAAGCCTGTGGTCGCAGACACTCACCTGTTGTGGTGCCAATCTCCACCACGCCTTCTTCTTCCTCCTGCTCTTCTTCTTGTGTTGGTATTTCCCCTTCTTCCAGAGGTGGGGGGTCTCTGGTCTCCTGGGATGAGGGGTGTCCTCCGAGTCTTTTCTCCCCTATGTAAAACAAAAATGGTATAATTAGCACACAGATATTTGATGGCAGAACTATAGAACTAGGAAACATTGCTTGGAAGTGGGGTACAATTGTCTATTTTAGCCGAGTTCCAATATGTATTTTTTTTATTGCCCTTTGTCAAGCTGCAATACTTTACCGGTTTAGTTTTAACTTCACAGATGGAGACCCCCCTATAGTATACACTGGAGCACCTGTGTGCCCCCCCTAATAAAAATGGTGTTCTTGTGTCCCACACTAGTGCTCCAGTGTCCAGATGTGAAAACAGCTGCTCAGTGTCCTCTCCTTACACACAATCTAGTTGGCATTTCATTCTAGTAACAAACCCATCTACACAAACAAATATTTGGCATCCAAGTAGGCCCCCAAAAATGTGTGAAAATGCATATGGCCTCAACAATGGTGTTCTAGAGGCCGAAAGAAAAATGTTTGATACGAACGAATAATGTGCCCATGAACATTAAAGTTGACCTTTAGAAACGTTACAACTAATCAAAGCATATGGAGCAGAACGAACGTAATAAAGACATAAAGAATAGGAACACAGCACAACTACTTACTTTTTTGCAGCACTCTCCGGATCTTTCGGTACTGCTCGGGCTCTCTCAACTTCAGGTCCGACCACCGCTTCCTGAGCTGATCTTTAGACCTTCGTACCCCGAAATTCCGCTCTAGACTCCTGACCACTTTCGCCATGATTTTGGCCTTTCGGATGTTGGGGTTGGGGAAAGGCCCATATTTCCCGTCATAGTCGGACTTCTTCATGATGTCGACCATCTCCAACATCTCCCCAAACGACATATTTGTGGCCTTAAAACGTCTCCTTCTGGATCGGGACGTGCCTGGATCCGCCCTTTCCTCCTCCTCCTCCTCCTCGTTGCTACAATTAGCCCGCACCTGCTGTATGTCCGCCATCATGCTCTTCACCCACTGTGCCGAACAAAAAGGGGCGGGGAATACACTAGAAAGAACGTCAGGGGCAGGCGGAGTTACACGCATGCGCAGTGTATATAAAGCGTAACACACGTGCGTATTACGTTTGATCTGTGAGCGGAGGAAGGAGCATTGCACGCGCCGATCGTAAAAACGAAGGTAAGAGACAAACTTGGGCCTATACTGCTTCTATAGATTGAGGCCTATATTGTAACAAGATTAGGAGAGTTTGGTCTGACATTAGGCTTTGTTTTGTGTTGTATCTTGCAGTGAACATGGATATGGTCATGAAAGAAGATACTGACTTCATGTCAGTCTTCATTGATATGCTAAGGGAGCTGCCCTGTCTGTGGGAGATTACCCACCCCCATTACAAGAACCAAGCAAAGAGGAAGGCAGCACTGGAGCAATTGTGTGAAATTATGAAGCAGGTGATCCCCACGGCAGACATCCTCTATTTAAAGATTTTCATTGGTGGCCTGAGGAGCACATATCTGAGGGAGCGCAGGAAAGTCCTGGATTCACAGAGATCCGTAGCAGCAGATGACATCTATGTCCCCAGGATGTTGTACTACGACAGGCTGCATTTTCTGGCAGGCCAGACTGAACCCAGGCCATCC
Organism: Lithobates septentrionalis; assembly: GCA_037952835.1. NCBI lineage: Eukaryota > Metazoa > Chordata > Amphibia > Anura > Ranidae > Lithobates > Lithobates septentrionalis. Next base: position 3,187,617 of record JBBDGP010000707.1, read on the forward strand.
CTCTCAAGTCTTCCTTCCACACTTCCTTCCCGTCCGGCTGAGGCTTCTGATGCCCAACCTGGGCCTTCCAGGCCACATGTGGAGGAGCCCAGATTAAGCCAGGTATAGCATTCCTCTAAATATTTCTGCTTGTCCAATCAATGATGTTAACTAGATGTTAGTTGGGAGTACTAATTTAGGATTGTGATTGATGATGCAAAAACTAAAACCATGTCCCTTTTTCATACACAGGGAAGTCTCAGCCAGGAGGTGGCCGGGCCGAGCCGGCTGGCTGATGTGCAGGTCCCTCCACCCCCGGTGAAAACAGAAAGTGGCAGTAGGAGGAGTACCCTGGAGGAGGCGGCTATCAGATTTTTTTGTAGGGCTACTGAGGTCCTGGGAGCACCCCACACCAGGCAGGAGAACATTGGTGCATTCATTGCATATAAAATGCAGAGGATGGAGGAGGGCCAACAAGCCATGTGTGAGGCCCTCATATCAGAGGTTCTGGAGAGAGGTATGAGGGGCCAAATGACACCTCAGACACACCTTTGTGATGGTCCTCCTCCTCCTCCTCCTCCCTCTCCTCCAGGTCCCCCCAGTCCTCCTCCAGGTCCCCCCAGTCCTCCTCCTCCTCCAGGTCCTACTCCTCCTCCTGCCACATCTACAACTGCACAGCGACAGCCCGGAAGGAAGTGTGAAAGGAAGACCAGAGAGTGATTGCCCTGGATCCAGTCTGGTCGGCCAAAAAATGCAGCCTCTTGTGGTACCACAGCCTGGGGACACTGATGTCATCTGCTGCTATCCCGATCTCTGTGAATCCCGGACCAGACTGCCCTCCCTCACATATGGACTCCTCAGGCCACCAATTTTGAGCTTTAAGAATTGATGTCTGCCGTGGGGGTCCCAGGCTTCACTAATTTCTCATGTTTCTCCAGTGTTGCCTTCCTCTTTGTTTGGTTCTGATCTCTTAATAAAGGATTTTTGTTTTGAATTATACTCTCCTATGTGTTTTACTTCAAAAATGATGGTTTGTTTGTGAGGATTCAGGTACATTTCAAATATACAATGTGAAATGAACAAGGGACACCAACAACAAAAAATCTCATGGAGATTAAATAATAAAAGATATCAATGGTGTTGGGGTAACTTGACACACAAAACACACACCAAAAATATTCTGGAGTAAAAATAAAAATAACATTGAACAAAGATCAGCCTTGCAAAAAATACAAACATTAAAGAAAAAAAAAGGCTTTTAAAAAAAAAAAAAAAACATAAAAAATATAAAACTGTCAGATGTGACAACTAATAACAATATATTGAGGGAATCCCACTAAAAAAACACAAATAAAAGTTTGTGAAAAGTGTGTGTGAATATGAGCAGCAAAACTACTTAATTCTTGTCACATTATAAAGAAGAAGAGAGTGCGCTGTATTAAACCATTTTTTACATTGCAGCGTGACGAAAGTGCTGTATCCATTCCGAACGCTAAGTTTACCAGAACGAGCTGTCCCGTGTCGGAATTTCTTATGAGCATGCGTGGCACTTTGTGCGTCGGAACAGGCCACACACGGTCGGAATTGACGCGATCGGATTTTGTTGTCGGAAAATTTTATCTCCTGCTGTCCAACTTTGTGTGTCGGAAAATCCGATGGAAAATGTCCGATGGCGCCCACACACGGTCGGAATTTCCGACAACACGCTCCGATCGGACATTGTCCATCGGAAAATCCGACCGTGTGTACGGGGCATTACAGGAGAGAATTTCCCTTCCTAGGGGTAGATTTCATCTCACTTCCTGTTGTCTCCTTCCGTTTGCAAGTAGGAGTCGTTTGTAAGTTGGATGTTTGAAAGTAGGGGCCTGCCCTATATACTCAGCAGAAATTTGGGCCTTAGGTGTTGTTGTGGCCACAACACTGTAAGCCCTCACAGCACCCTGCTGTGAAATATTAGATCAAGAATTGTAATTACATGCCCCTGTTGAACAAGGGCAGAAAATTTGGGCCATTGGTGGTGGTGGTGGTGCTGGTGCCACAACACTGTAAGTCCTCACAGTTACTCTTGGTGGGCGCAGAAACGTGCCCTGTTGTGAAATATTACATCAACAATTCTAATTACATGTCCCTGTTGAACAGGGGATGAAAAATTGGGCCTTAGGCACTGGTGCTGGTGCCACAACACTGCAACCCCTCACAGAAACTCTAGTTGGAGTGCAGGAAGTAGCCCTGCTGCAAAGAATTGCATCAAAAATTGTAATTACACGCCCCTGTTAAACAGGGGCTGAAAAATTGGGCCTTAGGCACTGGTGCTGGTGCCACAACACTGCAACCCCTCACAGATACTCTAGTTGGAGCGCAGGAACTAGCCCTGCTGCAAAGAATTGCATCAAAAATTGTAATTACATGCCCCTGTGTAGTGGATGTGATTATGAGTGCCATGATGAAATGCCTATTTCTAATATAATCGCATAGATATAAGTGCTTATCTCTCTCTCTCAGCAATCAGCCTTAACCATATTCAATTAGATGTCTGCCAGCTAACCCCCCCCCCCTTTTTGTGGAACAGAATTGCAAGAGTTAAGAACAAGTTAAAAGAAGATTGCACCTGTTTTCAAGAACTGGAAACAAGACACCCTATTTAGCTATGATAGTCTGCTATTCCCTTATATAGATATAACCCAGCTAAAAGCTTATACTTTGTCACAATAATGAATATGTATGTCTTGTGGTCTGCACACGCTTGTCTTATTTGATATTTGATTTGATAACAAAATATCCGGCTCACGGTATATTAGTCGGGGTCCAGGAAGTAATAAAAGCAGAAGTACCAATTTACTGAATGTTGTATGTGTCAGTGATTTGTGTCAAGTGTGCACACTTTTACATTGAAGGTTAATTTGGCCAGGGGGACAGAAACAAAAGTACCGAACGATTCTGGTTCGGTCCAAAACATTTGGCGCCCAACGTGGGGCTCGAGATTGGCCCAAAAGGAAGCCGAACTAAGAGGACACTGAAAGAGGACCAAAATACGGGCGGAGAAGAGCCTGATCAACTCTGGAGAAAACGGTAAGACATTTTCCCAAATAATTTGTCTGCTGTTTGATCTGCATCCGTATTTGGTTAATTTCTGTCTTCGCATCGGCTTCCCGCGGTCCACAAAGTCGGGTATATATCTTGTCTCGAGCCTATTTATATAGTACGAACCTGCAATTGTTTCTGACCCCCCTGTATTTGGAGTATATTGTGTTTTGTTTTGTCGATCGATCTTGTGTTGTGTGACGGCTGTTGGGAATGAGGGATTGATTATATAGTCACGGATGGAATAATTGACGTGGTTAAACTTCTCCTGAGGATTGACATCGGGAGAGGGCGTCAGTACGCGGTTAAACTTCTCCTGGGGGACATAATTGTCGGTGCGGTGAAGCACGGGTTACCAGGAGGGGGGTCAGGAATACGCCCAGCGGTGGTGTGGGGATCCTGTGAGGATCTGATTAAGTCCAGAATTCACTCCAGTCTTCACATCAATTGTTGTTGGTAATGTCATGTCCTAGATGTGTCTGTGGACTGTTGTTTGGCATTAATGAGGAGGCCTGGGGCCTGGTCACAAAGGTAGAGCCAGGTTATAAGAGATCTATTCTCGGTTACAAACCTCTAATGCCAGAGGTCCCCCAAGTAATGGTATTCAGATTGAATGTACATTATCCAGTGAAATTTTCAGTTGGTAAGAAATTGGAAGTTATTGAGGCTGAGGCTAGGATAAGAGGACAGGGAAGTAAAAGTTGTCCCCTAAAACCTCAGCAGCCAGAAGACCACGAGGAAGCAGAGAAAGCCAGAGTGAGGAGCTTGGGTTTTGTGTTGGGACGTGTAGAAGACATTTGAAGTGATTAAGTGAATACCAGCTGTTGATTCTCGTTTTGTGTTTCCTCTCATGTCTCCTCATTAACAGATTTACTAGAGATCTCTTCACTTCCTCATCCTCCACATCACCCTGTCTCTCTATATCTACGCTCAGTGAGGCGTTCACCTTCGTTTCCTTTCTGTTTTGCCTCAACCTTTCTTGCTTTTCTCTCCTTCTATTTAATCCAAGAATTGTGTAAAATGGGTAACAAGTTGACTAGGCCCACAGGGGGCAGTCTGGCCTGTGATTTGGTACTAGAACGGGAGGGAGAGGATGCTGTGAAAAAGGGAAAGAAATTAGCAAAAGTGTGTGGGATTGAAATGCATTTGGGTGGGAGATTACAAGTAGATGAATGGCGTACTGTTTTTTTTAAATGTAAATAAGGTCTGTCGTCAGATTATGGGTTGCTACGAGCAGCAGATGATTGGTTTAAAGTTGCAAACACTATTCATGAAGAAGAGGTTGGATGGAACAGGAAACAAACCAAAATGGTTGCATTGTGTACGTGTACAAGAAAACTAGAAAAGAGGAAGCTAAGTAGTCAGCCACCACCCTATAATGGCGTCTGGTCCCCAGGAAGTAGACACTGCCCTTCGTTTACCCCCCCCCTGTTCTAAGTGACACCTCCCTGTTATATTCTTAATATCTAAATTTTAATTGGCTTTATTGAAAAGAATATGCATTTTCCATAATTGTTTGAATGACAGGACTTTGAGCTAGTGATATCCAGATGGCCATTCATTGACTGAAAATGCAGGTCAAGACCCTGTCAGAATTTGATGGATTTTGTAAATATATGTATGGGTCTTCCTATGTAACCGATACTTTGTTTGATTTAAGCGTTTATGTTGTAAGAGGTTTGGTGTTTAGTCTGAACGTCTATCTCACATATATCTGGTTTCATGTTTAAAAGGTTTGGTAAAGTGAAAAACAGATGTTGCTCTCTGTTAGAAGGTGGAGAGAAAGGGAGTGTATGGGAGGGATTTGTGTTTGGGCGCGAATTTGAAAGACTGAGTTCATATAGACAGAAGGAATCCAGTCTTCGGGCTCTCTACACACACAGCACTCTCTCTACACACACAGCACTCTCTCTACACACACAGCTCTCTTTACACACATGTATTCCTCTCAAGACACAGCTCTCCTATGCACACAGAATTACTTCCAAGACAAACAGCTCTCCAAGCTTCATACACCTATTCAAGCCAGGACACAAGAGGTTAATCGGCCATCTTTGATTTTAAGGACTTTTTCAGATCTTTGAAACAAATGAACTATATTTGAACATTTTTTGCATATATGAAACAACACTAATTCTGAATATGAATGTACTATTTTTGTAAGTATTTTCCAAGTTTATGTGTGTACAATAAAACACACGGTTTTGATTTAAGCTGACTCAAGCAGAAATAATTCCAAAATTCGTCTCACGAGAATCATCATTATTGAAGGCTTTTTATACAATATTAAGCCATTTATTTCATTGGCGGACGCCAGCCAGTTTCAATCGTCAGCAGTTTTATGCCACTTTTCCGTTGTTCAGAGGGGAAACGTGATGAACAGAAAACTTTGCAATTATTGAAAGAACCCAGAAGAAACGCCAGATTGATGTTTTTTGATGTTTGATTGCGTGAAGACCAGAGTATTTTGGATCAGAAGTCTTGACAGACGGTTTAATTAGAGTCCAGCGGAAAACGGAAAAGTTTTATATTCGGTGAGTACCAAAATATGGAATTTATAAATGTTATAGCTGAAGGAAGTAAGTTAGAATTTGAAGGTTTAGCCAGCTATATTTCAGACACTAAGTTATGGCAATCAATGTATAATCAATGCCTACAGGCAAATAAAGAAATTGAGAAGAATAGATTTTCATTAGCTAAATCTAAGAAGAAATTAAGTAATATAATGAAATTAGTCTCAGTCTTCAATGCCATGGTTTTTGATATGCCAGGAAAACAAAGGCAAAGTGTAACAGAAATTGCACAAACACAGGAGAATTTACATATTGAACAATTAATGATTGAAAAAGATGCATTAGAACATAAAATGAATGCATTATTGGAATCAGTTAAAGAAAAAGAAAGTTGTATTGCTTTTTTAACTCAGAAAGAAATTGAACAAGAGAATGTTATAAGTTTGCTTAAAACGCAATTATTGCAAGCTCAGTCTTCTGCACATGCTCAGTGTTTAGCTTATGAACACGTGACAAAGTCAGAGGCGAGGGATGATGATGCTGATTCTGGATTTGACTCAGTGGGGTCATTTGAGGAGGTGAATGTTTCCTCAGACAATGAAAGTGTGAAGTCTGTTGATTTTAATATTAGTAATATTCAACAGAAATGTAAATTTTCATCGCCATATACTCAAAGAAAGGTATATGCAAAAAAACCAACTCTTAAATGTTTAGTTTGCAAAAGAGAGGGTCACATAGCTAGGTTTTGTGTGATGGCTAATAATAATGATATACAAAAGAGGTTGTATTATCCAAAAACGATGCCAAGGCGCTATGAAGTGTATTCTGTGCGCTGGTGTAGTAATTGGAGGTATAGAGGCCATAATAATCAAACTAATTTCCCTTTTGAGACCCAAATGCAAAGATTGCAAACTGCAAACAGTCCATTAAGACAGGAAAGGTATCACTATGTATCATATGACACTGTGAAAAACAATGTTAGCAGTCCTTAAATGAACTGCATGGATGGTAAGGATTTTCTGGTTATTGATTTTTTGCTATGGATAATAAGGTTATGATTTGAGGTTCAGAGATTTGGTTTTTATTTGATATATTTTTAGAATTCAAGGATAATCCTTTTGGATTATTAATTTTTTATTAATTTTTCCCAGTTATGATTATTATGATTTTCATTTTTCATTTTTTGTTCAGATGGAACCTTGAGAGGTTTAGTTCATCTGATAAGGGGGTAATTGACAGCTTTGTACTCAATTAGCAAAGGATGCAGATTTGTATGGAGAATTAGTGATTTTAACCTGAATATGGTCAAAATTATGTTGTGGAAAAAACAAATATAAGATTTTCCTTCGTTTTCAGAGGTTTAAAAGTTGAATCAATGTTTTCTTCCTCATCGGATGGTATTAGATCTATATTTTTGTTAATGATAACTAGATCTAATATCATGACTTAGATGGATTTTCTATATTTAATGTACCACAACACCTACAGGTGGAATTCACTAAATTTAACTATGACAGTTTAGATCACATTGGTAAGCAAAAATTGCTTGAAATTCTTAAAGGGAAATTCTATTGGGACAAAATGGAAGAGACAGTAGACAGAGTAATTAAATATTGTCTAATCTGTGTACAAAGATATTTTAATTACTGACAGGATATGGATTAATTATGTTTTTCTAGTTTGAGGTATACTAGCAAATCTCAGTAGTGGCAGAGGATTCCATTTTATAGGTAAAATCATGTAGGTAATGTGTAAAATTTTGGAAATAGGACAGAGATTTCATGTATCATATCATTCACAGTTTGCAGGTACAGTTTTGTCAGTTGCAGAGTATTCTTCATTTGATTTAATGACAGGAAGAATTATTTTGTCACTTGTGTTTCACAATGAACTATTGTTGGCAGTAGACAGCAAGGATTGATTGTGTCCCTTTGAAGTGTATTTTTTCTGCAATGCTTGTGATTTGAGAAGGGATATTAGGATGTTATTTAAAGGTATTGAATGTCATTCAGAAAATGATATTTCTTTTTGGTATTTTGTGCTCCTTTTGCATAACAGTGTTTTAGTTATAGATGATACAGGACAATTTGAACAGAATGGTGTTACATGCAGTTACTTGTATGAAAAATGGTCCCTCCACACATTTTTATGTTTGAGTTAAAAGATCATAATTTCCTTACTTTACAATATTCCTTGTTTAGGAGATTATTAAAAGACAATTTGTATATATACTGATATGTAGTATTTGTTTTAGAAGTTTAAAGAAACTTGTATTGTATAAGTTAAAGGATTACTCTTGAGAGTCTGCATCTGTGGGACTACAAGACAAAAAAAAGAACCTTTCTGAATAAGAAAGGAGGGGGTTTGTTTTTTTAGGAGTAGAATGCCTGTAACAGAGGTTTTTGGCAGACATGCATTCCAGTAGACGTTGCAACAGACATTCACTCCAGTATACACAAGACACATATAAAGTATGAGAATTGCTGTTATATCCACACACACATATCTAATTAACTGTTGTTACATACACACACACATATCTGATTCTTGTAACATTTTGTTATTTTATTATTAAAACCAAAATTATCTTTTATTCAAGATAAACGATTTATCAAGATTGATAATTAGGAATGGAAAGATTTATTTAAATCAAAAATTAGATGTTGTTAGCATTAGTTTATACAGAAAGAAAAATGGTGATTAAAGAGTTGCCATGTGTAAGGTCACACCCAGAGATGGTGAGATACACGTCACAGGCGGAACTAAAGGTTCAGGAGAAGTGGACCATGGCAAAGTAATTGGGAAGGTCCATTTGATATCTTGGATGTTCAAGGGACAATGGTATTAGTTCAAGGATTTCTCAATTTAGTTAAAAAGCATGTATAAATAAACATGTGGGTATAACAAATGTAATATTCTGAGATAAATGATGCTGCTTTTATTTTTCCTAGGAATGAATTATATTTCATTAACCTGGAGGAATCATGGATTCCAAAAAAGAAGAAAGATGACAGTTCAACAAAAGAAAGTGTTAAAGAGAGAAGATTTATCATCTTCACAGGATTCATCTTTTCCCTAGTGACAATTTTATCTGTGGTAAAATATATCACAAACTGTTCCAGCTATGCAGAGGTTAACAGGATTGAAGAATTACACTACAAAGACATTACATTATTCAGAGACAAAAGAGATCTAGACACTGATATCAAGATAGATGATAAAAGTGATAAAGACATTGATATTAATACAGAGGACAAGAGTGATAAAGATATTGATCTTAATACAAATGACAGAATATAATTCTAGATATGTTGATATTAATACAGCTGAAGAATTGTATGGATATGTGTTGTAAGAACATGGGATTTTAAAGTAACAAGACAATTAACACAAATAAGGGTTAAAATTAGTATTTCTGTGGTCAACATGATTATTCCAGAAATTTATATTTTTCCACAGTCTTTGAACATTTTTGAAGATAATGATGGTTTGCATTTGATATGTAAAACAAAAATATATGTACCTCAGGATTCATTGGTAACTTGGAAAAGGAACGATGAATTTTTGGGAAGTTTTCTTCACAGTTCTACTATGATAATTCATAAAGGAATTTATGGTAGTGTGAATTGGATCAATAATACATTTGTTTATCAACAAATGAGAGTATCTTTGAATGATACTGGTATATATGAATGTTGCATATCAATAGTAAATTATCTAATGAAATGTGCGAAGGCAAGTGTTGTTGTAAGGTCTCCTAGGAAAACTCCATGTGTTGGTAAGAAAAGTGTCTCAGCAAATCCATTTCAGATTAACCATTTCCAATCCAGAACTCTTTTGAGAGAGGGAAATTTTGTCATTATATTGTGGAACTTTAATGTTTCAGAATGGAAAATTTCTACAAGGTTTCCACAATGTCAAGGACATTTGGTTAATATGGAATTGGGTATTGAAAGATGGTTTGGAATTAATAATATTAATCATAACAGAAATAAGCGTGGTATTGTTGAAGGTATTTTAGGAGGGATTGGCACAATTGGGAGTATTACTAATAGTATGGACATTAATACTTTAAAGTCTGATCTTGAGACAGTTGGTTTAGTGGGTAGTAACGGGATTAAAATACAGAGAAATTTAAATGAAATTTTAGAAAATATGGTTATTAAAACAGCTAATATAATGGGTCCATCTATTTTACATCTTCAAAATATTACTCTTGATTTAATGTTAAGTGAACAACATTCTCATATTGCCAGAGCATGTTTAGAGATCCAGACTGAATATTCCACTAATTTTAAAATAATTGCTCAAGCATTTCAGAGTGGAATAACCCCTCTTGGCATTTTACAGAATTTACCCAGAGAATATGTATATGCTATAAATCATACAGATTTATGGGTAAATATATGGATAGGATGTAAACAGGATGTTTGTTATAGTTCTTCTATGATTCCGATAGCAGGACAAGAACAAATTTTGGTTCCAATCACAGTCCTGGGATTACCGGTCAGCAATACACAATTATTGTATTATAAATTACAGTATATAGATTTTGCATTTAACAATGAAAATTCTGAATTAGAACAATTAGATTTGTCATCATGTTTACAATTTCAGTCTAAAGTTATCTGTTTACCTAATCAAGATAAAAGTATTTTTCATTCTTGTTATCATAATCATACATTGTGTTCAGCAAGAATAGAAAAAGTTGAAACAATTTCTGAATTAGTTACTTGTGTAGATAAAAAGAAGGTTTGTTTTCAGATCATGTCAGATACAGAAAGGGTTAAAACTTTTTTCTCTTCTTGTACAAATACAGAAAACCTAAATCAAGGCTTGTATTGTATAGAAGGAGACATTGTAGCAATAAGTATTAATGGGTTTAGAACAAATTTAACAAATATGCTTATGAAAAATATAAGTGCTCTTCCCACACAATATAATATATCTCAGGTAGATGAATTTCCTTGGGAAGAATGGGCAAAAGTAATTAATAAGGATAAAGGTTTATTGATAGCTTTGGCTAAAGAACTTCAGAATGCAGAAATATTGTTTAAACATGAACAAGGTAATTTGCAAGAGATATCTCATCAATGGTCAGAACTTTCAGGAAGTAATTGGTGGAAAAAATTCAGTAATAGTGTATCAATTTGGGGAAAAACTTCAATAACCTCAGCAGCAGGAAATATTTTATCACATCCTATAGTTATTCTTTTTATTATTATTATGTTATTCATTATATTCCAGTTATGTTTGATGTTTAGAATGAAAAAATTATATTATCGAATTAGAAATGAAATCAAGAAAGGAGATGATTTATTGCAAAATAAGCTTAAGAGAAAGATGGGTTTTGGTATTGCAAACTCGGTTGGTGATGGAAATACATTTGGAGTTATTGGATCAAAGTCAGTATGAATGGGCCATGTATGCTATGAATGTATGATTAAAATATGATTGTTATTCATATTTCAGAGGGGAATGTTATATTCTTAATATCTAAATTTTAATTGGCTTTATTGAAAAGAATATGCATTTTCCATAATTGTTTGAATGACAGGACTTTGAGCTAGTGATATCCAGATGGCCATTCATTGACTGAAAATGCAGGTCAAGACCCTGTCAGAATTTGATGGATTTTGTAAATATATGTATGGGTCTTCCTATGTAACCGATACTTTGTTTGATTTAAGCGTTTATGTTGTAAGAGGTTTGGTGTTTAGTCTGAACGTCTATCTCACATATATCTGGTTTCATGTTTAAAAGGTTTGGTAAAGTGAAAAACAGATGTTGCTCTCTGTTAGAAGGTGGAGAGAAAGGGAGTGTATGGGAGGGATTTGTGTTTGGGCGCGAATTTGAAAGACTGAGTTCATATAGACAGAAGGAATCCAGTCTTCGGGCTCTCTACACACACAGCACTCTCTCTACACACACAGCACTCTCTCTACACACACAGCTCTCTTTACACACATGTATTCCTCTCAAGACACAGCTCTCCTATGCACACAGAATTACTTCCAAGACAAACAGCTCTCCAAGCTTCATACACCTATTCAAGCCAGGACACAAGAGGTTAATCGGCCATCTTTGATTTTAAGGACTTTTTCAGATCTTTGAAACAAATGAACTATATTTGAACATTTTTTGCATATATGAAACAACACTAATTCTGAATATGAATGTACTATTTTTGTAAGTATTTTCCAAGTTTATGTGTGTACAATAAAACACACGGTTTTGATTTAAGCTGACTCAAGCAGAAATAATTCCAAAATTCGTCTCACGAGAATCATCATTATTGAAGGCTTTTTATACAATATTAAGCCATTTATTTCACTCCCCCTGTGGCAACACGCCCTATGCCACCGCCCCATGAACCGCCCACACCGAAACCCACCCACATGTTTCCAGTGATGGAGCATAGTAGCAACCAATGTAGCATTTTAATTAAATAAATTATTTATGTATAGGATGTATTGAATATTTCTGAATATTTCAGTCAGAGTCTGAATTTAGTTGTAATTGCTTACCCTTGCATTATTGAAGCTAAAAGGTGTTTCTTTTGGTTTTAATTGTGTTTAAGCTGTATTAGCAATAAAGAGGAAGTTTATGTATTCTAGGCGTTATGCCAGAAGAGCAAAAGAGGAAGTGCTTTCTTTGCTTAAATCTATGTGCTAGATTTAGGTAGGCCCCATTCACATCTGAGCGTTTTGTATTCTAAAAAAAAAAAAAAAAAAGACTCAGTATCTACCGTAATTAGAATGTTTAGAAAGAAAAATAAATATGTATGTTGTGGAGATCGGCTGGACCGAGGCTCCCTATAAAAAATTATTCTGTATGGAGATGGTTCACATCTCCACTCTAAAACGCCTGAAGTCAATATGTGTACAAGAAGTTTACTGATTTGGGTTTTAGCGTGCTGAACAGAGCGCATAGACACATGTTAGCTGCCGCATTTAATTCAGGTCTTAAAGAGTCAATCCGAAAGGGTCTGAGTATAGAGAACCCACAACCTTGGAGCTTGAGGCGTTGTAATTAGTAGTTATTAAGTCCAGAATCCTAACAGAACAGTAGAGAGTAGCTCCTCTCATGATGGCCTCTGACACACCCTATCTGCGCCCACCAGTACCAACTCCATGTGTCTGCTTGCTACAACTGCAAAAGACCCAGCCACTCCAGAAGGGAATACCGAAGCCTATGGAAATTCACCCACAGTCAACCAAGCCCTAACCATGGTCCACATGAAAGGGCCCAGTACCAGGGACATGACACCTCATCTCGCCTACCTCTCCGGATCACATGGACCATCTCCACAAGGATTCAGGCAAGCCTGTTTCACCTGCCAGCTACACCTGGACTGTTATGCCACAAGGTGCCCAGAACTCCCCCTCCCAATTCGCCAAGGCAACGGCCCTCATTCTGGACACCTGGATGAAGTTACACCCAGACATTGTACTCATTCAGTATGTAGATGACCTCCTGCTTGTGATTGCCTCAATCTACTCTGAAAGCCTCCTCCACTACCTGGTTGAGCAAGGTTGCAAGGCCTTAAAAAGCAAAAAGTCCAGTGGTGTAGAGAGAAGGTGATTTTCCTAGGCCATTGCATTTCCCAAAGTACCCGGCATCTCATTGAAGAGAGGGTTGCTGCAATCAAGACCATCCCTTTACCCCAAGGACAGAAGCCCCTCCATGCCTTCTTAGGACTAATCTCCTACTGCCGTGCTTGGATCCCAGAAGCCTCCCTCTTGATGCAACCTCTCTACGAAGCCTTGAAATCTGACCCCTTCTCACTTTCCCCAGAGGCTATAAACAACTTTGAAACCCTGAAGAAGGTCCTTTCAACGGCCCCCGCTTTGGGCCTGCCTGACTACGAACAGAATTTCAAACTGTTTGTCTCAGAGAGACCCATTGGATACTACTCTGGCCAGCTGGACTCAGTGGCCAGGGGGGGACCCTCCTGCCTTAAAGCCGTCTGTGCAGCCCAATGCCCCTCATGACATAACTGCCATACTGAACCATGTACAGCCCAAACACCTGTCCTCAGTAGGGATGAGCTTCGTGTTTGAGTCGAACCCATGTTCTACTCGAACATCGTCTGTTCGCCCGTTCGCCGAATTGCGAACGATATGGGTCGTTCGTGCCAAATTCGTGTGGCGCGTCACGGCCCATAATTCACTGGGGCATCGCAGTGCATTGCTGGCTGATGATTGGCCAAGCATGCACTATGACCCGCATGCTTGGCCAATCACAGCGCCGTCTGAACAGAGAGCCGTAATTGGCCAAAGCCAAGGAGGCTTTGGCTAATTATGGCTCAGGGGATTTAGTACACGCCCCACACTATATAAGGCCGCCTGCACGGCGGCCCTGTGTAGTGTGTGTTCCGGCGTTGAAAGAGATAGACAGAGAGACAGTGTCATTTGATTTGAGTTAGATAGATTAGGCAGAACAGTCAGTCAGTTTAGCTGCACTTACAGTGTATTGTGTATATATATGCATCCCAGGTGTTGCATATATATATATACACTGTATTCAGTTTAGCTAGATCCGTTCTTGTTATCTTCCTACTGACAGGCAGGCTTGTCTTGTTACAGTATATACAGCTACCTAAAGAAAATTACTGGTGTTCTTTTGATCCTATTAGTACCACAGTCAGGCAGCTAGACTATTTACAGTTAGTGCAGTGCGTCCTGCTCACAGTGTTCAGCTAAACCTATAAGTTGGTGTAGTGAGACCTCTGCACAGTGTTCATCTAAAGCTGCAAGTTAGTGCAGTGCGTCCTGCTCACAGTGTTCAGCTAAAACTACAAGTTAGTGCTGTGCGTCCTGCTCACAGTGTTCAGCTAAACCTACAAGTTGGTGTAGTGAGACCTCTGCACAGTGTTCATCTAAAGCTACAAGTTAGTGCAGTGCGTCCTGCTCACAGTGTTCAGCTAAAACTACAAGTTAGTGCTGTGCGTCCTGCTCACAGTGTTCAGCTAAAACTACAAGTTAGTGCTGTGCGTCCTGCTCACAGTGTTCAGCTAAAACTACAAGTTAGTGCTGTGCATCCTGCTCACAGTGTTCAGCTAAACCTACAAGTTGGTGTAGTGAGACCTCTGCACAGTGTTCATCTAAAGCTACAAGTTAGTGCAGTGCGTCCTGCTCACAGTGTTCAGCTAAAACTACAAGTTAGTGTGGTGCGTCCACCTCACAGTGTTCAGCTAAACCTACAAGTTATTTTTTTGCGAGCTCTGCACAGTGTTCACCTAAAGCTACCTGTAGAAGGTTGGTGGTGTTTTCCTGATCCTATCACTACCGCAGGCAGCTAAAAAAGCTACAAGTTCGTTTTTTGCGAGCTCTGCACAGTGTTCAGCTAAAGCAACCTGTAGAAGGTTGGTGGTGTTCTCATACTACAGGCAGGCAGTTGATTTTGCTAGCTGCAGTATCAGTACATATATATATATATATATATATATATATATATTTGGGAACCCTGGGCTAATTTCATGGGCATTTCCTTGATTCCAGGGGTTCAACCATGATGCGTCTGGCTGTCTCGGGGTCTGGGGTAACTCCTCCCGTGGATTGGCATCTGACTTCTCTCTTCTCTCTCTTTCTCCCCCCTATCCTTTCAACTTTTTTCTTGTCCTCCCATTTGTTATTTGTCAGGTTGATCTTTCAAGACGATGTTGTGTCTGTTTACGACCAAACCGTAGTAGGGACCCCTAAGGAGTCGTGCTCCCAAGGGAAGCATATGACGTAGGAATATATTCACTTGTTCGTTGCCAAGAGATCTTTAGAGTTAACTAATGGGGTGCAAGGGGAGAGTTGGAGTGTTCCGTTCAGGCACAGTGTGTTCCCTATTGGGGTGCAGTCGGTCTCTCCTTCCTCCCCTTCTGTCACGGAACGTCCCACACTCCGCTTGAGTGCTTCCGTCATATACCACTTCCTCCCAGTCTGTATACAGATATCCCAACCTCTGTCAGCACAAACAAGGCGACACTTGCTTGTTGCTACCAAGACTCACTTTATTCAGAACCAGAATACAGTCTTATATACACAGGAGAGGATTATTATAACAATACAAACGTAACCTAATTAACATGAGCTAATTATCTAATCCTTTATACAGCCTAGGTGACTGAGACATGACCTTTCGCCCAGACTTGTGGTCACCGAGCTTCACACAGTTATATCAACACAATAGCAGTCGTCCCGTCTCCTACATTGTATAGAGATCAATGTCATTAGCTCATTCAATTAACATAAACACAGGTTGCGTGCAGAATCAACCAAACCAATAATAGTCTCTACATACATCCTGGGAGATATTGTGGACAAATATTACTGTCCCATTTTAAGTAGTCCAAGATATATTTTCTCACTCACCCTGTGCCAGGATGGCACAGGGTGCCTTAGACATAAGATGTATTCTGAGTTCCACGGGCCCCCCCGTCACATCTCTCCCCTTTCGGCAGAAGACTAACACAGGAGGAGACCCCAGACGGGTTGACTCCGAAGTTAGTAAGTAGTTCCAGTCCTCTACTGCCTGTACCCACACAGTACCCCAAATAAATTGTTCCAAACAAAGCATTACTCACCCAGCCAACCTCTGCCTCTCTCAGAGAACATATCTGCCGCTGGGGAGAGGCCTGGACTGGCCCTTCTCCCTGGAATCCTTTCTGCCGCTGGAGAGAAGACAGGGTGTCTGGGCTCACTCTGTCATGCTGTTGGGGATCTGGGCCCACTGCCCACCATCCCTGGGGTATACAGGTGGAGACTGAAGTCCCATCCACCTTCACAGGAAATCCATCCTCTGTTAGTTGAGGGCAGAGTATAGCAGTCCTCGGCCCTGTTGCCAGCCCTTCTGCTGGAAACCCCACACCATCTGCTCCGGCTAACTGTTGGAGAGGGAGGCCGACTGCCCCGCCTCCCTGGAACTCTGTAGTTGTTGCCGGTGCTGGGCAGAGGTTGGTAGCACTCTGCCCTGTTGCCAGCACTTCTGCTGGGGACTCCGCATCCTCCGCTCCGGCTAACCGTTGGGGCAGGAGGCTGACTTCCTCCACTCCCAAACTGTGTAGCTGCCATTGGGGAGGTGAGCCGGCTGCTTCCTTTTCCATTCCCTCATCTGGCTGCTGGGACGACATGTCGATGGTACTGTCTCCCAGGTGCATTGATCTTTGCTGGGGAGGAAATCCCGCTTTCTCCACCCTGGCCAACTGTTGGGGAGGGACAACACACACCTCCTCTCCCTTCTCCCCCTGTATCTGCTGCTGGGAAGTGATTGCCATCTTCTCACCCTGAGCCTCCACAATTGCTGCAGGTGTGGGGCAGAGGTCTTGGACCCTCTGTTCAGTTACCAGATCTTCAGCTGGAGAAGTTTGTTTTAACTCCATAGATGCTGCTGGCAGAAAATCACATGTCCCTGTCAGTGTTGTGGGAGAAAGGCCGACTACCTCTTCTCTCAAGAAGGCCGAAGCCACTGTTGGTGCTGGGCAGAACACAGTGAACTTTGGCCCTGATAGCAGCTCTTCTGCTGGAGGCTCATCAGGTTGTTCTTCCTCAGCAGAAAAGTCTATCAAATCCCATGTCTCTGCAACTGATGTCTGGGGATAGAGGTTCACCATCTCCTGTCCATGGAACCCAGAAGATGCTATCATTTCTGGGCAGAGGTTAGCAGAGCTCTGCCCTGTTGTCAGCACTTCAGGTTTGGGGGCGGCAATCTCCGGATTTTCCACTGCCGATTCTCTGGCATGCTGCTAAATGTGTTCTAGCAGTTTCCTGTATGCCCTTTCCAGATGCTGTTCCTTCCTTAGCAAATGGTCCAGATCAGGTTTGAGCTCTGAGACCCCTGCAAGACCGAGCATAGACTCTCTATAGTCTCTCAGGTCCTCAAGGTCAGGTTCCACTTCATCGCCAAACATAAAAAGATCTGTAAGGTTCTCCCACAGCAATTTAGGGCCGCTAAAGTCATATCCCTCCGGAGAGCATTCTGTTGTCTCCCCTAAATATCCCTCTTCTGCGTGCCATTGCAGAGCCCAATAACGATTGTCCAGCTCTATCTCCTGCTGGACCAACCTGTCCAACTCAGTCACCCATTGCTCCTGGGGCTGCTCTCCCAGGAATGCCATCCGCAATGCCCGTTGGTCACTGGCCCGTTGCTCTTGGGTTGGAAAGCACTTGCCCTGTTTTATACCAGCGAGACGGAGGGCTGCAATCCAGAGCTCCACCCGAATGAGCTGCCTGAGCTCCAGGTATTCATCCTCAGACACAGTCCTGGTGTATGTTGAAAGGATGATCCGCAGCAGCCCCGGGAACTCTGATGCCAGGTCCATATCTCCGCTGGGGTGATTGAAGTCTGCTATGCTGATCTTGGATCCAGTTGGAGGTTTGGATGTCCCAGACTTCAGGAAGCTTTCCCGCTGCTTGCCACCAATGTCACTGAACGTCCCACACTCCGCTTGAGTGCTTCCGTCATATACCACTTCCTCCCAGTCTGTATACAGATATCCCAACCTCTGTCAGCACAAACAAGGCGACACTTGCTTGTTGCTACCAAGACTCACTTTATTCAGAACCAGAATACAGTCTTATATACACAGGAGAGGATTATTCTAACAATACAAACGTAACCTAATTAACATGAGCTAATTATCTAATCCTTTATACAGCCTAGGTGACTGAGACATGACCTTTCGCCAAGACTTGTGGTCACCGAGCTTCACACAGTTATATCAACACAATAGCAGTCGTCCCGTCTCCTACATTGTATAGAGGACAATGTCATTAGCTCATTCAATTAACATAAACACAGGTTGCGTGCAGAATCAACCAAACCAATAATAGTCTCTACATACATCCTGGGAGATATTGCGGACAAATATTACTGTCCCATTTTAAGTAGTCCAAGATATATTTTCTCACTCACCCTGTGCCAGGATGGCATAGGGTGCCTTAGACATAAGATGTATTCTGAGTTCCACGGGCCCCCCCGTCACACCTTCTCCCAAACCTCTCTAGTTTCAGGGTTCTATGGTTTAAGTGAACGAATTTTGGTTTATAATAATATTCATGTATGGACACAGACCAGAGATATACTCATATCTACTGTCGTCACTTGGACTTGCAACCCCAAGGGGGTCCGAATTATTTTGCTTTATATTTACTTACTTAATGCTGATGATTTGTATGTCTTTACTTGAAAAATCAATAAAACATTTTGAAAATTTAAAAAATATATATATATATCCCAGCTTAGTGCAGCTACAGGCCATTAGTATGTCTGGAAGGCCAAGAAGGAGAGGCAGACATTCACAAGCCAATAAGAGAGGGCAAGCAGGCTCTGTGTCTAGTGCTGGTCGTGGAGACGGTGCATCCTCATCAGCACCTGGCCGTGGGGCACGCTTGGCCTTTTATTCGTCAGCTGGCCGTGTTAAGCCGCAACATGCAGAAGACTTGGTCGATTGGATGACCAAGCCGTCCTCATCCTCCTCATCCTCTCTCACCAATGCCCAGGGTACTTTGTCTGGCAAAGCAGCAGCCTCTTCCCTCGGCTCAATGTCATCAGTGACTCCTTCCCTAGCCCCACCATGTCCTCCTGAGGAGTCCCTCAAACTGTTTGACCACAGTGTTGGGTACATGCTCCAGGAGGATGCCCAGCGTTTGGAATGCTCTGATGGTGATACTGAGCTCGATGAAGGTAGTAACATGAGTACGGACAGAGGGGGTGCCCAAGAAGGACAGCAATCTGGCAGTCATGCTCCCCCTGCTGCAGCATACTGCCAGGTTTGCTCCAGTGATGAGGAGGGAGGGGATGATGAGGTCACTGACTCAACGTGGGTGCCTGATAGAAGAGAGGAAGAGGAGGAGGAGGAGAAGGCGGCACATCACCAACGAGGCAGGATGCCCTCCAGGGGCCAGCCTAAGGGCAGCACATTGACTGCATCACACCCCAAAGCTCCACATGTGCAGGGCGCTGCAGTCTCTGCGCATTATTCAAAAAGTTCTTTGGTGTGGGCCTTTTTTGAGACGAGTGCATCAGATCGCACCGCTGCTATTTGCAACATATGTCTCAAGCGTATCTCGCGTGGCCAAAACATCTCCCGCTTGGGTACCACATGCTTGACCAGACATATGTTGACCTGCCATGCAGTTTGTTGGCAAGCGTATCTAAAAGACCCACACCAGAGAACAAAGAGGACCTCTCCTTGCTCCTCATCAGCTGAGATCTCCAACCCCACTATATCTTCAGTCCTCTCTGAGACCTGCACTGAGAGGAATGAAGGTGTAGAATTAGGTGTGTCACAGCCAAGTACTTGTGGGCAATCTGCTTTTGGTACACCGAGGTCAGATTGTACCAGGCAAATTTCCCTGCCCCAGCTGCTGCACTGCCGAAAGAAGTTTGCTCCCAGCCATTCACATGTGCAGCGGTTGAATGCTAGCTTGACAAAATTGCTAGCACTTCAACTGCTGCCTTTTCAGTTGGTAGACTCTGCCCCCTTCCGTGAGTTTGTGGAATGTGCGGTTCCTCAGTGGCAGGTACCCAAACGCCACTTTTTCTCACGGAAGGCGATTCCGGCTCTCTACCGGCATGTGGAAGGCAATGTCCATGCCTCGCTGGACAGGGCAGTCAGCGGTAAGGTGCATATTACCGCTGACTCATGGTCCAGCAGGCATGGACAGGGACGTTACCTAAGTTTCACGGCGCATTGGGTGACTCTGCTGGCAGCTGTGAAGGATGCAGGACAAGGTGCAGTAGTGTTGGAGGTTGTTCCGCCACCATGCCTCCAAAATACTAATGATTGTGACACACCTCTCTCCTCCACCCCCTCCTCTTCTTCTTCCTCCATGGCCTCTTCCTGTGCTTTGTCCTCGGAACCAGCGGTGCTCCATAGCCGTTCAAGGGGCTACGCAAGTACGCAGGCCAAAAGATGCCATGCGGTGCTTGAGCTGGTGTGCTTGGGGGACAGGAGTCACACTGGGGTAGAGGTTCTGTCAGCTCTGCAGGGGCAGGTTCAGAGGTGGTTGACGCCACGCCAACTTAAGGCAGGAATGGTGGTTTGCGACAATGGCACAAACCTCCTCTCTGCCCTCCGACAGGGACAAATGACCCATGTGCCCTGTTTGGCTCACGTCCTTAACTTGGTGGTGCAGCGGTTCTTGGGCAGGTACCCGGGCTTACAGGATGTCCTGAGGCAGACCAGGAAAGTCTGTGTGCATTTCCGCCGGTCATATAATGCCAGTGCTCGGCTGACGGACCTCCAAAAGGAGTTTAAACTGCCCAAGAACTGCCTAATCTGTGACATGCCCACCAGGTGGAACTCAACGTTGGCCATGCTGCAGCAGGTGCACACGCAGCAGAGGGCCATCAATGAGTACCTGTGTGACTATGGCACCAGGACAGGGTCAGGGGAGCTTGGTTTTTTTTCCCCACGCCAGTGGGCCATGATCAGGGATGCATGCACTGTCCTGTCACCATTTGAGGAGGCCACGAGGATGGTGAGCAGTGACAGTGCATGCATCAGTGACACTGTCCCCCTTGTCCACCTGTTGGAGCACACACTGTGTGGAATAATGGACAGGGCACTTGAGGCAGAACAGAGGCAGGGAGAGGAGGACTTCCTTAGCTCTCAAGGCCCCCTTTATCCAGACAGTGTTCTTGCGTGCCCGCCGATCACACAGGAAGAGGACGAGGAGAAGGAGGAGGAGGAGGAAGATTGTGTCAGTATGGAGGTGGAGCCTGGCACTCAGCATCAGCAGCAGTCTTTAAGGGATCAGTCCCAAGAAACACATGGACTTGTACATGGCTGGGAGGAGGTGGCTGCGGTCTATGTCGTCCTTAGTGACCCAGAGGACTCCGGACCGAATGCCTTAGCAAACCTACGCTGAATGGCCTCCCTGATCCTGCAAAGCCTGCGTAAGGATCCTCGTATTCGTGGTATCAAGAAGAAGGACCAATACTGGCTGGCAACCCTCCTTGATCCACGTTACAAGGGTAAGGTTGCGGACCTTATCTTGCCATCGCAGAGGGAGCAGAGGATGAAACATCTTCGGGAGGCCTTGCAGAAAGGTCTGTGCAACGCGTTCCCAGAGACTGGGAGGTTACAAACTCCTGTTTCTGGACAACGTGTTGCTGAGGCTTCGGGCAGTCAAAGAAGGAGCGGTGGAGAAGGTGGCCGTCTGACCGATGCGTTCAGACAATTTTTCGTCCGCAGCCCCAAGGTATGATCGGTTCCAGCAACCATCGCCAGCGTCTGTTTTACATGGTGCAGGAATACCTAGGGGCAAGATCTGACTTGGACACCTTTCCCACCGAAAATCCTCTGAGTTACTGGGTCTTGAGGATGGATCACTGGCCAGAGCTTGCACAGTATGCAATTGAGCTACTGGCCTGTCCTGCATCCAGCGTTCTTTCGGAACGCACATTCAGTGCTGCTGGAGGCTTTGTAACCGATCACACTGTGCGTCTGTCCACCGACTCGGTCGATCGACTGACCTTCATAAAAATTAATCAGTCTTGGATCACCACCAGCTACCAAGCACCTGATGCTGATGTAACCGAATAATTTTTTTTTAAATCTCAGATCCCTTCAAAGACTGCCTATACTGATGCTGAGTGACTATCAGTGAGAAATTATCCTTTTCCTCCTCAATCATCACGCTGATAGCTTGTAAGAAAATTTTTGGTTCTGGGCGCCACCACCAGTGCCTGAGGCACAATTTTTCAGCCCCTGTTTAACAGGGGCGTGTAATTACAATTTTTGATGCAATACTTTGCAGCAGGGCTCGTTTCTGCCTTACAACTAGAGTATCTGTGAGGGGTTGCAGTGTTGTGGCACTAGCACCAGTGCCTAAGGCTCAATTTTTCAGCCCTTGTTTAACAGGGGCGTGTAATTACAATTTTTGATGCAATACTTTGCAGCAGTGCTCATTTCAGCATTCCAACTAGAGTATCTGTGAGGGGTTGCAGTGTTGCAGTGTTGTGGCACCAGCACCAGTGCCTAAGGCCCAATTTTTCTGCCACCAGTGCCTAAGGCCCAATTTTTCTGCTTCTGTTTAACAGGGGCGTGTAATTACAATTTTTGATGCAATACTTTGCAGCAGGGCTCGTTCCTGCGTTCCAACTAGAGTGTCTGTGAGGGGTTGCAGTGTTGTGGCACCAGCACCAGTGCCTAAGGCCTAATTTTTCAGCCCCTGTTCAACAGGGGCATGTAATTACAATTCTTGATCTAATATTTCACAGCAGGTCCCATTTCTGCACCCACCAAGAGCGAGTGAGGACTTACAGTGTTGTGGCAGCAGCACCACCACCACCAAAGGCCCAATTTTTCTGCCCCTGTTCAACAGGGGCATGTAATTACAATTCTTGATCTAATATTTCACAGCAGGGCCCTGTGAGGGCTTACAGTGTTGTGGCCACAACAACACCTAAGGCCCAAATTTCTGCTGATTATTTAGGGCAGGCCCCTACTTTCAAACATCTAACTTACAAACGACTCCTACTTGCAAACGGAAGGAGACAACAGGAAGTGAGATGAAATCTACCCCTAGCAACTGAAATTCTCTCCTGTAAGAGTTAATATGGGAAAAACATTTCTCCTTTCCACTGATGCTTTCCAATCCTTGTTCCACAAAAAAAAACAAATTTTCAAAAAACATTTGTCATTGGGACAAAAAGTGACGTGAAATCTGAAGAGGAGGAAAGACAGCAAAACAAATGTCACAGGGTTGATAACCCTTTTCTATGTTTTCCAAAAAGCTTAAAAAAGATTTTTTGGCTGGAGCTAAACACGTTAAAAATGTACCCGTTCAAAATTACAAACAGATTCTACTTAACAACAATCCTATAGTCCCTGTCTTGTTTGCACCGCCTGTATACTGCTGTTCAGAGTATATAGGGCCTGGTGGCCCCACACTTTTCCTTATTTTAATTTGGGTGCGGGGTTTAAGACCCAAAGGGCCTGGTAATGGACTGGGGGGTACCCATGCCGTTTGTCTCACTGATTTTCATCCATATTGCCAGGACCCGACATTACATTAAACCCGCAAGCAGTTTTAAATGAGATTTTTTTCCTTTAAAAATTACATTTGGTGCAGGGACTGTTCTAAACACGGGAAACACGCGCCACTTTACAGGCATATTATAGACACCCCCCAGGTACGATATTTAAAGGAATATTTCACTTTTTTAAAATTTTTTTTTAAGCATCATTAAAATCACTTCTCCCGAAAAAACGTCCGTTATTAAAAGTTTTTTTTGCATTGATACATGTCCCCTGGGGTAGGACCCGGGTCCCCAAACCCTTTTTAGGACAATACCATGCAAATTAGCCTTTAAAATGAGCACTTTTGATTTCGAACATTCGAGTCCCATAGACGTCAATGGGGTTCTAACGTTCGTGCGAATTTTCGGTCCGTTCGCAGGTTCTGGTGCGAACCGAACCTGGGGGTGTTCGGCTCATCCCTAGTCCTCAGCAAGACACCTCAGACTTCAGTGTGCCTTGCTTCTCCCCGATAACATCACCATCCTCCGATGTGATACCCTTAACCCATCCACTCTCCTTCCTTTTCTCGAGGGGGGAACCTCTTTGGAAAATGATTCTCATCTCACCGCTCATGACTGCTTCGAAGTGATGAAGATGGACACAACACGCTTACCGACAGTCAGTGAAACAGCATGCAAATTGGCAGAAGGAAATTTTGGGATCATCCGGAAAACCAGGGGGTTCCTGACAGCAGCAGGAACACCTGTAAAATACAGTGCAGCTATCAAGGACTTAATGGATGCCCTACTCCGCTGGGAAACAAGCTGAAGATCGAACGCGAGAAGTGGTCAGCAGAGTGAATGCACCTATCCTGGATGACCCAATAGACACCCCTGAAGAGACTGTACAAACCACTATGATTCTACAAAACCTTCCTGTAAACAGGACTCACCTCAAGGAGCAACAAAGGATCAAAAAAGGAGCCACAGAAGTTGAAGGAATCACGAAATTAAACAAGAGACTGCGTCTGCCACGTATGCCGGAAGCCTATCCCGTTACCAACATGACGGAGAAGACCACAGCTAAAAGACTTTTAACAGAAATAGTGTGCAGATATGGTGTCCCAGAGGTTATAGAGAGTGATCAGGGGCCGGCTTTCACGGCCTCAGTAACCAAAGAGATATGGACAGCCTTAGGGGTCACACTAGCTTTCCACACCCCATACCATCCTCAGAGTAGTGGGAAGGTGGAAAGACTAAATGGCACAATAAAGTCTAGAATGCTGAAAATGTCTCAGGAAACAGGAATGAGTTGGCCAGTGAGCCTACCCATTGCCTTGTTCAGTGTCAGGTATACCCCAAAGGGAAATCATGGTTTGTCACCCTATGAGATATTGTTTGGCTCAGCCCCTAGACTGGGTTGTTATTTTCCACAACAGTTGCAACTTCAATCTGATGTATTAACTGATTTTGTGACTGCTTTATCTCGAGAATTAACCCGTATCCATGCGCAAGTGTTTTCTTCCATTCCAGATCCTGAGTTAGACACAGGATCGCACAAGTTGGTCCCTGGTGACTGGCTCCTGGTAAAGAAGTTTGTGAGGAAACACACCCTTGAACCCAGATATGATGGTCCTTTCCAAGTCCTTCTGACAACCACCACATCAGTAAAAGTGGCCGGAAGGAACTCGTGGATACACGCCTCTCACCGCAAGTCCTGTGCCTGAGGAAAAGGCTGAGGAGATCAAGCCATGATCCTGTTTATCCTTTTTATTGTGATTGTTGTTCAGTCACAAGAAGTAGCCATCAAACAGAAAGATGGCATAACCCAATTCTGGTATAATTCATCCAACACACATGTTGCCACTTTCATATCCCCTTATAGTAAGATACTTCCAGGTACTGATTACAGTGTCCGGTTCAATGAAAGAGCAATAGGTCCCATGACTGTGTATGTATGTGTCACTGACACATATTGAAGTCACTCTTAGATAGAATGACAATCAACAAGCACACAGATCAATACTTTACCAAAGGTTATTGTGAGTCTTACAGTGAGGTGTCTGCAGATCTAGCGCAAAATCAAGTTCAGTCCTTAGGGGACGTGTACTGGATCTGTGGAGACATGAAAATTAGAAGTAGAATGACAGGACAGTGAACAGGAGAATGTGCAATGGCTAAAACCATAATGCCCCTGCATATTCTCTCAGAGAACCCAGAGCCAGAAGCAAGCAATGTACCCAAACCCAACAGAAGACACAGGAGTGCCCCAGCAGGAAGTTTTGACCCCTTTGTATACATAGATGCCATAGTGGTCCCAAGGGGGGTCCCTGATGAGTTCAAAGCAAGAGACCAAGTAGCAGTGGGTTTTGAGTCACTGATTCCCATTATCACTGTAAATAAAAATGTAGACTGGATAAACTACATCTACTATAACCAACAAAGATTTGTTAACTACACCAGAGATGCACTCCAAGGTTTAGCCGAACAGTTAGAAGCAACTTCGCACATGACTTTCTAAAACCGCATGGTCTTAGACATGCTCCTAGCTGAAAAGGGGGGTGTATGTAAGATGATCCCTGAGACAAGTACATGCTGCACTTACATCCCAGACAACACTGGTGCAATGGCTAAAACCATAATGCCCCTGCATATTCTCTCAGAGAACCCAGAGCCAGAAGCAAGCAATGTACCCAAACCCAACAGAAGACACAGGAGTGCCCCAGCAGGAAGTTTTGACCCCTATGTATACATAGATGCCATAGTGGTCCCAAGGGGGGTCCCTGATGAGTTCAAAGCAAGAGACCAAGTAGCAGCGGGTTTTGAGTCACTGATTCCCATTATCACTGTAAATAAAAATGTAGACTGGATAAACTACATCTACTATAACCAACAAAGATTTGTTAACTACACCAGAGATGCACTCCAAGGTTTAGCCGAACAGTTAGAAGCAACTTCGCACATGACTTTCTAAAACCGTATGGTCTTAGACATGCTCCTAGCTGAAAAGGGGGGTGTATGTAAGATGATCCCTGAGACAAGTACATGCTGCACTTACATCCCAGACAACACTGGCCCAAATGGTAAAGTGACTTTAGCCATCCAGAAACTAGAGGACCTGTCCAAAGAATTAAAACAGAATTCAGGGCTCACCAACCCCCGGGATCAGTATTTTACCTGGATAAAGGGAGGATGGCAGGGATTGTTGACCCAGATAGGAATAGCTATCCTAACAATGGCTGCGATAATCTGCTGTGTTCTCCCCTGTATTAGGAAGGGTACCCCCCCACCCCTTTTTGTGGAACAAAATTGCAAGAGTTAAGAACAAGTTAAAAGAAGATTGCGCCTGTTTTCAAGAACTGGAAACAAGACACCCTATTTAGCTATGATAGTCTGCTATTCCCTTATATAGATATAACCCAGCTAAAAGCTTATACTTTGTCACAATAATGAATATGTATATCTTGTGGTCTGCATACGCTTGTCTTATTTGATATTTGATTTGATAACAAAATATCCGGCTCACGGTATATTAGTCGGGGTCCAGGAAGTAATAAAAGCAGAAGTACCAATTTACTGAACGTTGTATGTGTCAGTGATTTGTGTCGAGTGTGCACACTTTTACATTGAAGGTTAATTTGGCCAGGGGACAGAAACAAAAGTACCGAACGATTCTGGTTCGGTCCAAAACACCTGTTAAACAGGGGCTGAAAAATTTGGCCTTAGGCACTGGTGGTGGCGTCCAGGACCAAAAATGTTCTTACAAGCTATCAGCATGATCATTGAGGAGGAAGAGGATAATTACTCAGCATAACAGGATAGTCACTCAGCATCAGCATAGGCAGTCTTTGAAGGGATCTGACATTTCAAAACAAAATTATTCGGTTACATCAGCATCAGGTGCTTGGTAGCTGGTGGTGATCCAAGACTGATTCATTTTTATGAAGGTCAGTCAATCGACCGAGTCGGTGGACAGACGCACGCTATGATCGGTTACAAAGCCTCCAGCAGCACTGAATGTGCGTTCCGAGAACGCTGGATGCAGGACAGGCCAGTAGCTCAATTGCATACTGTGCAAGCTTTGGCCAGTGATCCATCCACAAGACCCAGTAAACCAGAGGATTTTCGGTGGGAAAGGTGTCCAAGTCAAATCTTGCCCCTAGGTATTCCTGCACCATGTAAAACAGACGCTGGCGATGGTTGCTGGAACCGATCATACCTTGGGGCTGCGGACTAAAAAATTGTCTGAACGCATCGGTCAGACCGCCACCTTCTCCACCGCTCCTTCTTTGACTGACCGAAGCCTCAGCAACACGTTGTCCAGAAACAGGAGTTTGTAACCTCCCAGTCTCTGGGAACGCGTTGCACAGATCTTTCTGCAAGGCCTCCCGAAGATGTTTCATCCTCTGCTCCCTCTGCGACGGCAAGATAAGGTCCGCAACCTTACCCTTGTAACGTGGTGAGGCCATGCAGCGTAGTTTTGCTGAGGCATTCGGTCCGGAGTCCTCTGGGTCACTAAGGACAACATGATCCGCAGCCACCTCCTCCCAGCCTCGTACAAGTCCATGTGTTTCTTGGGACTGTAAATGATCCCTTAAAGACTGCTGCTGATGCTGAGTGCCAGGCTCCACCTCCATACTGACACAATCCTCCTCGTCCTCTTCCTGTGTGATCGGCAGGCACGCAGGAACACTGTCTGGATAAAGAGGGATAAAGGGGGCCTTGAGAGCTAAGAAAGTCCTCCTCTTCCTGCCTCTGTTCTGCATCAAGTGCCCTGTCCATTATTACATGGAGCGTGTGCTCCAACAGGTGGACAAGGGGGACAGTGTCACTGATGCATGCACTGTCACTGCTCACCATCCTCGTGGCCTCCTCAAATGGTGACAGGACAGTGCATGCATTCCTGATCATGGCCCACTGGCGTGGGGGAAAAAAAACAAGCTCCCCTGACCATGTCCTGGTGCCATAGTCGCACAGGTACTCATTGATGGCCCTCTGCTGTGTGTGCAGCCGCTGCAGCATGGCCAACGTTGAGTTCCACCTGGTGGGCATGTCACAGATTAGGCGGTTCTTGGGCAGGTTAAATTCCTTTTGGAGGTCTGCCGGCCGAGCACTGGCATTATATGACCGGCGGAAATGCACACAGACTTTCCTGGCCTGCCTCAGGACATCCTGTAGGCCCGGGTACCTGCCCAAGAGCCCGCTGCACCATCAAGTTAAGGACGTGAGCCAAACAGGGCACATGGGTCATTTGTCCCTGTCAGAGGGCGGAGAGGAGGTTGGTGCCATTGTCGCAAACCACCATTCCTGCCTTAAGTTGGCGTGGCGTCAACCACCTCTGAACCTGCCCCTGCAGAGCTGACAGAACCTCTGCCCCAGTGTGGCTCCTGTCCCCCATGCACACCAGCTCAATCACCGCATGGCATCTTTTGGCCTGCGTACTTGCGTAGCCCCTTGAACGGCTATGGAGCACCGCTGGTTCCGAGGACAAAGCACAGGAAGAGGCCATGGAGGAAGAAGAAGAGGAGGGGGTGGAGGAGAGAGGTGTGTCAGAATCACTAGTAGTGGCATTTTGGAGGTGGAACAACCTCCAAACTACTGCACATTGTCCTGTATCCTTCCCAGCTGCCAGAAGAGTCACCCAATGCACCGTGAAACTTAGGTAATGTCCCTGTCCATGCCTGCTGGACCATGAGTCAGCGGTAATATGCACATTACCGCTGACCGCCCGGTCCAGCGAGGCCAAGACATTGCCTTCCACAAGCCGGAATCGCCTTCCGTGAGAAAAAGTGGCGTTTGGGAACCTGCCACTAAGGAACCACACATTCCACAAACTCACGGAAGGGAGCAGAGTCTACCAACTGAAAAGGTAGCAGTTGAAGTGCTAGCAATTTTGCCAAGCTAGCATTCAACCGCTGGGCATGTGGATGGCTGGGAGCAAACTTCTTTTTGCGGTGCAACAGCTGGGCCAGGGAAATTTGCCTGGTACAATCTGACGTCAGTGTACAGGCCAACCTTCTACAGGTAGCTTTAGTTGAACACTGTACAGAGGTTGCAATACACTAACGTGTAAATAATGCAGCTGCCTGCGGTAGTGATAGGATCAGGAAAACACCACCAACCTTCTACAGGTAGCTTTAGTTGAACACTGTACAGAGGTCGCAATACACTAACGTGTAAATAATGTAGCTGCCTGCGGCAGTGCTAGGATCAGGAAAACACCACCAACCTTCTACAGGTAGCTTTAGCTGAACACTGTGCAGAGGTCGCACTACACTAATGTGTAAATAATGTAGCTGCCTGCGGTAGTGATAGGATCAGGAAAACACCACCAACCTTCTACAGGTAGCTTTAGCTGAACACTGTGCAGAGGTCGCACTACACTAAGTTGTAGCTTTAGCTGAACACTGTGCAGAGGTCGCACTACACTAAGTTGTAGCTTTAGCTGAACACTGTGCAGAGGACGCACTACACTAACGTTTAAATAATGTAGCTGCCTGCGGTAGTGATAGGATCAGGAAAACACCACCAACCTTTTACAGGTAGCTTTAGCTGAACACTGTGCAGAGGTCGCACTACACTAACGTGTAAATAATGTAGCTGCCTGTGGTAGTGATAGGATTAGGAAAACACCACCAAACTTCTACAGGTAGCTTTAGTTGAACACTGTACAGCGGTCGCAATACACTAACGTGTAAATAATGTAGCTGCCTGCGGTAGTGATAGGATCAGGAAAACACCACCAACCTTCTACAGGTAGCTTTAGTTGAACACTGTACAGCGGTCGCAATACACTAACGTGTAAATAATGTAGCTGCCTGCGGTAGTGATAGGATCAGGAAAACACCGCCAACCTTCTACAGGTAGATGTAGCTGAACACTGTGCAGAGGTCGCACTACACTAACTTGTAGCTTTAGCTGAACACTATGCAGAGGTCGCACTACACTAACTTGTAGCTTTAGCTGAACACTGTGCAGAGGATGCACTACACTAACGTTTAAATAATGTAGCTGCCTGCGGTAGTGATAGGATCAGGAAAACACCATCAACCTTCTACAGGTAGCTTTAGCTGAACACTGTGCAGAGGACGCACTACACTAATGTTTAAATAATGTAGCTGCCTGCGGTAGTGATAGGATCAGGAAAACAACACCAACCTTTTACAGGTAGCTTTAGCTGAACACTGTGCAGAGGTCGCACTACATTAACGTGTAAATAATGTAGCTGCCTGCGGTAGTGATAGGATCAGGAAAACACCACCAACCTTCTACAGGTAGCTTTAGCTGAACACTGTGCAGAGGTCGCACTACACTAACGTGTAAATAATGTAGCTGCCTGTGGTAGTGATAGGATCAGGAAAACACCACCAACCTTCTACAGGTAGCTTTAGCTTAACACTGTGCAGAGGTCGCACTACACTAGCTTGTAGCCTTAGCTGAACACTGTGCAGAGGTCGCACTACACTAACTTGGAGCTTTAGGTGAACACTGTGCAGAAGTCACACTACACTAACTTGTAGCTTTAGCTGAACACTGTGCAGAGGTCACGCTACACTAACTTGTAGCTTTATCTGAACACTGTCCAGAGGATGCACTACACTAACTTGTAGCTTTAGCTGAACACTGTGCAGAGGTCGCACTACACTAACTTGTAGCTTTAGCTGAACACTGTGCAGAAGTCGCACTACACTAACTTGTAGCTTTAGCTGAACACTGTGCAGAGGTCGCACCACACTAACTTGTAGCTTTAGCTGAACACTGTGCAGGAGTCGCACTACACTAACTTGTAGCTTTAGCTGAACACTGTGCAGAGGTCACACTACACTAACTTGTAGCTTTAGTTGAACACTGTGCAGAGGTCACACTACACTAACTTGTAGCTTTAGGTGAACACTGTGCAGAGGTCGCAGTACACTAACTTGTAGCTTTAGCTGAACACTGTGCAGAGGTCGCACTACACTAAAAAATAATGTAGCGGCCTGCGGTAGTAATAGGATCAGAAAAACACCACCAATCTTCTACAGGTAGCTTTAGGTGCACACTATGCAGAGGACGCACTACACTAACTGTAAATACTGTAGCTAATAGGACTAATAGGATCAGAAGAACACCAGCAATTTTCTTCAAATACTGTAACAACACCTGCCTGCCTGTCAGTAGGAAGATAATAACAGGAACGGATCTAGCTAAACTGAATACAGTGTATATATATATATATATATATATATATATATATATATATATACAACACCTGGGATGCATATATATATATATATATACACAATACCCTGTAAGTGCAGCTAACTGACTGACTGTCCTGCCTAATCTATCTAACTTAAATCAAATGACACTATCTCTCTGTCTCTGTCTCTCAACGCCGGAACACACTACACAGGGCCGACGTGCAGGCGGCCTTATATAGTGTGGGGCATGTACTAAACCCCCTGAGCCATAATTGGCCAAAACCACCCTGGCTTTGGCCAATTACAGCTCTCTGTACAGACGTCGCTGTGATTGGCCAAGCATGCGGGTCATAGTGCATGCTTGGCCAATCATCAGCCAGCAATGCACTGCGATGCCGCAAAGAATTATGGGCCGTGACGCGCCACTCGAATTTGGCGCGAACGGCCCATATCGTTCGCAATTCGGTGAACAATCAAACAGATGATGTTCGAGTCTAACATGGGTTCGACTCAAACACGAAGCTCATCCCTAGTGGTCAGAAACTAAGCAGAAACTCTGCTTAGTCTGCATCCAGGGTCAGTCAAGGGCTATATTTGCATGTAACTACTCAGCAGCACTGACTATTGATTTGTACAAATCTGACAGTCAAATGTATTGGTGAATGTGACGGACTCATGTAGGTGTCACAGACTAGACACTCGCTCCTCAGTGCAATCACTCCTTCCCTCCTTCCCCAGCTGCTGCTTTTGTCACACTGACAGTTGCATGGTGTAGGAATTTTGTACTCGGGTGCGTGAAGCCTGAAGGGGAACTGGGAGACTAGTTCCCCATCAGGTCTACTTTACTTTTGAATAACTGCTCACAACAATGGTCACCCCAAAAATTGTCCCAACCAGGAGGGGATCAAAAAGAAAAGTGGGGCTCAAAGGAAAGGCAATCTGGATAGATGTGTATTGTCAAATACGTGTTTAATAAGGTACAGAAATATAAAACGTGGAGATAAGAGAGCATACATCAATAATTACATTGCCCTAATAAAATTGATCGGTAACATGAAATCGATCAATGCTGATACACAGACAGGGGGGACATAACAACATGTAAAACAAACAAAAACGTCCGGACGTCTAGGCTATTGATGTCTGCGCAACCTACTACAATGAGAAGTGTTCAGCTTTGCTGAATAAGGTTGTAAAGCAGACATCAATCCCCCCAGGGGGGTGGCTCAAATCAAAAAAGGTATGGGGAAAAAAAGGGAAGGGGAGAGGGTAAGAGGGAGTGAGGTGAAGGAAAGGTGGAAGGGAGAACGGGGATAGGACAAAAGAGAGAGACGGGAGCCGTGGAGTGGGGCGCTGATGCAAGATCAGTAATCAGACATCAATTAACCTGTGGATGGAGGTATATGGGCCATGAGTATTTAAAAGTTGAACTGGGGTAGCGGAAGTCCAGGATAGTATATAGCAAAATGCTAAAATATGCAGGGTGGTATGTTAGATATAACCAGATGAGTGCTGTTGAGGTGAGTCAGACTGTGGCTTAGTATGAGCAGCAACACACAGAACAGGTGGCTGAGTACTTTACCACTGCCGGGTCCTGTACGGGAATCCACAGGTACTTCTGAAGTGCGATATCCCCTGTGCTGTGGACTGCACCACTGGTCACCGCACACGATACTGGACACTTCCTGGGAGATCTTCGCAACCCCACGGGCATTGCTCAAGTATGTGGATGGCCGGCCATATAGGTGCGCCTGTTACCGCTACCACGGCTGTTCCAAGCAGTAAAGCGGAACG
Organism: Lithobates septentrionalis; assembly: GCA_037952835.1. Classification (NCBI taxonomy): domain Eukaryota; kingdom Metazoa; phylum Chordata; class Amphibia; order Anura; family Ranidae; genus Lithobates; species Lithobates septentrionalis. Next base: position 3,221,125 of record JBBDGP010000707.1, read on the forward strand.
CTCTCTCAGTAGGAGAGCCGGCTAGCCCCAACGGGGGATGACAGCAGGCGTGACGTCCGGGCGCAGTGACGTCAACGCGTTTCACAAACCAACATGTGTAGCTTCGTCTGGACGTGTAGGTGGCGTGCGAGGGCTCCTTCTTATTCCGTCCGTTCCTCGTACATGCCCACCTATCTGATCTAAGTAAAGGAGATACACCCGTGCTGTGTGTGTCCAAATTGTTGCCCGTTGTTTGTTTGCCGCTTCATATGTGTGGTCAGTTTCTTTTTATAGCAGTAAAGACCCTGGCATACGATCATTTTAGTGTGTGGCCAACCATTAGAGGCATTAGTGAAGACAGTAAGCATGGTGAGGGGGATACTCAATACGGTTGATGTCCATGTTCCCTACACTGTAGCATCTATTCAATATATCTGACATACATATAGGCCAATCTTGTTCCATCTATCAAACATAGCCCATATCCAGACAATACTTGAACAGGGGATACATATAGAACACCAACCAGGTTAGGTCAAGAAGGGGAGGATAGAGACAAAGGGAATATAGGGGATGGGAGTTTTAGAGAGGAAAAAGGGGAGGGGGGTAGGGATGTGCATCCACATAATAGTGATCATTCTCCGTGTAGGCATGATTAGATGTGTATTGTCTGCGGTGGCCCATGATGGTCCCTGGTATCCCAGAATATAACAGATACAGGGAAAATTATATACATGGATAACCAAGATCACTCGTCTATGCCCACGGGTCCTGACCGCATGCAATGATCCACGACCCTGTCCCTCAAATCAACCAGAGAGACACAAGGAAATTCAAAAAGGAAAAACAAAAAACGGAAAGAGGGGTGAAGTGCTATCTGCAGCATGCTGTTCATGTTGTAGGCCTTAAAGGCCATTGAGATAGGGTGAGCAGTGTTACTAATGCTCCGGTATAGCCTCAATATTTCTGAAAAAAGCATTGTAAAAGATTGAACAGTAGCTGCAGAGCCAGTTCCGTGTAGGGTCCATATCAAATATCTTTTTATACTGCCAAAAAAGGCTGTAAATTCAATTCCGTGTTCAGGCCCCGAGGGACCAGGGAGCCCAAGCGGAAAATCCATCTTTTTTCTTTCTGCTGCAAAATTTGGTCAAAGTCCCCTCTTCTGGAGGAGAGATTTAGAGCATAAATTCCCTTGACCAGCATGCCGGACAGCTTGCCCTGGTGGTATTGGGCAAAGTGTCTGGCCACTGGCTTCTCAGGGTTTTTCTCCAGGATTTCCCTCATGTGTTCTCCTAAGCGAATCCTAAATTGGCGCTTGGTCTTGCCAATGTATATCTTTTTACATGGACAGGTCAGCATGTAGATGACCCTAGTGGTTGCACAGTTGATGAGACTTTTTATCTCAAAATTCTTTTTGTCCAGAGAGTAACTAAAGCTTGTAGTCCTGTGTACATACGGGCAGACCTGACAATGTCCACAAGGGAACATCCCCTTGCTTCTGGGAAATTGGGATAGCCAGGAGTTGTCAATGCTTCTAATGTGTTCAGAATGAATTAGGCAGTCACCCAAATTTCTGGCCCTCCTTGCTACCATTTTGGGGACAGGTCCAACTATCTGAGCTATACCAGGGGTGTTAGTGAGTATGTCCCAGTGTTTCTCTAATATGGATCTGACCATATCCCATTGAGTCCCGAACTCCGTAATGATTCTCACCGGGTCGGGAGTAGTGGGAGAAGGAAGGGCCAGTTGTAAGTTTTTTGTCTAAAAGTGAGGGGCGGTCACGTTCTGCTGCCTTGCGCTTGGCTCTCCTTAGTTGTTTATGGGAGTAGCCGCGTTCCCGAAAGCGTTTGTACAATTCATCGCTTTCACGTCTGTAGTCTTCTTTATTGGAGCAATTACGCCTGATGCGGAGAAACTGGCCTACAGGGATACTGTCCTTGAGCCATTTCGGATGGTGACTGTCTGCTCTTAAAGCAGGGTTCCACCCAAATTTTGAACAGTATCTGTATGTATTCTCTTCCTTGCAAAGATGCTGACATGCCGTTTAAAAAAAATTAAATCGCCGTAGTTACCTTTTATTTTTCTATTCTTTTTTGCACTTCCTGGTTCTCCTCCCGTGGGAGTAGGCGTGTTTCTAGCCTCTCCCAGACTCCTGGGAGCTAGTCTAAGGCTTCCCAGGATGCCACTGAGCATGTGCGGGAATGAGCAGTATATATATATATATATATATATATATATATATATATATACCCTCAAATTAATACCCCCATATGTATATATATATATATATATATATATATATATATAGATATATAGATATAGATATATCTATAGATATAGATATATCTATATATATATATATATATATATCTATCTATCTATCTATCTATCTATCTATATATATATATATATATATATATATATAGATATATATAGATATATATAGATATATATAGATATAGATTTATAGATATAGATATAGATATATATAGATATAGATATAGATATAGATATATATATATATATAGATATATATAGATATATATAGATATAGATATAGATTTATAGATATAGATATATATAGATATAGATATAGATATATATATATATATATATATATATATATATATATATATATATATATATATATAAATATATATATATATAGATAGATATAGATATATCTATCTATATCTATCTATCTATCTATCTATCTATCTATCTATCTATCTATCTATCTATCTATCTATCTATCTATCTATCTATCTATCTATCTATATATATATATATATATATAGGTATAGGTATAGATATAGATATAGATATAGATATATAGATATAGATATAGATAGATATATATAGATATATATATATATATATATATCTATATATATATATATATAGATATATATATCTCAACTCAACATGAGAAGCGATCTACACACTTTCATAAACAGGCACTCAGAGGAGAGCGATCTCCTCTGAGAATGCCTGAGAACTGAAAAGCGGTATTTTACCGTAGTTTCATAAAAGGACACCTTAGTGCCACTTTGTGTTGGTCTATCACATAAAATCCCAATAAAATACATTTACCTTTTTTTGGTTGTAACATGACAAAATGTGCAAAATTTCAAGGGGTATGAATACTTTTTCAAGGCACTGAATGTAGTCTAAATGTTTGGAAGCGATGCTGGGAAAATCAAGACATGATTATTCACACCCCAGTCATTTATTGTAACATAATGTACCCAAGTATGAAGTAGTATAATTCCTTACTGGATAAACAATATAATTTCTAAGCATACTTCAGAAAATTGAAAGCTAAACCTACATGTTACTCATACAGTATCTCACAGTATCTCACATTTTTGTAAATATTTTATTATATCTTTTCATGTGACAACACTGAAGAAATGACACTTTGCTACAATGTAAAGTAGTGAGTGTACAGCTTGTATAACAGTGTAAATATGATATCCCCTAAAAATAACTCAACATACAGCCATTAACCACTAGGCGTCCGCGCTATAGCCGAAAGACGGCTACAGCGCAGACTCAAATTGCCGGGAGGGCGTCCCTGGACGTCCTCCTGTTTACTTCCGCATTGCGCGCTCCCGCGGGCACGCATCGCGGAAGTTTTGTGCTGGCCGTGTCTCTCGGACACAGCCAGTCACAGATCACCGTAAACGGCCAATGACAGCGGCCGTTTACAGTGCGATCGGCGGTGCCAATGAGAGAAGATCTCATATGTAAACATATGAGATCATCTCTCATCGCCGGCTCTCCCTCCTCACACAGAGACAGCATGTGAGGAGGGAGAGCGGGACCGCTGCGGCGGTAAGTGTAAAAGAAAAAAAAAAAGGAAAAAAAGGTGTCCCACTGTTAACAGTCCCTGCCATCTGCCCTGCCATCTGCCCCTGCCATCTGCCCCTGCCATCTGCCCTGCCATCTGTCCTGCCATCTGCCCCTGCCATCTGCCCTGCCATCTGCCCCTGCCATATGCCCCTGCCATCTGTCCTGCCATCTGTCCTGCCATCTGCCCCACCATCTGTCCCTGCCATCTGTCCCCAGTGCCATCTGTCCCCACTGCCATGTATAAGTGCCATCTGTCATCAGTGCCACATAGTGCCATCTGTCATCAGTGCCATCTGTCATCAGTGCCACATGTCAGTGTCACGTGCCATCTGTCATCAGTGTCACGTGTCATCAGTGCCACGTATCAGTGCCATCTGTCATCAGTGTCATCAGTGCCACGTATTAGTGCCATCTGTCATCAGTGCCACGTATTAGTGCCATCTGTCATCAGTGTCATGTATTAGTGCCATCTTTCATCAGTGCCACGTGTCATCAGTGCCACATATCAGGGCCATTTGTCATCAGCGCCACATGTCATCAGTGCCACGTATTAATGCCATCTGTCAGTGCCACGTATTAGTGCCACCTGTCAGTGCCACGTATTAGTGCCATCTGTCATCAGTGCCACATATTAGTGCCATCTGTCATCAGTGCCATGTATTAGTGCCATCTGTCATCAGTGCCATGTATTAGTGCCATCTGTCATCAGTGCCACATCAGTGTCAGTGCCACGTATCAGTGCCATCTGTCATCAGTGCCACATCAGTGCCACGTATCAGTGCCATTTGTCATCAGTGCCACGTCAGTGTCACGTGTCATTGTCCTGGTTCTCCAGGGCCTTCAAAAGTGTAATAGGTAGTCAACAAATTAGATATGTAATTTATGCTCCTAGAACACGTGACGGCGCTCCCTGCATGTTGGGCCTCTGTATGTGGCTAGGCTGCGAAAAAGTCCCACACATGTGGTATCGTAATACTCAGGAGGAGTAGCAGAATGTATTTTGGGGTGTCATTTGTGGTATATACATGCCATGTGAGAGAAATAACCTATTACAATGACAATTTTGTGCGGGGGGGGGGGATCTTCATTTTGCAAAGAATTGTGGGAAAAAATGACAACATCAAAAACCTCACAATGCCTCTTACTAAATACCTTGGAATGTCTACTTTCAAAAAAGGGGTCATTTGGGGGGCATTTGTACTTTCCTGACTTGTTCGGGTCGCAAGAAATGAGATAGGCCGTCAGTGCATCAGATGTGATCAATTTTTTATGATTTGCACCATAACTTGTAGACTCTCTAACTTTCACAAAGACCAAATAATATCCACTAATTTGGGTTACTTTTACCAAAGATATGTAGCAGTATAAATTGTGGCCAAAATTTATGAAGAAAAATTAATAATTTGCAAAATTTTATCACAGAAACAAAGAAAAATGTGTTTTTTTTCAAAATTTGTGGTCTTTTTTCAATTATAGAGCAAAAAATAAAAAACCCAGAGGTGATCAAATACCACCAAAAGAAAGCTCTATTTGTATGAAAAAAAGGACAAAAAATTCATTTGGGTACAGTGTTGCATGACTGAGTAATTGTCATTCAAATTGTGAGAGCGCTGAAAGCTGAAAATTGGTCTGGTCACGAGGGGGGTTTAAGTGCCCAGTTGTCAAGTGGTTAATGTCTAAACCGCTGGCAACAAAAGTGAGTACACCCCTAAGTGAAAATGTCCAAATTGGGCTCAATTAGACATTTTCACTCCCCGATGTCATGTGACTCGTTAGTGTTACAAGGTCTCAGGTGTGAATGGGAAGCAGGTGTGTAAAATTTGGTGTTATCACTCTCATTCTCTCATACTGGTCACTGGAAGTTCAACATGGCACCTCATGGGAAAGAACTCTCTGTGGATATGAAAAAAGATGAATTGTTGCTCTACATAAAGATGGCCTAGGCTATAAGAAGATTGCCAAGACCCTGGAACTGAGCTGCAGACCATACAGTGGCTTAACAGGACAGGTTCCACTCAGAACAGGTCTCGCCATGGTCGACCAAAGGAGTTGAGTGCAAGTGCTCAGCGTCATATTTAGAAGTTGTCTTTGGGAAATAGACGTATGAGTGCTGCCAGCATTGATGCAGAGGGTGAAGGGGTGCCTGACAGTGCTCAGACCATATGCCGCATACTGCATCAAATTGGTCTGCATGGCTGTCATCCCAGAAGGAAGCATCTTCTAAAGATGATGCACAAGAAAGCCTGCAAAGTTTGCAAAAGACAAGCAGGATTACTGGAACCATGCCCCGTGTGTAGTGAATAGGGATGAGCTTCGAGTTCGAGTCGAACTCATGTTCGACTCGAACATTGGCTGTTCGCAAGTTCGCCGAACAGCGAACAATTTGGGGTGTTCGCGGCAAATTCGAATGCCGCGGAACACCCTTTAAAAGTCTATGAGAGAAATCAAAAGTGCTAATTTTAAAGGCTTATATGCAAGTTATTGTCATAAAAAGTGTTTGGGGACCCGGGTCCTGCCCCAGGGGACATGGATCAATGCAAAAAAAAGTTTTAAAAACGGCCGTTTTTTCAGGAGCAGTGATTTTAATAATGCTTAAAGTCAAACAATAAAAGTGTAATATCCCTTTAAATTTCGTACCTGGGGGGTGTCTATAGTATGCCTGTAAAGGGGCGCATGTTTCCTGTGTTTAGAACAGTCTGACAGCAAAATGACATTTCGAAGGAAAAAAAGCCATTTAAAACTACCCGCGGCTATTGCACATAGAAGTTCATTGATAAAAACGGCACGGGAATTCCCCACAGGGCAACCCCGAACCAAAATTTAAAAAAAATGACGTGGGAGACCCCCTAAATTCCATACCAGGCCCTTCAGGTCTGGTATGGATTTTAAGGGGAACCCCGCGCCAAAAAAAAAAACAAAAACGGCGTGGGGTCCCCCCAAAAATCTATACCAGACCCTTATCCGAGCACGCAACCTGGCAGGCCGCAGAAAAAGAGGGGGGGACGAGAGTGCGCCCCCCCCTCCTGAACCGTACCAGGCCACATGCCCCCAACATTGGGAGGGTGCTTTGGGGTAGCCCCCCAAAACACCTTGTCCCCATGTTGATGAGGACAAGGGCCTCATCCCCACAACCCTGGCCGGTGGTTGTGGGGGTCTGCGGGCGGGGGGCTTATCGGAATCTGGAAGCCCCTTTTAACAAGGGGACCCCCAGATCCCGGCTCCCCCCTGTGTGAAATGGTAAGGGGGTAGTTACCCCTACCATTTCACTAAAAAACTGTCAAAAATGTTAAAAATGACAAGAGACAGTTTTTGACAATTCCTTTATTTAAAAGCTTCTTCTTTCTTCCTTCATCTTCTTCTGGTTCTTCTGGCTCTTCTGGTTCTTCCTCCGGCGTTCTGGTCCAGCATCTCCTCCGCGGCGTCTTCTATCTTCTTCTCCTCGGGCCGCTCCGCACCCATGGCATGGATGGGAGGCTCCCGCTCTTCTCTTCATCTTCTTCTTCATCCTCTTCTCTTCTTCCTTCTTCTCTTCTTCTCTTCTTCATTTTCTTCTCCGGGCCGCTCCGCATCCATGCTGTCATGGAGGGAGGCTCCCGCTGTGTGACGGCGTCTCTTCGTCTGACGGCTCTTAAATAATGGGGGGCGGGTCCACCCGGTGACCCCGCCCCCCTCTGACGCACGGGACATGACGGGACTTCCCTGTGGCATTCCCTGTGACATCACAGGGAAGTCCCGTCAAGTCACCGTGCGTCAGAGGGGGGTGGGGTCACTGGATGGCCCCGCCCCCCTTATTTAAGAACCGTCAGACGAGGAGACGCCGTCACACAGCGGGAGCCTCCCTCCATGACAGCAGGGATGCGGAGCGGCCCGGAGAAGAAAATGAAGAAGAGAAGAAGGAAGAAGAGAAGAGGATGAAGAAGAAGATGAAGAGAAGAGCTGGAGCCTCCCCTCATGCCATGGGTGTGGAGCGGCCCGAGGAGAAGAAGATAGAAGACGCCGCGGAGGAGATGCTGGACGAGAACGCCGGAGGAAGAACCAGAAGAGCCAGAAGAACCAGAAGAAGAAGAAGATGAAGGAAGAAGCATTTAAATAAAGGAATTGTCAAAAACTGTCTCTTGTCATTTTTATCATTTTTGACAGTTTTTTAGTGAAATGGTAGGGGTAAGTACCCCCTTACCATTTCACACAGGGGGGGCCGGGATCTGGGGGTCCCCTTGTTAAAGGGGGCTTCCAGATTCAGATAAGCCCCCTGCCCGCAGACCCCCACAACCACCGGCCAGGGTTGTGGGGAAGAGCCCTTGTCCTCATCAACATGGGGACAAGGTGTTTTGGGGGGCTACCCCAAAGCACCCTCCCAATGTTGAGGGCATGTGGCCTGGTATGGTTCAGGAGGGGGGGCCGCACTCTCGTCCCCCCTCTTTTCCTGCGGCCTGCCAGGTTGTGTGCTCGGATAAGGGACCCCTGAAGGGTCTGGTATGAAATTTAGGGGGAACCCCACGTCATTTTTTTAAAAAAAAATTGGCAGGGGTTCCCCTTAATATCCATACCAGACCTAAAGGGCCTTGTATGGAATTTAGGGGGAACCCCACGTCATTTTTTTTTAAAATTTTGGCCGGGGTTCCCCTTAATATCCATACCAGACCTAAAGGGCCTTGTATGGAATTTAGGGGGACTCTCATATAATTTTTTTTTTAAATTTTGGTTCAGGGTTTCCCTGTGGGGAATTCCGATGCCGTTTTTATCAAGGAACTTCTATGTGTATTGTCAGCAATGCAATAGCCGCGGGTAGTTTTAAATGTTTTTTCCTTCAAAATGTCATTTTGCTGTCAGACTGTTCTAAACACAGGAAACATGCGCCCCTTTATAGGCATACTATAGACACCCCCCAGGTACGAAATTTAAAGGGATATTACACTTTTATTGTTTGACTTTAAGCATTATTAAAATCACTGCTCCTGAAAAAACGGCCGCTTTTAAAACTTTTTTTTGCATTGATCCATGTCCCCTGGGGCATGACAATAACTTGCATATTAGCCTTTAAAATTAGCACTTTTGATTATTCATGTTCGTGTCCCATAGACTTTAACGGTGTTCGCGTGTTCGAGCGAACTTTTTTCCTGTTCGCATGTTCGGGTGCGAACCGAACAGGGGGGTGTTCGGCTCATCCCTAGTAGTGAAGTAGTAGTAGTGGGTAGATAATAATTATATAATTATCATGGTATGGTATGGTGTTGTGACGGGAGGGCCCGTGGAACCTTGAAAAGTAGGGGATGTCCTTGTTTCAGCTCCCCATATACCTCTTATGTCTAAGTCACCCACCTAAGGCACAGGGTGAGTGAGAAAATATATCTTGGACTACTTAAAATGGGACAGTAATATTTGTCCACAATATCTCCCAGGATGTATGTAGAGACTATTATTGGTTTGGTTGATTCTGAACTCAACCTATTAATTGAGTGAGACGATCACATTAGCCTCCAGGACTGGCTAGGAGACGAACTGTTGATGACTAGGCTGAGGAGGGGGGGAGAATGTTGTTTGTATTGTTAATTGTAATTAGCTCCTGCTATTGTGTTTATACTACTGTGTGAAGCTCGGTGCCCACAAGTCTGTGCCCTACAGGTCATGTCTCTGAGTCATCTGGTCTGGGTAAATTTTGTAGTAAATTAGCTCATGTTAATTAGGTTAGCTTTGAGTCAGCCTGCTGTATAAATGTGTGTGAGATCTCAAATAAAGAGTTAGTCCTGATGTACGCCAAGACTGGTGTTGTCTAGTTCTTGCGGGTTCCTATAGCCAGATCCATTGGACTCCTGTTCCAGAACTTAGGAAGAGGTATATTGACGGAAGCACTCAAGCGGAGTGTGGGACGTTCCGTGACATTGGTGGCAAGCAGCGGAAAAGCTTCCGGCAGTCTGGGAAATCTAAACCTCCACCTGGATCCAAGATCAGGATAGCAGACTACAGTCACCCCAGTGGAGATATGGACCTGGCATCAGAGTTCCTGGGGCTGCTGCGGATCATCCTTTCAACATACACCAGGACTGTCTCTGAGGATGAATACCTGGAGCTTAGGCAGCAAATTCGGGTGGAGCTCTGGATTGGCGCCCTCCAGCTCGCTGGTATAAAACAGGGCAAGTGCTTTCCAACCCAGGAGCAACGGGCCAGTGACCAACGGGCATTGCGGATGGCATTCCTGGGAGAGTTGCCCCAGGAGCAATGGGTGACTGAGTTGGACAGGCTGGTTCAGCAGGAGATAGAGCTGGACAATCATTATCGGGCTCTGCAATGGCATCCAGAGGAGGGATATTTAGGGGAGACAACAGAATGCTCTCCGGAGGGATATGACTTTGGAGGCCCTGGATTGCTGTGGGAGAGCCTTACAGATCATTTTATGTTTGGCGATGACGGGGAACCTGACCTTGAAGACCTGCGAGAATATAGAGAGGCTATGCTCAGTCTTGCAGGGGTCTCAGAGCTCAAACCTGATCTGGACCATTTTCTAAGGAAGGAACAGCATCTGGAAAGGGCATACAGGAAACTGCTAGAACGCGTTCAGCAGCATGCCAGAGAATCGGCAGTGGAAAATCTGAAGATTGCCATCCCCAAACCTGAAGTGCTGACCACAGGGCAGAGCTCTGCTAACCTCTGTCCAGCACTGATAACATCTTCTGGGTTCCAGGGACAGGAGATGGTGAACCTCTATCCCCAGACACCAGTTATAGAGATAGGGGATTTAATAGACTTTTCTGCTGAGGAAGAACAACCTGATGAGCCTCCAGCAGAAGAGCTGGTATTAGGGCCAAACTTCACTGTGCTCTGCCCAGCACCAACAGCAGTATCTGTGGAGTTACAACAAACTTCTCCAGCTGAAGATCTGGCAACCGGACAGAGGGTCCAAGACCTCTGCCCCACACCTGTGGCAGTTTCGGAGGCCCAGGATGAGAAGGTGGCAATTACTTCCCAGCAGCAGATACAGGGGGAGAAGGGAGAGGAGGTTTGTGTTGTCCCTCCCCAACAGTTGGCCAGGATGGAGGAAGCGGCCTTCCCTCCCCAGAAAAGATCAGTGCACCTGGGAGACAGTACCATAGACATGTTGTCCAAGCAACCAGATGAGGGAATGGAAAAGGAAGCAGCCGGCTCACCTCCCCAATGGCAGCTACACAGTTTGGGAGTGGAGGAAGTCAGCCTCCTGCCCCAACGGTTAGCCGGAGCAGAGGATGAGGAATCCCCAGCAAAAGTGCTGGCAACAGGGCAGAGTGTTACCAACCTCTGCCCAGCACCGGCAACAACTACAGAGTTCCAGGGAGGCGGGGCAGTCGGCCTCCTTCCCCAACAGTTAGCCGGAGCAGATGGTGTGGGGTTTCCAGCAGACGGGCTGGTAACAGGGCCGAGGACTGCTGGACTCTGCCCTCACCTAACAGAGGATGGATTTCCTGTGAAGGTGGATGGGACTTCAGTCTCCACCTGTATACCCCAGGGATGCTGGGCAGTTGGCCCAGATCCCCAACAGCATGACAGAGTGAGCCCAGTCACCCTGTCTTCTCTCTAGCGGCAGAAAGGACTCCAGGGATAAGGGCCAGTCCAGGCCTCTCCCCAGCAGCAGATATGTTCTCTGAGAGAGGCAGAGGTTAGCTGGGTGGGTAATGCTTTGTTTGGAACAATTTGTTTGGTTTACTGTGTGGGTACAGGCATTAGAGGACTGGAACTACTTACTAACTTCGGAGTCAACCCGTCTGGGGTCTCCTCCTTTGTTAGTCTTCTGCTGAAAGGAAAGAGATGTGACGGGAGGGCCCCGTGGAACCTTGGAAAGTAGGGGATGTCCTTTTTTCAGCTCCCCATATACCTCTTATGTCTAAGTCACCCTGTGCTATCCTGGCACAGGGTGAGTGAGAAAATATATCTTGGACTACTTAAAATGGGACAGTAATATTTGTCCACAATATCTCCCAGGATGTATGTAGAGACTATTATTGGTTAATTCTGAACTCAACCTGTTAATTGAGTGAGCTGATCACATTAACCTCCAGGACTGGCTAGGAGACGAACTGTTGATGACTAGGCTGAGGAGGGAGGGAGAATGTTGTTTGTATTGTTAATTGTAATTAGCTCCTGCTATTGTGTTTATACTACTGTGTGAAGCTCGGTGCCCACAAGTCTGTGCCCTACAGGTCATGTCTCTGAGTCATCTGGTCTAGGTAAATTTTTTAGTAAATTAGCTCATGTTAATTAGGTTAGCTTTGAGTCAGCCTGCTGTATAAATGTGTGTGAGATCTCAAATAAAGAGTTAGTCCTGATGTACGCCAAGACTGGTGTTGTCTAGTTCTTGGGGGTTCCTATAGCCAGATCCATTGGACTCGTGTTCCAGAACTTAGGAAGCGGTATACTGACAGAAGCACTCAAGCGGAGTGTGGGACGTTCCGTGACAGGTGTCAACCGCGTGCAGCGGCAACCAGGTGAGGAGTACAAAGACAAGTGTGTCTTGCCTACAGTCAAGCATGGTGTGGGGGTATCATGGTCTGGGGCTGCATGAGTGCTTCTGGCACTGGGAAGCTACAGTTCATTGAGGGAACCATGAATGCCAGTATGTACTGTGACATACTGAAGCAGAGCATGATCCCCTCTCTTCAGAGACTGGGCCACAGGGCAATATTCCAACATGATAACAACCCCAAACACACCTCCAAGACGACCACTGCCTTGCTAAAGAAACTGAGGGTAAAGGTGATGGACTGGTCAAGCATGTCTCCAGACCTAAACCCTATTGAGCATCGGTGGGGCATCCTCACACGGAAGGTGGAGGAGTGCAAGGTCTCTAACATCCACCGACTCCATTATGTCGTCATGGAGGAGTGGAAAAGGACTCCAGTGGCAACCAATGAAGCTCTGGTGAACTCCATGCCCAAGAGGGTTAAGGCAGTGCTGGAAAAAAATGGTGGCCACACAAAATATTGACACTTTGGGCTCAATTTGGACATTTTCACAATTTTTCAATTTGGACAGTTATACAAACTGTACACTCACTACTTTACTGTAGCAAAGTTTCATTTCTTAAGTGTTGTCACATAAAAAGATATAATAAAATGTTTACAAAAATGTGAGGGGTGTACTCACTTTTGTGAGATAGTGTAGGTGTTCGCAGCCTATTGCATTAGTGTGTGCACCCCAAACCTCAAACACACATGCCTTTCTCTGCAGCCTCAGCTGGACTGGACAGTGAATGAATCGGAAGTGCTTTCTGTTCATTCACAAAATGAAGCTTAGTAAACACTTAGTAGGTAAAACACTTTATTATGCTTCAGGTATGAATGAACACATCCCCCATACCCGGGGAGAGAGGAGAGGAAAGAAGCCAGCAGCACTGCATTAGGTGCAACACCTAATGCAGCCCGGGCAATAGGGGAAATTGCCACCGCACAGAGTGATTAGGGTGTGCCCAGGCACACCTGGCACACCCCTTGTGTGCCTATAATGTTACTTCAGTTGTTCATCCAGGCATTGCTGTAGTCAGCCAGTCAACTCTTGTTAACAAACCTGATGGCCCTGGAAGGTGCCTGCTAGTGATTTTGAAACACACACACACCGTGGGCTTCAAACCTGTCTTGAATGTTTGAATGTGGTTGATAATGGAGTAAGCAAGGGGGGGGGATGAATTAATGTAGGCTTTGGGAAGTACAATCCTACTTCTCTCCTTTGATTTTAATGTTGCCTGGAATTACACTGTTAAGTATGGTTTTATAGTAGAGAAGTGTACACTGGAATGAAGTAATAAAAGAATTATGCAAAAGAAAAAAGTAAAAAAAAAAAGTTTTAAACAGTAGAGAAAAAAGCTTGTTACTATTCTACTATCAGATTGTTACTATTTGAACTTGCTAAAAGATCACAACAAAGTCCAGTATATTGCTAGCAGAATATTTTAGATAAACCAAGAAACACAGAAAAAAAACAAGTGATGATATGCAATATGTGAAGACAAGTGGACAGGTTAAGAAAATCTATGAAAGATTAACAATGCAAAACAAAATATACCATAATTGATAGGTATATCTATGTTGCATGTATTCTGGAAATCGAACTCAAAAGTGGAATTATACATTAGTGTACTTTTTTCCAAGTAAACATTTTCTAGTGTTTAGTAGGGTAAGTACACAGATCAAATAAACGTTGATATTATTTTAAGTTAATATGTTACAGGCAAATAGGTGCACCGCTATTCATACATACGTATGGTTATTATGTAGCATAGGCAGAATTCATAGTAGCTTTCTCTAGCTGTGCATGTTCCTGCAGGAGCCCACGCTAATGATCGGCAGGAACATTGAATGATAATGTAAACCAATAAAGATGTAATAAAAAAGCCACAGGCAGAGATGTGTGAGCATAAACTGCACATATGGTAACTCCCTCTCATATATTCCATACTTATTTATTGCATAGTTAAAGGCTGTTCAGACATTTTGCAGTGCTATTTATATAATTTTTGCCATTATAGAGAATTCTTGTGTGCAAGAAAGAATCTGCCTGTAAATATACTATGTCTCTATCTGATGTCCTTCTGAAGTCACTTGTTTTCACTGATTGCATTGCTTTAGTATAAAGGAAACTAATTTATACAAGAAACAAATGCATTCTGCTCATGAACTGGAAATTGTTTCTTTAATTACCAGCTGCTGAAAATGATTTTCTTCTGATCATTTTGAATTTCATTATCTGCCAGCCCCCCAAACCGTGTGTATCTTATTGCCTTCTGTGTTCGAACAGCCCACCTGTTTCCAATTTATCAAACTACTGAAGCCCACATTAGCCTCTTTACATTGCTTATTACAGCTGCTGGACTGCTGCCTGTATACATCAGTAACCCGGTCATATACCATATTGCAAAGGTAACAGAGCTTATCCAGCTACAACTGCTAAAACTATATTGACATCTCAAAACACTAAAGTACTGTTCACTTAGTATAATTCAATTTAGTTGTCTGTAAAAAAAAATTAGGACAGCGTTACTTAGTCTTAAAGAAAATACATACTCTCTTTAAATACACGTTTGCATGTGTGGGTAGAATTTTTTAAGATATGTATGTGGAGATAATGTATATTCATTGGAATACTATATATATATATATATATATATATATATATATATATATATATATATATATATATATATATATATATATATATAGATATATATAGATAGATAGATAGATATATATATATATAGATATATAGATATAGATATATATATCTATGTATAGATATATACTGTATATATTTTACAGGATACTGGGAATGTGTTATGGATGGCAGGTACATTTATCCGATATATGAGACTTGTGGACCCTTTAAGGGGGTGACAGTTTAGGAGACATTTGCTGAGTACTAAGAGATTCTCACCCATGTAAGATGAGGTGTTCTGGGGAAAGTTTGGCTGAAGAATTCAAAAAAAAGGGATTTCAGAGGTTCAAAGAGTTGTGGGTGGGATGAACCCTGTCTACCAGGCCTCCTGAATGGGTTAAGCCCATGGCAAGGGAGGCTTGAAAGGCAGCATAAGAGGAAATCAGCACCTGTGTCAGTAAAACAGTGTGGAGTAGCTCCAAACTGTAAGCAAGGGTGAACACTCTTGGAAACTAAGACACTTGTTGCTGGACCCCTGTGGCCTGCCCAGCACCCTGAAACACAGGGGATCCCTATACCAGTGCGGGAGGGACCAAGAGTTTGGCAGTGAGCCAGTTTTATGGTATCTTGTTTTGCTGTAACTGTGAACTGTTCATTTGGTTTTGTGCTGAAGATAGCAGTTTATGTTCCTAGCAAGCCTGTGAAGTAAGGACCAGTAATTTCCTGCAAAAGCTGGCCCCCATCATGACGTAGAGGCTTTCCTGGCCACATGGCTGAGAGAGGAGTGGCTACAGGATGAGTGGGCCAGCCTTATCACTTTGTTTCTGTCAGAACCACAGAAGGCCTACTATGGGACTATGGGAAACTCAAGGGGGAGATCTTGAGGTGTTAGGTTGGCCACCTTGGCCACCTCGGTCTCAAATGCATGACCTGTTGTAACTGGCTACCAAGTGGCTACTGCCAGAAAGTCTGACAGGGCCATAGATCATGGAACGGGTTGTCATGGACCACTACCTGAAGGCTCTACCTAAGCACATGAGGAACAACAGACAATGGACCATCTGGTGGAAATGGTAGAGCAATACACAGTGGTGGAGGATCTACTGGGACCTGCCAAACCTTGAGCACCTCTACCAGTGAGGAGAGTCAAGCCACCCACAAACCTTGCAATCAGCACTCATGAGAGCCAGAGAGTGACCACCCCAGTGTCCCAGAGCTATACTCTGGCACATAGGAACTGGAATGTGCTGTGCTGTCAGTGTCACTTCCTGGGCCAAAACCAGGCCCAATGTCCCCTGCAGGAGGAACCCATGAAGTGTGGTGCTGTACGGAGGATGTCCTACTAAGCCCAGAAGGTCTGTGCTGCCCACCTGAACTTGACCCAGGGGCAGTTTGAGTGTGATCTCTGGGTGAACCAGCTTCATGCCAGAGCACTGTTGGATTTCCGAAGCATGGTAACACTTGTGGGTAACAGGGTAGCTGGGGACCCTGAGGGTGGTGTGCACACATGGGGGCACTAGGGAATACCCACAGATGCCAGTGACAATCACAATGGCATGTGGCACAATTATTTAGGAGGTTGGGGTGGTATCTGACCTCATCTACGATGTTATCGTGGGAAGGAACTGCCCTTTATTTGTTAAACTTTAGTATGACTGTTCTGATGCTTTTGAGGGTCTGGACAATAACACTTTAGAGAAGACTGATAGTGTAGGTCTACCAGCTAAGGAGGCCTCTGGGGGGAAGCCCACTCTCATGCAGGTCATGGCTGGGGAAAACATAGAAGCCACCTTCCCATTGCAGGGACTAGGGAAAACATTTGTCTAATCCCATTTGTCTAATCCCACCAATTCTGATCTCGAGGTGTCATGGGAGCATTCGGTTCTACACAAAAGAGGGATCCCACATTAAAAAAAAATGCCTGGGAACAGGTTACCATGATTAATGGGGCAGTTTTGGAGACATTTCTGACTCATGCAGGGTCAGGTTTCCATGGGAAGTTTGGCTGGAGAAGACTGTCTGGATTGATAAATCCATATTAAGGACTTTGAAGGTGTAAAGAGTTTTGGGTGGGAAGAACTGCCAAACCCTGAATACCAGGACTCCTGGAGGGGTTGAGCCCCAGGCAAGGGAGGCCTGAAAGGCAGCAGAGGGAAATCAGCACCTGTGTCAGTGAAGCAGTGTGAAGTAGGTCACAAGTTGTAAGCAAAGGTGAATGCTCTTGGGAATTGAGGCACTTGCTACTGGACCCCTGTGGCCTGCTCAGCACCCCCACACCATAGAGGAACCCTACCCCAGTGCAGGGGGGACCAAGAGCTTGGCTGTGAGCTAGTTGTATCTATGGTGCCTTGTTTCACTGAAACTGTGAACTGTTTATTTGGTTTTGTGTTGAAGGAAGCTGTTTATGTTACCTGTTTTGGACAAGTTAATGAAGAACCATTTGCTTTTACAAATGGCTGCTGGTTATCTGCCCCCCCCCCCCCCCCCCCTATTACAACATATACTATAGAGAAAGAGATAAAAGAGAGGTTAAGAAAAATAGAAGAAATTGTATGTACCATAAACAAATATAAAGCACCTTTAGCTTCCCAACTAGCTCAAGTTTGAATATTACCTTTCCTAATAAGTAGGGATGGGGTTTGAGTTTGTGGTAACACAGGCTAACTAAATAGCATGTTCACCCTCCTGGATAAGCAAACTTCCTGTGCCTGTTGCATGTCATACATTTAGTGGTGGTATTAGGGTCTTGATCAAGGTCATGCATTCGTTCCCTCATTGGTTGCTAAGACGCTTATACCTGCCTTTCTCCTAGCAACTAAGTACACTTTGTGGACCATTTGCTTGCATCCTAGCAACCAATTATGTAATTGGTTACTAGGACAGTGACAGCTGCACAGTCATTTGTTCTTATGGTGTGCCAAAACAACCAATAATGCTGTGAAAAGTAAAAGAAAAGAAAAAAAGTGAGGTTCCCCTCAAAAGCTATACCAGATTCTTATAGGGATGTTGTAGGGATTTTATAGTGGAACCTCATACAAATTAAATTGAAAAAAGATGGCATTCCCCTCAAATTCTATACCAGAACGTTATCTGAGCATACAGCCTGGTTTGTCAGAAAACAGGGAGTAGCGAGTGTGCAGTCCCCCAAAGCATATCAGGTCATATGCTTTCAACATGGGGATGATATCTTGATTTTGGTACCCCAAGCAAAGTACCTTGTTCCCATATTGTTTAAGAGAAGGTCCTCTTCTCCACATCCCTGGCCAGGGGGCTTTGGAGTTCTACAGGGAGGAATTTCATGGAATTTGTTTTTTTTGTGTGCATTCCTTTTAAAATCCATGCCAGACCTTTATGAAGGACCAGGGTCTGGAAGGTATTCTTAGGGGGAAACCCCATGTCATTTGACAGGGTCCTCCCCTTATAATTCTTACTAAACCCTTCTCTAGGATAAGGATCTGGTATGGGTGATGAGAGGAATTGGCTGGGAAATGTTATTGAGCTGCTACTGGAATTTTTTCTTTCTGATGTCACTTTTGCTTCAGTACATCCTACAGGTTCACCACTCAACAGGCAGGTCTAGGGAATCCCCCAAGCATGTTATTTAAAGGAATTGTGCATTGCAATTTTAGATGTTTCACTTTAAACCTTATTATAAGCTGCTTCCCATGGAATGGTATTATTTTTTTTTTATAGCATTGGTACACGTTCCCCTAGTAGTGCCCAGGTCTCTACACCTTTTTTTTTTGACAATCTCTTGCCTATTTTGGAATGGAGAGAATAGATTTTTAGATTTTCAAGATTCATTTCCCATTGACTTCAATAGGGCTTGCAGTACATTAAAGTGTGCAATCTGCCGAAATTTAGCCATGCTTGCCCACAAAACAGACCGCATGGGACTTATAATAGTGGGAATGCATAAATGTAGGAGTTCACACGTGACTGCTGCAGGTATGTGAATATTTGTAAAAAAATGTTTGCTTTAACAATAACTGTGAAAACATATTTTATGAAAACCAATATTAGTTGTAGCACAAGGAATGATATTTGTTTAATAACTTATATAATTTATGTCATGGGTTGAAATGCTGATCCTGCTGCTTTGTGCTACTACTTCCTTTGAGAGTGGAGTCTAAGAGGTAGCTGGTGTTCTACAAGGGACCCTTTCCTAAGATTTTTGGCTAAGCTGCTGCCTAACCCCAGGTCACAAATGAGATACTCACAGTTGCGTCAGGGAATAGGAGACAGATATTGAAGAACCAAATAATGAGAGAGATATGTAACAAATAGTAATCAGAGGCAGAGGTAAAGGCTTGAGGCAGCAGTTGCTGCAGTGGCTTGAGGCTGACGGAGCAGCTGAGGCTTGAGGCTATGGGTGCAAGTGGGCTAAAGCTGTACGTGCAGTGGAGTGTAGCGGAGACTGAAGCTGTAGGTGAAATAAAGGTTTGAGGCTGCAGCTGCAATGGAGATTGAGACTGCGTGTGCAGCAGTTCATAAAGCTGTGGGTGTAAAATAGGCTACAACTGTGGGTGCAGCAGAGACTGAAGCTATAGGTGCAGCAAAAGCTGAGGCATGTCGAAGCAATAGAAAGTTGAGACTGTAGCTGCAGTGGAGGCTGCGGGTGCAGTAGAGTTTTACACTATGCGGTCAATGTACTAAAGGCAAGCAGGCAGGTAACTTTGCAAGAGAATTTGATGCAGAGCTTTATGAATGAGATGAAGCTCTGCTGACTTCCATCATCCAGTCATGTACAAGCAAAAATGCAGTTTTTTACCTTGCACATAATTGAGTATTCATTTCAAATTGAAATTTCAGCACATTCACTGAGTTTTGAGGGTAATTTCCTTGCAAAGTGAACAGCCCATTTGCCTTTAGTAAATCAACCCATATGAGTTCAGAAGATAATATATAAAAGGACCACTTTAGTACCACATATGTAATTATATATAAACAGGTACAGATCCACTGTAATTGGCCCCTGTACCATGTGATCACTGTGATCAATCACAGAGATCACAATAGAGCACAATGAATGGCTCTGAATGAAAGCCACTTTTATGCAAATCACTGGATTGAGATCAAGCCCAAGTAAGTATAAGAGGGGGCTGGGGAGGGGGGGAGCTGCACGCAGGAGGACATTTTCCCTAATACATAGAAGGCATTAATCACTACAGGGCACTTTCCCCCCTTCCTGCCCAAGCCAATTTTCAGCTTTCAGCACCGTCGCTTTTTAAATGACTTAATTACGCAATCATGCAACACTGTACCAAAATTTTTTTTTTTACCATTTTGTTTCCACAAATAGAGCTTTCTTTTGGTGGTTATAAATCACCACTGGGGTTTTTATTTTACGCTAAACAAATGAAAAAAGACAGAAAATTGTGAAAAAAAAGTTTTTCTTTGTTTCTGTTATAAAATTTTGTTAATAAGTATGTTTTCTCCTTCACTGATAGGCACTGATGAGGCGGCACTGATGGGCACTGATGAGGTGGCACAAATGATGTGGCGCTGATGAGGTGGCACTGATGGGCACTGATGTTGGGCACTAATATGCAGCACTGATGGGCACTGATAGACGGCACTGATGGGCACTGATAGGTGGCACTGTTATGCAGCACTGATGGACATTGATAGATGGCACTGATGGGCACTCATAGGTGGCACTGATGATCACTGATAGGTGACACTGATGGGCACTGAAAGGCTGCACTGATGGGTACTTATGGGTGTCACTGGTGGGCACTGATAGGTGGCACTGATGGACACTGGTGGGTGGCACTGATGGACACTGATAGATGGCACTGATAAGCATCACTAATGAGGGGGCACTAGCAGGCATTTATGATGGATACTGATTGGCATCATTTATGGGCACTGATTGGCATCGCTGGTGGTCATGTGTGGGCATACCTGGTGGTCATGGGTGGGCATCCCTGGTGGTCATGGGTGGGCATCCCTGGTGGTCCTGGGTGGGCATCCTCGGGGGGATAATCAGTGCAGACTCCCCATGTCAGGAGAGCAGCCAATCTGCTCTCCTCTACTCACGTCTGTCAAATACACGGTCTGTCTGTCAGATACAGATACACTGCTTTTTCTGTTTACACTATGATTAGCTGTGATTGGACATAGCTGATCACATGGTAAAGACCCTTTGTCAGACTGACACACCACACCACCGATCGCCACGCTGCACGCCCCTGGGGGCACCCGCTGGCTTGTTATCCTACTGGACGTTATATGGCGCACAGTCAGGATAACTGAACCACTTCCTGACCATCATTCTGCTATAGGCCGGGCGGTAAGTGGTTAAGGTAAAAAACCTTCTGCCTTTAGAACCACATTAAACACATGCAGACTCACACTTTTTACTTGTATCTTTGACTGCATATAATTAATGAAGTTAAATTATCACATCCAGAAGGCATTCTTTGCTGTTTACATCCTGGCACAAGATCTTTTTTTCTGGCAGCTTGAAGTCTTTATTTTTCTCAGCCATCTGAAGTTAGTACGTGTCCAGTTTCCTTAAAGCACACCTGTCAATACCCGACCCACACTTACAGGCTCCAACTATACACTGCAATCCTTCAAATACCTTTGGATTACTCTTCTGCGGTATCGGTGCCTTAAATCCCAAGGTGCTGTAAACAGAACGTTTTGACACTTCCTGGTAGTGTTGAGTACTAGACCTGGCAGTGCCTTCTGCATTTTTCTATTGTCCCTTCATTATGATGGGTAGCCTTATTGCCCAGGAAATACATACAGGAGGCAGGAGAAGGAAAGCATATGAATGTGCATGTTAGCCCTGAATATTTACGGTATATATTTAAGGTATTCCCCCAAACTTTAAAGGTTTGCGCATTTTCCATGCCCACCCCCTTCTTGAGGCTGCATCAAATGGCCCATATGGATTCTTATGGCTTTTATTTAAAATAGCTTGCCCAGTAGACCTCCAAATGCCCACTTCACCATGGCCACTTTTTTGCAAATCGATCATCTCCCAATCTGCCCATTCATTTAAAAAAACAGCTAATTACACTGCTCTATTTGCCCAGGACTAAAATGTTATTACAGCTATCTGGCTATTACAAGGAGACTGTAGAAATATGACTGAACAGTGACTCCATCTTGCCTTAGTTATAAAGTTTATGTACCCTTATTTTAGGTCCAAAACTCATTTTCAAGTTTATTCTGTAAACTTAGTTTTCAGCTACATGTTGCAAGAGCATGCACAAACCTGCTTGCATAGGCATTAATGAGCATCTTATAATGTATAAATACAATATGTTTGGCCCGCCCGCCTTCCTCTTTAAGGGTACATGAACATGGTACAGGAAGGTAACGGAAAGATGATCTATTAGTCATCAACAGATGGCGTTTTCACTCTGGTAACCTGTTTTTAGGTGTGGCAGCCATGTTTTTAGAGGTTATAGGTGTGTATAACCATATAATGATGAACTGGTAAAGTTGAAGCAAATACAGTCAGGTCCATAAATATTGGGACATTGACACAATTCTAATCTTTTTGGCTGTATATACCACCACAATGGATTTGAAATGAAACAAACAAGATGTGCATTAACTGCAGATTTTTATCTTTAATTTGAGGGTATTTACATCCAAATCAGTTGAACGGTGTAGGAATTACAACAGTTTGTATATGTGCCTCCCACTTTTTAAGGGATCAAAAGTAATGGGACATTTGGCTGCTCAGCTGTTCCATGGCCAGGTGTGTGTTATTCCCTCATTATCCCATTTACAAGGAGCAGATAAAAGGTTCAGAGTTCATTTAAAGTGTGCTATTTGAATTTGGAATCTGTTGCTGTCAACTCTCAATATAAGATCCAAAGAGCTGTCACTATCAGTGAAGCAAGCCATCATTAGGCTGAAAAAACAAAACAAACCCATCAGAGAGATAGCAAAAACATTAGGTGTGGCCAAATCAACTGTTTGGAACATCCTTAAAAAAAAAAGAACGCAACGGTGAGCTCAGCAACACCAAAAGACCCGGAAGACCACGGAAAACAACTGTGGTGGATGACCGAAGAATTTTTTCCCTGGTGAAGAAAACACCTTTCACAACAGTTGGCCAGATCAATAACACTCTCCAGGAGGTAGGTGTATGTATGTCAAAGTCAATAATCAAAAGAAGACTTCACCAGAGTGAATACAGAGGGTTCACCACAAGATGTAAACCATTGGTGAGCCTCAAAAACAGGAAGGCCAGATTAGAGTTTGCTAAACAACATCTAAAAAAGCCTTCACAGTTCTGGAACAACATCCTATGGACAGATGAGTCCAAGATCAACTTGTACCAGAGTGATGGGAAGAGAAGAGTATGGAGAAGGAAAGGAACTGCTCATGATCCAAAGCATACCACCTCATCAGTGAAGCATGGTGGTAGTAGTGTCATGGCGTGGGCATGTATGGCTGCCAATGGAACTGGTTCTCTTGTATTTATTGATGATGTGATTGCTGACAAAAGCAGCAGGATGAATTCTGAAGTGTTTCGGGCAATATTATCTGCTCATATTCCGCAAAATGCTTCAGAACTCATTGGAGTTCACAGTGCAGATGGATAATGACCTGAAGCATACTGCAAAAGCAACCAAAGACTTTTTTAAGGGAAAGAAGTGGAATGTTATGCAATGGCCAAGTCAATCACCTGACCTGAATCCGATTGAGCATGCATTTCACTTGCTGAAGACAAAACTGAAGGGAAAATGCACCAAGAACAAGCAGGAACTTAAGACAGTTGCAGTAGAGGCCTGGCAGAGCATCACCAGGGATGAAACCCAGTGTCTGGTGATGTCTATGCGTTCCAGACTTCAGGCTGTAATTGACTGCAAAGGATTTGCAACCAAGTATTAAAAAGTGAAAGTTTAATGGATGATTGTTAATCTGTCCCATTACTTTTGGTCCCTTAAAAAGTGGGAGGCACATATACAAACTGTTGTAATTCCTACACCGTTCACCTGATTTGGATGTAAATACCCTCAAATTAAAGTTGAAAGTCTGCAGTTAAAGCACATCTTGTTCATTTCATTTCAAATCCATTGTGGTGATGTATAGAGCCAAAAAGATTAGAATTGTGTCGATGTCCCAATATTTATGGACCTGACTGTATAAGCTGTATACCCGCCAAAATAAAACTCAGACATTTCTTTGAACTCACTCTGTGTATGTGTTTCTGGTCATTGAAGTTGTCTCCCGGAACCAGGGGCTCTCCGCATTTTGCAGTATTAACCCATGGCTGGTCTGTCATGTACCTGATGTACCTAGATATTCTCTTCAGAGACCTGATTTAAAAAATTTCCATTACCACCGTATACATCAAGCACCTCCACTCCACGCAGGAGAGGGGGACAGATTCCAGGCAGCAATGTGTCAATGCCTAGTCATGTGTAAGATCTGCCCTCAAAATGGACTATTTTTGCTGACCATTAATAATACACATTTTTCTCAGTTGCTAAAAAGATCCAACTGTGTTTGTAAACTACAAAACATTCAATACCAAACCACCCCAGAGTCTTCACTGCAGTTTTTATTCACTGGGTGTGGCTGCAAAACAAAAACATACAGTATATAAGTTGTATATAAGTCCTATTTTTCTGTACCTTCATTTGTCTTCGTCCGATATCATGGCCACAGAAAAAAGTAAGCAGTTTTCTACAAATTGTACACAGTCAGCCTAGCCAATCAAGACAGCAGAAGACTTCTGAACACAGAAGAGGAAAAGAAGATGGAAGTGTCGGTGAGAAAGAGATGATTGAGATCGGTGACATCACAGCTCTGCAGGGGGCAACTTTACAGAGTAATAAAGTATTGTTATCTCTGGGCTACCCAATGATAGTGCAAAATGAATAACACAAAAAAAAACTGATTGCCACCAGCACTGACATGTGTACCCGCACCAATGGTAATAATATTCTTTGAAAAAGTACAGCGCAAACACAACATAATTTGTGATTATATGTTTATTGATTATTTATGTAAAATGGCGCAATTGCATTCACATATTAGGAGCTTTAAAAATAAATTGGGATTATCTGATTCAGTATATGGCCAACATGTGTATGTATGTATATATATATATATATATATATATATATATATATATATATATATATATATATATATATATATTTTTTTTTTTTAGTTTATGATTTAGGCTTGGATCACACTAGATGCGGTGTAAACTCACAGCAAATTCACTGTAAATCCGCACCACACCATGCAAACCAATTGCGGTATGTATGTTAAGTTAAAGACACCCCACAATCGGTTTGCAAAACGTAGTGGGTGTTCACCCCCATATGATCCAATTCTGGTGCGGACAAAAAAGGGTCCTGCACAAGTTTGGTGAGAATGTGGTGCGATTTGAACCATACAAATCCATGGCTCAAATCGCACCCCAGAGACACTGCACGTAATTTGCACAGGAATGCACTGCAATTCCTGTGTGAATTACATGTGGTGTCTGCATCACATCAGTGTGAATCCTGCCTTAGTCCTTGATTTCTTTTACTTTTTTTTAAGCTCAATTTTATTTAGACAAACAGTTGATCAACATATGAGTAGTCAGGTGAAAAGCAGGTTACTATATCAGTAGAAGGTATACATAAGACATATAAGAAGCAGTTGAATACGGCTAACAGAGGTTTAGCAATTAAAGGTAAAGGTAAACATTTGTACTATGTTTTGTTTGACAGGTATATGAGCAAAGATATGGCAATTGGGTGTGGACAAGCCATTAGGGTTTTAGATATGTGGTAGAGCATTCATTGGAGGTAGGCATTTAGGGTGTTTGAGCCAAAGATCCCAGTACTTTTGGAAATTAGGAATTTAAAAGTGGGCTTTGGCATACATAAATTCCATCAAGCAGTGGTTATTTAGAAGAGCAATTAGCTCCAAGCTATAGGGGGGGTTGGGGGTTTTCCCATTTTTGGCAATAACTAGTCGAGTAGCAATAAGTACATGGGAGATGACTGTATGGGAAGGTCGGGGCCATAAATCCATGTCCAGGCCCAATAGTACCATTTGAGGGGTTAGGGATACAGGAGTTGGTAGAATGGAGAGGAGGAGTCTAGAGAGCATAGTCCAAAATGCGATGAGAATTGGGCAGCCCCACCAAATGTGTAGTGGAGTTCCTGGGGTTCCACAGTTTCTCCAAAAGAGATTGGTGGAGGTTGAGTAGATGCAGGCGAGCTTAGTTGGTGTTAGGTACCAGTTGTGGAATAACTTTTGGATAGTTTCCCAATATAGTACACATCTTGTGATTTTCAAAGGCGCTTGGAGCAAGTGGTACCATTGTTGGGAGGTGTAGGAGCATTGCAGTAGTTGTTCCCATTTTAGCATAGTTGAGGTCTTAGAGGTGTGGCAGGTATCGGTGATGAGCTTATAGATAAATGAGATTCCACGCCGATAAGGCGCGTTGAGATTGAAAAATCTTGTCACATGCCATGGTAGTAGGTTTTCAGAACATTTTACTTTAGAGAGGATTGAGCGTGTCCTGAGGTATTTGAAAAAATCTTTAGTTCCAATATGCAGGGAGGCCTGTAGTTGTTGGTAGGATATGAGAGTGGGACCTTCATATAGGTTTCCAATAGTTGAGATGCCCGTGGTGATCCAGTCAGAGAAATTGATGTTGGGTGTGAGAGTGTGGAGTGCTTCCAGAGGTATATGTGGCAGACATAGTGGAATGCCTTTAGAAGATTGTATAGTGGCTTTCCATTTGTTGATGGTAGCATTGCTAATAGCGAGGAATGAGTGAGTCTCCAAATTTCCGTAAGACTGCTGTCAAATAGGACCAGTCCACCCTGTCAAATGCCTTCTCTGCATCAAGGGAGATGAGCAGAGAAGGCGTTTGGTGGTGTTCCACCCACTGTAGTAGGTCGATAAATCTGCGGGTACCGTCCGATGCTTCTCTACCAGCCACACATCCCACTTGGTCAATGACACGTACCTTGGAGGTGAGCCTGATGTGCAGAGGGAGACCTCTCGTACGGCTCTGGTTCCAGGATCACTGGAGTGGGAACAGTGACCCTTGGAATGCAGTGAGGGAATGAGAGCCTGTAGGCTTTGCTTGGCTGAAGATGATGTCCGCTTGGCAGAGACAGCAACAGGCTTGATTACTGTGGATGTAGAGACGCTGAGAAGCAGCAGGCAGGTGGGCACAGATGCAGGACTGTAGGCAGGTGCGCACAAGCGCAGGACAGCAGGCAGGAGCAGTGTCAGACAAGCCAGGTCACAACAGCGGATCAATCAGACAGAAGCGGCAGGCAGAGAATGGTCAAAGTTCAGGCAGGATCAGTAACAGGAGGTCAGGCAAACAGACAAACAGAGCAGGGTCAAGGCAAGCCAAAGGTCAGGACTGGAGACAGCAGCGAGGTCAGGAAGCCGGGTAGATACTGGATCAGATGCAGGTTCAGGATCAGGTTACAGGATGAGCTGCAGATCAAACAGCAAGGATGCATTCTGAAGAGGCCCCTTTCAAAGATCACTGGGCGCCAAAGCTGCTTTACCGTGCGCACGATCTCCGCAATCTGCACACGCGCATGCGCATTGGCGCATTTCTGTTCACTGCTGGATGCCTGTGGACTGGAACACATCTCAATAGACCGGTTCGCCCGTGGTCAGTTGCGGTGCCATGCGTGACGTGTCCATGACAGTCAATATTTACTAGTTGGGATAATGTTTGAAAGCCGTGTAGCTAAGAGTTTGGCATATAGTTTAGTGTCAGTGTTTAGTAGGGAGATGGGTCTGTAGCTGGCAGGGTCATTGGTTGGTTTGCCCAGTTTTGGAATAGTGGCAATGGTGGTTTGGAGAGATTCTGGTGGGATGGAGCCAGTGTTAGCAGTGAAGTTGAAGGAGTGGCATAGATGTGGGGTAAGGAGCTTAGAGAAAGTTTTATAGTACTCGTTGCTGAACCCGTCAGGGCCTGGAGCTTTATGAAGTGCTGGGCGGCAATGGCTTTTTTTAATGGGGAGAATGGAGACAACAGGTGGTGTAATTGGTCCTGTGATAGTGAGGGAAGGTATATGTCTTTCAGAAAGTTATCTATGACAGCAGAGGAGGGTGGTGGGGCAGAATTGGAGTTGGCAAGATTGTATAATTTAGAGTAATAGGAGCTGCATTGATCAGCAATGTCTTTAGGATTGGTGAGTCATGTACCTAGTTGGTCAGTAAGGTATGGGATTTTAGTTGGTGTTAGTTTGCTTTTAAGTTGTCTGGCTATATATGCTTCAGGTTTGTTGTGTTGTGAGTAGGATTGTATTTGCCCTAGAAGATTGTTCATGGTGGTATTGTATTGTTTTTTTCTCGTGGGCCCCCAACTTAATCAGGAGGCCTCTTATGTAAGCCTTGTAGGCGTTCCACATTGGTCGTGAAACACTGTTGCAGTTCGGATAGGATCTGTTTTTGATATTGTGGGCGTGCGATAATAGTGGTGTTGAGCCTCCAAATGGTGCTGTTTTTGGTTGTGAGTGCTGGAAACAGCTTCATTGAGATTGGTGCATTGTCAGACCACGTAAAAAGACCAATTTTAGTTTCTTGGACCAGTTGTAAAGTATGTTTGTCAGTCAAAAAGAGATCTATCTGAGAATATGCATTTTGTGTGTGTGAAAAGAAAGTGTAATCCCTTTCTGTATCATGGAGGCATCTCCAGGGGTCATATAGGTCCTCGGAGT
The DNA here is from genome assembly GCA_037952835.1 of Lithobates septentrionalis. NCBI lineage: Eukaryota > Metazoa > Chordata > Amphibia > Anura > Ranidae > Lithobates > Lithobates septentrionalis. Next base: position 3,249,753 of record JBBDGP010000707.1, read on the forward strand.
GGATCAGGGAGGAAAGAGAGGTAGAGCGTTTAAGGGCAGGGTTTGAGGTGTCTAGTGAGGGATCTACAATTTGGTTAAAGTCACCACATACAGTATGATCAAGGGGCTTTGTTTGAAAGGTTCCAATTTCTTCATTATGGTTTTGTAGAAGCAGTGCTGATTGGTATTGGCAGAGTAAATGTTAGCAATAGCCATTGTATGGTTGTTGACAGCGGCATTTAGAATTATAAATCTGCCCTCAGGATCTATTTCAGTGTGAAATGGTTGGAAGGAAACCGAGGTGCGTATGGCAAGCATAACCCCAGCTTTTTTCTTGGTGGAGTTAGCGAAGTAAAAGTGCGGGTATTGTTTGTGGGTACAGGAGGGAGGTTTGCTAGAGATAAAATTAGTTTACTGTGTGCATAGTGTCAGAAGTTTGGGCTAATGCTTCCTTCCATAATAAATTTTGTTTGTAAGGGGAGTTTTAGCCTTTTGTGTTGATGGAAGTGAAGGTGATAGACATCATGGCAAGTATTTAGTGGGGAGGAGTATAGGGATTACGCTTTCAGTTGTCGCACACAGATAGGTGTAAGAGGTGTTAGACCTGTAATAGTGTTACACAGTAGTGAACAGAAACTAAAGGCTGTTTGGCCTAGAGAAAAATGGGGAGGGGGGGATCTTCCCCAGGGACTTTTAAGGTGCTATTCAATAGACAATATATTCAACAAATTCTGTACAATCATATAGGATAAAATTAATATTTATTGATATTGAATCATATTAAAATATTCATGTCATACTTCAGGAGTAAGACATGTTAATAAGAACACTATGACATAAACAGTATCACCCAAAAGGATTTTTCGATTGTATCACAATTAGACCGTGCAACAAGAAGCAATTACTGAAAGATGCCAAAACAATCTGCCATTCTCGACATGTTTCGCTCTAAATGTGAGCTTCTTCAGGAGTTTAAAGGCAATGATTGTGACGGACTCTAAATGATAAAGAGATGAACAAAAATCAATACATACATTTAAACATAAAGTAGAGAGCATCTAATCACTTTTTTCTCGAATATGCACAAATTGCATTGTTAGGGTAGAGATTGATACAGGGAATTTAAATACACGCATATAGGTTTCAATATTGAACACTTTGATCAAGTATAAAAGAACAATCACAATTTGTACATCTTACCAGGCTGTTTGCTACAGCCTGGTAAGATGTACAAATTGTGATTGTTCTTTTATACTTGATCAAAGTGTTCAATATTGAAACCTATATGCGTGTATTTAAATTCCCTGTATCAATCTCTACCCTAACAATGCAATTTGTGCATATTCGAGAAAAAAGTGATTAGATGCTCTCTACTTTATGTTTAAATGTATGTATTGATTTTTGTTCATCTCTTTATCATTTAGAGTCCGTCAAAATCATTGCCTTTAAACTCCTGAAGAAGCTCACATTTAGAGCGAAACATGTCGAGAATGGCAGATTGTTTTGGCATCTTTCAGTAATTGCTTCTTGTTGCACGGTCTAATTGTGATACAATCGAAAAATCCTTTTGGGTGATACTGTTTATGTCATAGTGTTCTTATTAACATGTCTTACTCCTGAAGTATGACATGAATATTTTAATATGATTCAATATCAATAAATATTAATTTTATCCTATATGATTGTACAGAATTTGTTGAATATATTGTCTATTGAATAGCACCTTAAAAGTCCCTGGGGAAGATCCCCCCCCTCCCCATTTTTCTCTAGGCCAAACAGCCTTTAGTTTCTGTTCACTACTTAATCATGGGATGTGGTGCTTACAGTTGACTATCTCTGTCCTCCCTATATTCTAGTGTTACACAGTAGGCAAAACACAGCTAACAGTTTAAAGTTAACCAGTAGTACAGTATTGCAATAAACAGAACTGGTAAGAAATAAAAGTAAAAATATATATGTAAAAAATAACAAAAGAACTGTAAAGTGCTAGGCACTTTTTCCTTCTTGGGGGAGAGAGTGAAGAGCACAGTCAGTATTACGCTCATCAGGGACATTGTTGAGATGAGAGAATGCAGGCTTGTAAATCAAAAATTTTCAAGAGGCACTTTGCGTCTCGAGGGAGAGGAGACATAGGAAGTTTTTACCTGTGGGTGGTATCAGAGGCGTTGTGCCTAGCATCCTGGTTTTGTGTTGATGGTCGCTGAGGTAGCGGGTCAGGCGGTGGTGAAGTAATTAGGACCCAGTTAAGCATTCATTTGATTCCATCCTTGGGTGTAAAGATGTTGTTGTTTTGGTTCTGGTATGTGACTACCAGTTTAGTTGGAAAGCTCCATTTGTATGGAAAGTTGTGGTTCATAAGGATTACAGTGTTCTGGGAGAATTCCCTCTGTTTTTGAGCCGTGGCAGCGGAGATGTCTGTGTATAATGACACAGAAGAGTAGGGGTCAGGTAGTGGAGAGGTGGATCTGACAGCCGCCATGATTTTTTCTTTCACCTGAAAGAAGTGGATGCGTGCTAATATGTCACGACGTACAGATGCAGGGAGGTGGCTAGGTTTGACAATGCGATGTGCCCGGTCAAAGTCATGTCGGTTTGGCGCAATTGAGGAATGAGCGTGAGGAATGGTTGTTGGATGTAGGGGATCAGATCGGGAGGTTTAACAGTTTCTGGTTCACCCCAAAATGTTGTTATTCCTCCTCGAACGGTCCTTTAAATCTGCGACTTTGGCTTGCAGATAGTGTATCTCCTCAGCATGCTGATCATGGACATCCACCATTTCATTATAGGCCGCATTGTGTTCAGTTAATTGTTTTTCCAGATCATCAGTGCAGTCTTCTATCTGATCAATTCTGGAGTGTAATATAGAGATTGAGGACCCTAGTTCATTGAGCATATCATTCTGCAGGGACAGCAGCATGAGCTTGAGAGTGTGCTCAGATGCTGGCTGGTCAGAGGCAGGCAGAGTGGCTAGGGAGTCAGAGTGAGCAATTTCAGGGCCTATAGCTGCTGGAGGATCCCAGTGTTTCGTTTTGAGCAGGGGAGCTTTGTTAGGAGAGAGGGCTGGAGACTGAGCAGCTCTCGATCAGCGGGAGAAGACTGAGAGGAATCTGTGTCCAGAGCTGTGCTATCCATCTCCTCAGGACTGGTGAGATGGTCCTGCGAGTCTCTGGTGTCTAGGGAGGAGGCACGGGGTGCCTTGTTAGCGCCATCTTTGCCGCTCTGCATGTCAGCTTTACCGAAATAGTCAGTGAGGCGGCACGGCTTGTGTAGGCTGGTATTTCCCCTTCTGGACATGCCGCTCGGGTGCCAGTTGGTTCTTCTCCCCTCTGGTGTGACAGAGAGGGGGGATTTGCTGAGATTGAGTGCTGTAGGTTGCTGTATGCCCCACGGCTGAGCGAAACTGAGGTATCAGATGGCCACCTCACTCCGTGGCCAGCCAATTTTTTTACTTTTTATGGCAGACGTTATGCTTTCTCATTTTTTTTTCTGGCACCTATTTAGGGAAAGCTTATTGGTTTAGATATGCCCCTTTAATCTATTTATCCTTCTTATATATCCTTAAATTCCCATAGGGCCATAACAAATAAATAAAGTACATTTGTTGTTTTGTTAACATTTTTTTAGCTTTCAAATGCATTTCTCTGCTTTTCTGGCTTTTTTCCCTGGGTTTCCCTTTTTCAAAATGGCGGGTGGCTATTTTTATTATTTGGACAATCCTGTGAGCTTATATAATGTGGGCAGATGTCACAGCTTTTATTTCCCCATGAGGAAGCCAGGATGGGCGTGGTGAAACATGCCAGGGGCGTAGCTTGGTGACTTCAGCATGTTAAGCAGTAAGGAAGCACACTTGTATTTTTAAGCCATGCCCCATGCTGGAGACAATACTATTTTAAAAAGGCAATTATTCCAGTGGACAAGTTTTGTGCACTAGAAGATGTGAGTATATTATAATCTTTGGATCTTTTAATGTTTTGATAAATATATGGTATTTTAAATACTGCTCAGTGAGGATTCTTAATTCTTTTTGAGCACCATTTCACTGTACTGTTAATTGTTTTCTGGAGAGTGTGGGGATCTCTGGTGTTGATTGAAGTTCCTGAGCACATCTGGAGAGGTTTGGAGAGCTATTGCAGCCCGATTAAAGCCAAGGCATTTGTATATACATGATTAATGTGAGCAGCTAGTGTATTTGGTGGTGGATCACACAGGGTGTACACTATAATTTATCTTAAACCATTATTACTGAAGATTGTTTTTGGACACTGAGCACATTTGGAGTATATCAACTGAACTGTGGATTGGACTTTTGTACGTATTATATTATATTATATTAACGTTTATATATGCACTTTACATTCCGGTATTTTTAGTTAGAATGATTTTTGATACATATTAATGTATGTTATTTGTTTGCACATGAATTCATATAATTTCCCTCTAAACCCTTATATTGGTTAAGGTTATATTGCATTGAAGTTGAGTTTGCACATAAGTTAATGTCAGTAGTGTGTTACTTTTGATTATATTGTGATTGCGCTGCACTTTTCAAGGAATAACTTTACAAGGTACAGACATTACAGGAGGTCGGAATTCCTACCAAAGACACCTAGCTTCTTACTTTGACCTGTGATTCAGTTAACAATGCCTAGGTAAACTGTAAGTGCTCCTTTGAATTTTAGCAACAGAATTAAATGGACATAACAGGAAAATTTCTAGATGAGAAAAAATACAGATTACAAAAATACAATTTTCAGCACTGACATATGAACTAGAACTCCCATGAAACAGCACACAACAATAACTGTAAAATGTCAATGTTATACTCCATAAATCAGGAATTTAGGGCAAGGATGTCATCTGGAAACTTTGTGTGTCCAGGGCTAATTTACTAACAAGTATGAGCTACACCTGGAGCACAAAACATGGACTCCCAAGCAACAGAAAAAAAAATGTTGCAATCCAGAGGAGACCTGTTTTGGCTTACTTCCTATATTTAGACCAGCTTTTCTTTAGAGAAAGCCAAAGGATGTCTTCAACACTAGGGTTGACCTACTAAAAACAGAGTGAAAAATTTGGTGCAGCTGTGCACTGTAGCCAATCAGCTTCTAACTTCAGTTTGTTCAGTTAACCAATTGCTGACCAGCTCGCATACATTTACTGCGGCAGGTCAGCTCTCCTGCGCAAACCAACATACCTGTACGTCGGCCTGTGCAAGGTAGATAGCAGGCGCATGCGCCGTGCACCACAGGAGCATACCCGCAAGCCCCGTAGACTCGATGTCCGCCGGCAACCTGCGATCGTTGTGTACAGAGGCAGAACTGGGAACTGCCTATGTAAACAAGGTGATTCTCTGTTCTGCCTAATGACATGTCAGAGATCTTCTGTTCCCAGTGATCGGGAACATTGATCTCTGTCATGTCCCTGGCAGTCCATCCCACTACAGTTAGAGCACACCCAGGGAACACACTTAACCCCTTAATCGCCCCCTAGTGTTAACTCCTTCCCTGCCAGTGTCATTTATACATTGATCAGTGCATTTTTATAGCACTGATAAACGTAATAAAGTCACTGGTCCACAAAAAGTGTAATTTGGGGTCCAATTTGTCCGCTGCAATGTTGCAGTCCCACTAAAAATCGAAGATAGTTGCCATTACCAGTAAAAACAATAAAAAATAAATAAAAGTCCCTAAATCTATCCCATAGTTTGTTTGTAGACATGATAACTTTTGCACAAACCAATCAATATACGCCTATTGCAATATTTTTTTACCAAAAATATGTAGAAGAATATATATCGGCCTAAACTGATGAATACTTTTTTTATATATATTTTTCGGGGGAATATGTATTATAGCAGAAATTAAACAACATTTTTTTTCAAAGTTGCCAGTCTTTTTTTTGTTTATAGCACAAAAAATAAAAACCGCAGAGGTGATCAAATACCACCAAAAGAAATCTCTATTTGTGGGAAAAAAAGAACACCAATTTTGTTTGGGTACAGTGTCGCATTGACAGCAGAATTGTCAGTTAAAGCGACCCACTGCTGTATCGCAAAAACTGGCCTGGTCATTAAAGGGGCAAATCCTTCCTGGCTGAAGTGGTTAAAGTTCACCTTTTTTTTATTTCTAAATTCCATGTTCCCTATGTACCAATATAGCATTAATGTGCATCTCTTGCAAAATTGATAAGATGTTCTATAATATCTTACACCATTACATCCTGGACAGCTCTTAGGTTGGGAAAACCAGTATGACACAGGAAGTAGTACACCAGCTGACCTCATTAACACACACCATACCACTGCCTTCCCCACTCCAGGAAATTGGCCACACCCACTGTTCTCACTAAAAACTCAGCCATCATTTTTTTTCTTACCTTCATCTTGCATAGACATACATTTGGCAGAGTGGGAAAGAGCTGAGTGCTCACAACCTATGTGGAGCTGAGCTGTAGTATTGGGAAGTGTGTCTCTGGAATCTGTACAGCTCACCATACATTATACAATCTGATTGTACAATCTCCTTTAGATCTACTATCAATTTGTAATGCAAGGGCCTACCTGATTGGATACAGAGTGATTGGATAGGTGGTGTGTCCTCAAATTATATAGTTTTGGTAAATCTAAAGGAGATTGTACAGAGATTGTACAATCCGATTGTATAGTGTATGGCCACCTTTATATACCTAAAATGGACTAGTCACACTTTTGGACATTAATTGTAAACAGCATGCCAAACGCACAAGCAAACACACATATTGCCCCATGAAAAAACAAGTGACAAATGCAGAAAAACGCATAGTAAAAAATGTGCACCGCAACACACCAAAATGTCCCATGAGCTACTTTGTCATGTGTAGGGCAACACATTGAAATCAACAGGCTGTGCTATGCGTGTCATGGAAAAAATGAGCCAAAAAGGGGGGGCGTGGCTAGCCAGCAGAGCAGATGAAAGCACAGTGAACAAGCTCCGATCCATCCCAGGCCCTAAAGGGGTATCACAGTGACTACAAGCCTTGTTTTTAGCCACAAAATAGCACTTCTAGAGCGGGCACACTCTCCGATGCCATCCCGCAAGAGAAAAGAGTGTTCTAAACCGAGGAAGATGACGGACTTCTTCACACTGCCGCACTGTCACCACAGCCAAAATGGTGCCGGTGGCCATAGAGATGATACACGCAGCACTTACAAGCAGCACGGAACGGCTCTGAAGCCAAACAGAAGCCACAGCAATAATAACTACAATCAGGGGCACAATCTCTACTCCCCACCTCCATCAGCTTCCTCCAGTCCAGCAAAGAGCTAACAAAGAACATCTGTAGTGCCGACAGACACTAAGCGGTAAGCGGTTTTAATTCTTACAAGACTCCATTACTGACTTCCCCACATTAAATCAGCCTGTCATGCACACAACTCTCAAGGACATGCTGGTATCTCTTCGCTCCACTCTGCACGCTGATATACTGGCTATTACACAGCAATTCAAGTCAGGGGTGTCTGCTGTTTCTAACAGAGTTTCTCACATTGAATCCAAAATGGGAGAGTTCACATTTAATGACATGGTTGACGCCCAAAATGACGATGAGATCATTAAATTAATTAAAACCAAACTGGCCGATTTGGAAGACAGATCCAGACGTAACAACGTTAAAATCCAGGGGATCTCCGAATCGGTCAAACCTCCTGATCTGAAAAATTACTTTGTCTACCTCCTGAAAATAGCGCTTCCAGAAGCGCCATTAGAGGACCTTGTCATTGATCGCATTCACCAGCTACCATGGCCTAAAAACATCCCCTCTCATCTACCCATGGACACTATAGTCTGTGTTCATTTCTACCACATAAAAGATCAATTCATGATGGCTGCAAGACGCTGTGAAGATCTACCTACAGACCTGCAAGAATTTTCATTTTTTGCAGATCTTTCAGCATTCACGTTGCAACAACACAGGCAATCGGCCACCATCACCAAACCGCTGAATAACCACCACATCCCATACAGATAGCTATACCCAGCCAAACTGCTGATCACCAAGGACGGCAACACATTTGTGATAGCCAGTAAGGAAGGCCTCCGACTCATAAGAGAATGGCAAATTCTAGACCCAAACAACACTGCGGAGGACACGCTGCAATTATCTCCATCCACCTGGGCTAGCTCTGATGCTGAAACAGGCTGATAGCCTAATTCTTCATTATTCCATCATAACATCCCCTGATGGCCCAGGAGAATGCCACATAGTTGTTTTCTTGTTTACCCCACAGGTTAAAGTGGTTGTCTTCCCGCACAGATTCCACACAGAATCGCTCGTTTTTATAACTTTGATTATTTCTTTTTCTTGTTTTTCCCTTACCGTTCTTCCCACAAAACTTACACCAACAGATTTCCATAGTGAATCGTACAAACACACGGAGCCACATTTTCCAGCTGCCTGCCTCAATCTACCACAGCAACAAAGGCAACAGAACCAACACCAGGTAACATAAGAATATACTGTCCCAAATACTTACTGCAGTACGGTACGTTTATTTTTTTTTTCTTGATTTTTTTTTTTGTTTTACACCTCCAAGATGGCATTGAATATTACCTCATTCAATGTGAAAGGCTTGAATAGCCCCCACAAAAGACAAATGGCCTGGAAGGAAGCGACCAGGCTTAAAAGTGACATTCTCTGTCTTCAAGAGACTCATTTTGTCTCACACAACCCCCATCCTTTCACCACCATAAATTCCCTCACGTGTACATGACAAATGGTCCCAAAAAGAAAGGAGGAGTTGTAATTGCCATCAGAGATTCCATTCCTTTCACTCAACTTGTAACTCACTTAGATGCATCGGACAGATACATCATTCTGCTTTGTGAGATTTTCAAAACCAAGTACACATTGGTAAATTTATACCTACCAAATACAAACCAACTACATTTCTTAAAGAAGATCTAGAAAAAAGTGGAGTCCATAAAACAGGGTCATGTGATCCTGTGCGGGGACTTTAATGCAATTCCAAATAAAGACCTCTCCAACCCCATACGTTCTCAACTAAGAAGGGCAACGTTGGCCCAGTTTCTTGCATCCTCTGGTCTATTTAATGTGTGGAGATGCCAACACTCCTCGGAAAAGGACGTTACCTTTTTTCTAACGTGCATCATATGTACTCACGTATAGATTTATTTCTGGTGGATAAATTCATGTTGCAAAAGATTGTTAAATCTGATATACATGTTATATCCTGGTCTGATCATGCCCCCATTTCCATCACTGTGGGGGGTCGTAGTACCGAAACAAGAGCAAACAGATGGAGGAATGATATATTTACCTTATCCCAACCTGAAAACTCAAAACTAATTAAAAATGCTCTGAAAGAGTTCTTCGAACTTAATGCTCATTCGGTTGATGATCCCTTCACGCTCTGGAACATGCACAAGGTCTATGTTAGAGGTTTGCTCATACAACTGAGTAACATCCTCAGGAGGCAGTGGACAAAGCGGCTCAACAACTTGTTAAACACAATTCAAAATCTTGAATGCATCAACAAACAAAACACCACACAAAAAACTAGAGACTCTCTATTTTATACTAGACAGGAACTACGAACTCATCTGATTTCTCAGCAAGAGAACCGCTTTCGCAGATTGAAAGCCAACACCTACCGATGCGACAATAAGGCGGGGAAACTGCTGGCGAATCAGTAATGCTGCGTACACACGGTCGGACTTTCCGGCATACTTGGTCCGGCGGACCAGAGTATGCCGGACAATCCGCCCATGTGTAGGCACCGGCGGACTTTTCCGGCGGACTTTTTCCCAAAAGCCCGCCGGACCTAGATTTGAAAAAAGTTTTAAATCTTTCCGCCGGACTCAGTTTTGTGCCGGTCTGACGGAAAGCCCGCTCGTGTGTATGCTGGTCCGACGGACCAGATACAACACGAGGGCAGGGTATTGCATCTCGCGCTCGCCCCCCCCCCTCCTGAACCGTACCAGGCCGCATGCCCTCAACATGGGGGGTGGGTGCTTTGGGGGAGGGGGCACCCTGCGGGCCCCCCCCACCCCAAAGCACCTTGTCCCCATGTTGATGAGGACAAGGGCCTCTTCCCGACAACCCTGGCCGTTGGTTGTCGGGGTCTGCGGGCGGGGGCTTATTGGAATCTGGGAGCCCCCTTTAATAAGGGGGCCCCCAGATCCCGGCCCCCCACCCTATGTGAATGAGTATCGGGTACATGGTACCCCTACCCATTCACCTAGGGAAAAAGTGTAAGTAATAAAACACACTACACAGGTTTTTAAAATATTTTATTAAACAGCTCCGGGGGGGGATCTTCCTCCGGCTTCGGGGGTCTTCTTCCGGCTTCGGGGGTCCCTCCGCTTCATCTTCTCCCGACGTCCGGTTGGTTCTTCTCCGCTCTCTTCTCTCCAGTTCTTCGGCCGGCTCCTCTGCTGTCTTCAGATAGCTCTCTTGCCAGCAGAGGTCCGGACTTCTGGGCTTCTTGTCTTCTCTTCTCCAGATGTTGACACGACGCTCTCTCCGGCTGGACTGCTCTCCGAGGGCTGCGTTGTGACTTATATAGGCGGAGACCCCGCCCCCTTTTGATGTCACAGTCCCTGGGCATGCTGGGACTGTGACATTTTAGGGGGCATGGTCAACATCACAGTGACCACGCCCCCTAAAACGTCACAGTCCCAGCATGCCCAGGGACTGTGACATCAAAAGGGGGCGGGGTCTCCGCCTATATAAGTCACAACGCAGCCCTCGGAGAGCAGTCCAGCTGGAGAGAGCATCGTGTCAACATCTGGAGAAGAGAAGAGAAGACAAGAAGCCCAGAAGCCCAGAAGTCCGGACCTCTGCTGGCAAGAGAGCTACCTGAAGACAGCAGAGGAGCCGGCCGAAGAACTGGAGAGAAGAGAGCGGAGAAGAACCAACCGGACGAAATAGTCAAACAAAAAATCCAACATATGAAAAATCCCAAATCAGGAAAATTAGTGTCAAACCCCAAAGAAATAGCAGACGCTTTTAGCGACTATTATGAATCTTTATATAATCTTAAGGACGACCCAGATACCCACCAACCTTCTGATGTTATGATAACTGATTTCCTTACACCAATACACCAATACAATACCTAAACTATCACAAAAGGAGCTATCCTCACTTAATCTACCATTCATGGTCCCTAAAATTGAAAAGTTAATCAGAAGAATGCCGCACAATAAGTCACCTGGTCCTGATGGCTATTCATCTGAATACTATCAGCTGTTCCAAAATGAATTATCACCGTATCTAAAACAGGTCTTTGATGCCGCAATGTCTAAAGCCTCTTTTCCACCAGAAATGTTGACAGCAACTATAATTACTTTTCCAAAACCAGGCAAAGAACCTTCAGCTCCACAAAATTTTCGACCTATTTCTTTGTTAAACGTTGACGTTAAATTATATGCCAAATTAATTGTGAATAGATTGTCCAGTTAATTACTGAAACTTATCAACCATGATCAAGTGGGTTTCGTATCTGGTCGCCAGGCAAATGATGCAACCAGAAGAATGATAAATATTCTACACTTAGCTGAAAAAGCTAAAAGGCCTTCTCTGCTTCTTACCTTGGACACAGAGAAGGCTTTTGACAGAGTGCACTGAGGTTATCTAACTAAGGTCCTGGAGAAATTTGTCCTGATAGGCCCGATTCAAAAGGCCATTCTAGCATTGTACTCTGCTCCCTCTGCATTCATGTACATGGAGGGAGTGTTCTCCAGGAACTTTCAAATAACTAACGGGACTAGACAGGGGTGCCCATTATATGGGACGACGCCCTCGAAATATGGGACAACGCCCTCGAAGCAGCTGATGATGGAGAATCATGTCTCCTGGTACTGTTGGACCTCAGTGCAGCATTCGATACAGTGGACCACAATACTCTACTCATCTGCCTCACAGAAGTAGCAGGAGTCACAGATCCAGATCTACAATGGTTCGCATCCTTCTTAGGAAATGGCTCTCAGACAGTGAAACTAGGAGTTTTCACCTCTGAAACCCACGCAATCTCTTGTGGAGTCCCTCAAGGTTCACCATTGTCACCAGTGCTCTTCAACATCTACATCCGCCCACTCCCCAAAATCATCAGAAAATTGGACCTCTGCTTCCACTTATACACTGATGATACCCAACTCTACCTTCGCATCCCTGGAGAAAAAGACCATCATCAGCAACTAGAAAAATGCCTCACTTTGATAGACGACTGGATGACCACTAGCTCTCTTAAACTCAATGGATCAAAAACAGAGCTTCTTCTCCTACACGCAAATCAAAATTCCAAAACGAAGACCCCATGGACACCACCCACCATCTTCGGACAGACCATCTCTCCAAGCACCAAAGCCAAGAGTCTAGGAGTCATTTTTGACTCAGAAATGTCAATGGATGCACAAATAGGATCAGTAGTCAGCCAATCTCACCATCTCCTCCGCCTGCTATGTAGACTCATCCCCTTCGTCCCAGAAGAGGACAAAGCAGCAGTAGTTGGAACAATCATCAATTCCAGACTCGACTACGCAAACTCCCTCTACATAGGACTACCCCAATATCAGCTTGCGCGCTTGAAACTCATCCAAAACACGGCGGCAAGATTGTTAACAGGAAAAAAACCCTGGGAATCCATCTCCCCTTCCCTGAGGAGCCTACATTGGCTATCCGTAAAGAACCGAATCACTTTCAAGACTCTCTGCCTCACCCACAAATGTATACAAGGAAACGCTCCTCATAACCTATGCGAGAAAATAAAGCACTATACACCCAATCGCAGTCTTCGATCTTAAACCAAAACCTCCTCCTTATTCCAAAAACCCGCTACAAAACAAAAGGAGAACGAAGATTTGCAGTCCAAGGACCGCGGTTATGGAACGCTCTACATACTCACATCCGCATGGAAGAAAACCATCAGGCCTTCAGAAAGAAACTCAAGACCTACCTCTTCTAAGAAGCTGGACAACACAGGAGAGATCTAGCGCCTTGAGGCGATTCAGTTCGCATGTGCAGCGCTATACAAATCATTCATTCATTCATTTTCCCCACTAATTTTTTTTTTTACATAATGATTTCATTAATATTTGCATAGAAAAGCGGATACAGTAGAAGGAACATTACAAAGTATTTATTTTAACAAAATTCCAGGGCACAGATACAGATCATAGGTATAAAATTGTCATCAAGCCAACTGGAAATCAACTTCAAAGCTCAAGATTAGCGCAATGTAGCAATAAAACCTTCTAAGGTGGCGAGAAGGGAACAAATTTATTTAATTGAAAAGAGTAAGAGTAATGTGTAGAGAAAGAAATAGAAAGAGGGAGAGAGAGAAAGAAAACCAGAAGGAAAGGGAATTAGTAGAGAAGGGGGGAAGAGGGAAAAAGAAAGGGAGGAAAAAAGTTAAAGGGAAAAAGAGAGAGAGAGAGAGAGAGAGAGAGAAGAGGGGGTTAACAAGGAAGTGGGGAGAGGGAGTGGGAGGGTGAAGAAGAGGGGAGGTCTACATGCACTCCCCAGTGTGGCTCCACCGCCTCGGCACAGCCACCCCTGCCTCCTGTTGCTGGGATGGTGGCAGTTATAGTTTAAGAGCTATATGCTCGGTAGAGTTGTGTAAACTTAAAATGAGTCCAACAAGCCCATGTTGCTGTAAATTTTTGAATTTGCTCTTGTGAAATGTGGACTAGCTCTTCCATCTCCTCTATTTTAGAAATCCTTCAAAACCACTCGCCAATCGTCGGTGGGCATGTGGATCGCCAATGTACCGGTATGCACAATCACGCCGCATTCACCATATGCATGGCCAATGATTTGTAGTACTCAGTTTTGGTTAGGTGGGTATGGTGTAAGAGATACTGTGCAGGAGAGTAGTCTAAGGAGTACATAGTAATATGCGTAATAAGTTCATGTACCTCCTTCCAGAATGGTTGGAGAGAGTCACAGTCCCACCAAATGTGGAGCATGGTACCCTTTGCTTTCCCGCATCGCCAACATGTATCAGGGATAGATGGGGAAAATGTAAACGTGATGGGGTCCTGTACCAACGTGTCTGAATTTTATAACAATTTTCCTGAATGGCGACATTAAGGGAGCCCTTGTGGACATATTAGTTAATGCGGGTTCAATCCTCCTCAGTAAGAGAGATCTGTAGATCAGATTCCCAGGCTGTGTGCGCTGAGTCTAAGGCGCAAGAAGTGTCATCTATGAGTATGTTATATATATAGGAGATCAGATGCCTTTGTGGAGGAGATCGGGTGCATAATAATTCGAAAAGTGTTAATTGTCTTCTCCACGTCGTTGTCGTCGCCTGAGTCAAAAGAAAATGTCGAAGCTGTCGATATGTCCAAAATGGAAAGGAATTGAGAGGGGACAAGGCTACTAAGTTCTCATAAGAACGAGGAGCTCCGTCAGTGAAAAACTGATGTGCTAGTACTTTATCATGCGGCCATGTTTGATTAAAAAAGGATGTTGAAAGTCCTGGTGTAAAACTGGGGTTCCATAGTTACATAGTAGGTGAGGTTGAAAAAAGACACAAGTCCATCAAGTCCAACCTATGTGTGTGATTATGTGTCAGTATTACATTACATATCCCTGTATATTGCGGTCTCTGCAGTTGATCCCCCTTTTAATGCATGCCAATATTCTGTTTGCTTTATTAGCAGCAGCTTGGCATTGCATGCCGTTGCTGAGCCTATCATCCACTAGGACCCCCAAGTCCTTTTCCATCCTAGATTCCCCCAGAGGTTCTCCCCCCAGTGTATAGATTGCATTCATATTTTTGACACCCAAATGCATTATTTTACATTTTTCTACATTGAACCTCATTTGCCATGTAGTCGCCCACCCCATTAATTTGTTCAGGTCTTTTTGCAAGATTTCCACATCCTGCGGAGAAGTTATTGCCCTGCTTAGCTTAGTATCGTCTGCAAATACAGAGATGGAACTGTTTATCCCATCCTCCAGGTCATTTATGAACAAATTAAATAGGATTGGTCCCAGCACAGAACCCTGGGGGACCCCACTACCCACCCCTGACCATTCTGAGTACTCCCCATTTATCACCACCCTCTGAACACGCCCTTGTAGCCAGTTTTCAATCCATGTACTCACCCTATGGTCCATGCCAATGCACCTTATTTTGTACAGTAAACGTTTATGGGGAACTGTGTCAAATGCTTTTGCAAAATCCAGATACACCACGTCTAAGGGCCTTCCTTTATCTAGATGGCAACTCACCTCCTCATAGAAGGTTAATAGATTGGTTTGGCAAGAACGATTCTACATGAATCCATGCTGATTACTGCTAATGATATCATTCTTATTACTAAAATCTTGTATATAGTCCCTTATCATCCCCTCCAAGAGTTTACATACTATTGATGTTAGGCTAACTGGTCTGTAATTCCCAGGGATGTTTTTTGGGCCCTTTTTAAATATTGGTGCTACATTGGCTTTTCTCCAATCAGCTGGTACCATTCCAGTCAATAGACTGTCTGTAAAAATTAGGAACAACGGTCTGGCAATCACCTGACTGAGTTCCCTAAGTACCCTCGGATGCAAGCCATCTGGTCCCGGTGATTTATTAATGTTAAGTTTCTCAAGTCTAATTTTAATTCCGTCCTCTGTTAACCATGTAGGTGCTTCCTGTGTTGTGTCATGAGGATAAACACTGCAGTTTTGGTTACTGAAGCCCCCCGATTCACTCGTGAAGACTGAGGAGAAGAATAAATTCAATACCTCTGCCATCTCCCCATCCTTTGTAACCAGATGTCCTTCCTCATTCTTTATGGGGCCAATATGGTCTGTCCTCACTTTTTTACTGTTTACATACTTAAAGAATTTCTTGGGATTTTTTTTGCTCTCCTCCGCTATGTGTCTTTCATGTTCTATCTTAGCCATCCTAATTGCACCCTTACATTTCTTATTGCATTCTTTATAAATTCTGAATGCTGTGGATGATCCCTCAACCTTGTATTTTTTGAAGGCCTTCTCCTTTGCTTTTATATGCATTTTTACATTGGAGTTAAGCCATCCAGGATGTTTGTTCGCTCTTTTAAATTTATTACCCAATGGGATACATTGGCTAATGCCCTTATTTAATATGCTCTTAAAGCAAACCCATCTCTCCTCTGTATTCTTTGTTCCTAATATTTTATCCCAATTTATGCCTTTTAGCAAGGTTTGTAGTTTAGGGAAGTTGGCTCTTTTGAAATTCAGTGTCTTTGTGTTCCCTTCATGTCTCCTATTTGTGTGATTTATACTGAAACTAATTGACCTGTGATCGCTGTTACCTAAATTGCCCCGTATTTCCACATCTGTTATCAGGTCTGTATTGTTGGTAATCAGTAGATCTAGTAATGTTTTATTTCTAGTTGGTGCGTCTACCATCTGACCCATAAAATTGTCCTGCAAGACATTAAGGAACTGGCGAGCCTTAAATGAATGCGCGGTTCCCTCCGCCCAGTCTATGTCTGGATAATTAAAATCCCCCATTATGATAACACTTCCCATCCTTGCTGCTAATCCAATTTGTGATAGGAGATCCGTCTCCACTTCCTCCCTCAGGTTAGGGGGCCTATAGCATACTCCCAGTATTATTTTCCCCTTAGCTTCATCCCTTTGGAGCTCTACCCATAAAGATTCCACCTCCTCCCTAGCCCCCTCAGTGATGTCATCTCTCACATTCACTTGTACATTATTCTTGATATATAGGCATACCCCTCCCCCTTTTTTACCCTCTCTATCCTTGCGGTATAGGGTATACCCTTGAATGTTTGCCAGCCAATCATGAGAGCTGTTGAACCAGGTCTCTGAAATTCCCACAAAATCCAAATCCTCCTTGTACAACAGTATCTCTAGTTCACCCATCTTGTCCGCCAGGCTCCTGGCATTGGTGAACATGCCACATAGTTTAGACCGGTCGCATATTGTCCTCGTATTGGGTGTTTCAAGATTGCAACTTGGACTTGCTACTATACTCACCTTGTGTTTTTGTGCTTTGGTTAATCTACCACTAATGCCCCCAATACTACCCTCTGGAATATCTTCCGCGCTGGCTATCACTGTCTCTGGACCCTCCCCCCCATCGCCTAGTTTAAAAACCCCTCTAACTTTTTGGCCATCTTCATTCCCAGCAGATCTGCACCCTCCTCATTTAGGTGCAGTCCGTCCCTTCTATAGTACCGGTTACCGACTGAGAAGTCGGCCCAGTCCTCCAGGAACCCAAACCCCTCCTTACTACACCAGCTCTTCAGCCACTTGTTTACTTCCCTAATCTCCCTCTGCCTCTCTGGTGTGGCTCGATGTACCGGTAGTATTCCTGAGAACACTACCTTGGAGGTCCTTTTCCTCAATTTAGCTCCTAAGTCCCTAAAATCGTTCTTTAGGACACTCCATCTGCCTCTGACTTTGTCATTGGTGCCAACGTGCACCATGACAGCCGGGTCTTCCCCAGCCCCTCCCAGTAATCTGTCCACAAGATCCGTGATGTGCTGAACCCGAGCGCCCGGTAGACAACATACTGTTCGGCGCTTCAGGTCTTGGTTACAGATTGCCCTCTCTGTCCTTCTAAGAATTGAGTCCCCTACCACCAGAATCTGTCTTTCCTTTCCCTTTGCTGCCCCCCCCCACTCTCACTGGAGGAGTTCTTCCCCTGGCAGCTAGGAGAGTCCCTCAACTCCAGCAGTGCTGGTCCCTGACTGGTTACACCAATGTCACTCAATGGAGCGTACTTATTGGGATGCTCCAGTCCTGGATCGGCCTCCCTGGCACTTCCCCCTCTACCCCTCCTGACTGTCACCCATCTACTCTTTGCTAGTGCCTGCACCTCTTTGTCTCCACCCGCCTCTGTGCTGGCCCCTGCCGGCACCTGCCGTGTACGTTCCTGGCTCACCTTTAGTATGGAGGGACTTCTCAGTGCTGACAGTTGCTTCTCCCAGATTCAGAACCTGGGCTTCCAGGGAAACAATGTGCTTCCATTTTGCACAGCAGTATTCGCCCTCGATCGGATGATCAAGGAACGCATACATGCGGCAAGATGTACAAAGAGTCGCCTCTCCACACCCGCCGGGCATCGTACCTATTAAATTTAGTGAGGATTTGGGGATTTTACCCTGTCTAACAACTAGCTTCCTGGCACTAATACTCAAGACAATACACAGGTACACGACAAGACAATACACAGGTACACAATACACAAGTACTAACGATCCACACACACTACTCAGACAACACTCAGATACTCACACTACACAGGTACTATGACCCCTGTTATAACCTCCTGTTTTAAACTCTTGTTTATAACTCCCACTTAAACCAGCTCCACTTACACCAAGCTCCACAGCTTCAAACTGAGCACGCTCAACTGAGTCCTACAACAAGTTAAATAGGCACCTGGGAGCAATTAACCACACCCTTAATTGATAGACTGATTAAACAAAAAAAAAAAAAAGCTATTTAAAAAGTGACAGCAAAAGGCAAGATAAAAACTAAAAGGAAAAGTCCCCAAAATGCAACCCAGCAAACACCAACAGACAGCAGCAATACACACACCAACAGACAGCAGCAATTCAGTGGGGTTAAGGGACCTGGGACTGAAGAGACTGATGTGTTTTCTACCACTCGCCCAAAGGCCCCCAGCGATGTGCGAATAAGAGGGCATACTACTATCTCTGGTGGCCACTGTCCAGGTGGCAACCAGGGTAGGGACTCGAGGGGGAGGTGAGTGAATGATTTTTATAGAGTCACCCAGACCTTTCCAGACTCATGATTGTTCCAATCAACAAGTTGCATAAGGTGGCTTGCAAGGAAATATTTGTGCAGATCCGTTAGCCCAATACCTCCCCGTAAGTTTTAGACGTGTAAGGTGGGTGTACTTAATACAGGGTGGAGTATCTCTCCATAGAAACAGTGTGCATGCCTTCCGACAAACAAAAACAACAAACAAACAAAGAAGCCGGTAGGTTGATCGGGACGCATTGAATAATATATAAGAAGCATGGCAGGGTTATCATTTTTAAGAGAGCAGAACGACCAAACCAAGAAACATTAAGGTTTCCCCATTCCTTTAGATCACGTTGGGCTTTTTTCAGAGCATTACAAAAGTTTAATAAAAATCAACAACATAAAAATAAAAAACGCCGCACAATAAACTAACTCATACATATATAAATTGTGAAAAAATTATATATATATATATATATATATATATATATATATATATATATATATATAAATTCCTTGATGATTAGATCTAGTAAAAGTCCAACAACAAAGAAGAAAAAAGAAAAATTGAAAATCTTCAACTGTCCAATTGATGATAATGAATGTTCAAGTGAAGCAAAATATAAATCCCAACTGATAAATAAAATGCTTACCAGATAGTAAGCCAAATCAAGCAGGTGGCTTAAACCCAGCCTGGGCCTTTAGGGACCAATCTCGGTGGATTTTTGACAATAATCGCTCGTGAAATAGACGTGGATTCACAAAATTTTGACCCAAAAAAACAGATGCTATATAACATATGTGGGTATATCTGTCAACCAAATGGTAATGGTGAAGGGGTTTCAAGCGTGCAGCAAACCACATAAACATCCTGCTTACCAGATGCCAAACTTTAAGTGAGCAAACTGACACAGCCAAGGGAAACGACCTCCTTGCGTTCGGAGTGGAGTATAACGCCGAGATATGAGCCAACATGCGTGGATGGAAACCAATCGTCCTAAGGACTTCACGCATGTAATCCCAGGCCACCCTGTCGAAAGCCTTCTCAGCGTCTAGTGATAGAAAAAAACCTTGGGTTTTCGAAATAGTGAGCCAATGATGGAGGTTTAATGCCCTGATGGTGTTGTCCTGGGACAAAACCAACCTAATCTAAGGAGATAAGGCTCGGTAGAAGCGGGAACAGCCTATTGGCTAAAAGTTTAGCATAAAGCTTGATGTCCACGTTAAGAAGAGATATAGGTCTATAATTCTGTACTTGGGTGGCATCCTTACCCTCTTAAGGTATGACCGTGATGTGGGCCTCTAGCATGCGACCGACTGACACCATGGGGTTGGCCAAAGTATTGAAAGTGGCTACCAGTTTTGGGGACAGGACAGTGAAAAAGCATTTATAATATTGCAGTGTGAACCCGTCTGGGCCCGGACTCTTCCCCATTTTCATCTGCTTTAGGGCAACTTGAAGTTCCTTTACTGAGAGGGGTTGTTCCATTTCCTCAGCCTGCGTCTGTGAGAGCGGTTTCGGGCAATATTGAGTTAGGAAGTTCCTAATAGCTTCTGACCTCCTTCCAGCCTGGTCTAGGTTCTGGTTGGTAGGTTTTAAATTATATAAGTTTTTATAGTAGTGTTCAAAACATTTTGCGATATCCTCATTTCTAGAAAGTAATGTGCCCTGTTGAGTCCTAATCTGATGGACTGTGTTAGAGGGCCTAGAAGCACGTACCGCTCGCGCCAGCATCCTTCTGCATTTATTACCTTGGTCATAAAAGACTCTCTGATGAAGGACATAACAACGCCTCATGCGCTTCCCCAGCTCTTCCAGTAACATGGAGCGGTAATGTAGCAACTCATGTAGGGTCTGTTGTGAGTGGGATTGTTTATGTGAGGCCTCTAAGCGCCTGATGTTGGCAATTAGTTTTGCAATAGTGTCCTGAAGGGTTCGTTTGACATTTGCCGCCTGGGCCATTAGTTCTCTCCAAATGACACACTTATGTGCCACCCAAAGGGTGGTTGGGGATATGTATGGGGTGGTGTTTTCCATGAAGTATGTGTTAATTTGAGATTCTAGGCGTGTGGTAAATTCAACATCTTTAGGGCAGAGTTTTCAGAGTGTTCAGCTAAAACTACAAGTTAGTGTAGTGCGACCTCTGCACAGTGTTCAACTAAAGCTACAAGTTAGTGTAGTGCGTCCTCCTCACAGTGTTCAGCTAAAACTACAAGTTAGTGTAGTGTGACCTCTGCACAGTGTTCAGCTAAATAAGCTACAAGTTAGTGTAGTGCGTCCTCCTCACAGTGTTCAGCTAAAACTACGAGTTCGTTTTTTGCAAGCTGTGCACAGTGTTCAGCTAAAGCTACCTGTAGAAGGTTGGTGGTGTTCTAATACTACAGACAGGCAGTTGATTTTTCTACTAGCTGCAGGATCAGTATATATATATATATATATATATATATATATATATATATATATATATATATTTATATATATATATATCCCAGCTTAGTGCAGCTACAGGCCATTAGTATGTCTGGAAGGCCCACAAGGAGAGGCAGACAGTCACAAGCCAATGAAAGAGGGCAAGCAGGCTCTGTGTCTAGAGGCAACAGTGCTGGTCGTGGAGACGGTGCATCCTTATCAGCACGTGGCTGTGGGACACGCTTGGCCTTTTTTTCGGCAGCTGGCCGTGTTGAGCCGCAACATGCGGAAGACTTGGTCAAGTAGATGACCAAGCCGTCCTCATCCTCCTCATCCTCTCTCACCCATGCTCAGGGTACTTTGTCTGGCAAAGCAGCTGCCAACGCGGCTCAATGGCATCAGCGACTCCTTTCCGTAGCCCCACCATGTCCTCCTGTTTGACCACAGTGTTGGGTACATGCTCCAGCAGGATGCCCAGTGTTTAGAAGGCTTTGATGATGATACTGAGCTAGATGAAGGCAGTAACGTGAGCGCGGACAGAGGGGGTGCCCAAGAAAGACAGCAATCTGGCAGTCATGCTCCCCCTGCTGCAGCATACTGACAGATTTGCTCCAGTGATGAGGAGGGAGGGGATGATGAGGTCACTGACTCAACGTGGGTGCCTGATAGGAGAGAGGAGGAGGGGAAGGAGGCACATCACCAACGAGGCAGGATGCCCTCCAGGGGCCAGCCTAAGGGCAGCACACTGACTGCATCACACCGCAAAGCTCCGCATGTGCAGGGTGCTGCTGTCTCTGTGCGTTATTCTAAAAGTTCTTTGGTGTGGGCCTTTTTTGAGACGAGTGCATCAGATCGCACCGCTGCTATTTGCAACATATGTCTCAAGCGTATCTCGCGTGGCCAAAACATCTCCCGCTTGGGCACCACATGCTTGACCAGACATATTTTGACCTGCCATGCAGTTTGTTGGCAAGCGTATCTAAAAGACCCACACCAAAGAACAAAGAGGACCTCTCCTTGCTCCTCATCAGCTGAGATCTCCAACCCCACTATACCTTCAGTCCTCTCTGAGACCTGCATTGAGAGGAATGAAGGTGTAGAATTAGGTGTGTCACAGCCAAGTACTTGTGGGCAATCTGCTTTCGGTACACCGACGTCAGATTGTACCAGGCAAATTTCCCTGCTCCAGCTGCTGTTGAAAGAAGTTTGCTCCCAGCCATCCACATGCCCAGCGGTTGAATGCTAGCTTGGCAAAATTGCTAGCACTTCAACTGCTACCTTTTCAGTTGGTAGACTCTGCCCTCTTCTGTGAGTTTGTGAAATATGCGGTTCCTCAGTGGCAGGTACCCAAACACCACTTTTTCTCATGGAAGGCGATTCTGGCTCTCTACCGGCATGTGGAAGGTAATGTCTTGGCCTCGCTGGACAGGGCGGTCAGCGGTAAGGTGCATATTACCTCTGTTTCATCATCCAGCAGGCATGGACAGGGACGTTACCTAAGTTTCACGGCACATTGGGTGCTGGCAGCTGGGAAGGATGCAGGACAAGGTTCAGTAGTGTTAGAGGTTGTTCCGCCACCACGCCTCCAAAATGCCACAACTAATGATTGTGACTAGGGATGAGCTTCGTGTTCGAGTCGAACCCATATTCGACTCGAACATCGGCTGTTCGACCGTCCGTCGAATTGCGAACGATATGGGCCGTTCGCGCCAAATTCGTGTGGCGCGTCACGGCCCATAATTCACTGCGGCATCGCAGTGCATTGCTGACTGATGATTGGCCAAGCATGCACTATGACCCGCATGCTTGGCCAATCACAGCGCCGTCAGTAGAGAGAGCTGTAATTGGCCAAAGCCAGGGTGGCTTTGGCCAATTATGGCTCAGGGGATTTAGTACACACCCCACACTATATAAGGCCGCCTGCACGGCGGCCCTGTGTAGTGTGTGTTCCGGTGTGCTGAGAGATAGAGAGAGAGAGAGACAGTGTCATTTGATTTGAGTTAGATAGATTAGGCAGAACAGTCAGTCAGTTAGCTGCACTTACAGTGTATTGTGTATATATATGCATCCCAGGTGTTGCATATATATATATACACTGTATTCAGTTTAGCTAGATCCGTTCCTGTTATCTTCTATCTAGACTATTTAGTGCAGTGTGTCCTGCTCACAGTGTTCAGCTAGATCCGTTCCTGCTATTTACATTCAGTGCAGTGCGTCCTGCTCACAGTGTTCAGCTAGATCCGTTCCTGCTATTTACATTCAGTGCAGTGCGTCCTGCTCACAGTGTTCAGCTAGATCCGTTCCTGCTATTTACATTCAGTGCAGTGCGTCCTGCTCACAGTGTTCAGCTAGATCCGTTCCTGCTATTTACATTCAGTGCAGTGCGTCCTGCTCACAGTGTTCAGCTAGATCCGTTCCTGGTATTTACATTTAGTGCAGTGCGTCCTGCTCACAGTGTTCAGCTAGATCCGTTCCTGCTATTTACATTCAGTGCAGTGCGTCCTGCTCACAGTGTTCAGCTAGATCCGTTCCTGCTATATACATTTAGTGCAGTACGTCCTGCTCACAGTGTTCAGCTAGATCCGTTCCTGCTATTTACATTCAGTGCAGTGCGTCCTGCTCACAGTGTTCAGCTAGATCCGTTCCTGCTATTTACATTCAGTGCAGTGCGTCCTGCTCACAGTGTTCAGCTAGATCCGTTCCTGCTATTTACATTCAGTGCAGTGCGTCCTGCTCACAGTGTTCAGCTAGATCCGTTCCTGCTATTTACATTCAGTGCAGTGCGTCCTGCTCACAGTGTTCAGCTAGATCCGTTCCTGGTATTTACATTTAGTGCAGTGCGTCCTGCTCACAGTGTTCAGCTAGATCCGTTCCTGCTATTTACATTCAGTGCAGTGCGTCCTGCTCACAGTGTTCAGCTAGATCCGTTCCTTCTATATACATTTAGTGCAGTACGTCCTGCTCACAGTGTTCAGCTAGATCCGTTCCTGCTATTTACATTCAGTGCAGTGCGTCCTGCTCACAGTGTTCAGCTAGATCCGTTCCTGCTATTTACATTCAGTGCAGTGCGTCCTGCTCACAGTGTTCAGCTAGATCCGTTCCTGCTATTTACATTCAGTGCAGTGCGTCCTGCTCACAGTGTTCAGCTAGATCCGTTCCTGCTATTTACATTCAGTGCAGTGCGTCCTGCTCACAGTGTTCAGCTAGATCCGTTCCTGCTATTTACATTCAGTGCAGTGCGTCCTGCTCACAGTGTTCAGCTAGATCCGTTCCTGCTATTTACATTCAGTGCAGTGCGTCCTGCTCACAGTGTTCAGCTAGATCCGTTCCTGGTATTTACATTTAGTGCAGTGCGTCCTGCTCACAGTGTTCAGCTAGATCCGTTCCTGCTATTTACATTCAGTGCAGTGCGTCCTGCTCACAGTGTTCAGCTAGATCCGTTCCTGCTATATACATTTAGTGCAGTACGTCCTGCTCACAGTGTTCAGCTAGATCCGTTCCTGCTATTTACATTCAGTGCAGTGCGTCCTGCTCACAGTGTTCAGCTAGATCCGTTCCTGCTATTTACATTCAGTGCAGTGCGTCCTGCTCACAGTGTTCAGCTAGATCCGTTCCTGCTATTTACATTCAGTGCAGTGCGTCCTGCTCACAGTGTTCAGCTAGATCCGTTCCTGCTATTTACATTCAGTGCAGTGCGTCCTGCTCACAGTGTTCAGCTAGATCCGTTCCTGGTATTTACATTTAGTGCAGTGCGTCCTGCTCACAGTGTTCAGCTAGATCCGTTCCTGTTATCTTCCTACTGACAGGCAGGCTTGTCTGGTTACAGTATATAAAGCTACCTGAAGAAAATTACAGGTGTTCTTTTTGATCCTATTAGTACCACGGTCAGGCAGCTAGACTATTTACATTTAGTACAGTGTGTCCTGCTCACAGTGTTCAGCTAGATCCGTTCCTGTTATCTTCCTACTGACAGGCAGGCTTGTCTGGTTACAGTATATAAAGCTACCTGAAGAAAATTACAGGTGTTCTTTTTGATCCTATTAGTACCACGGTCAGGCAGCTAGACTATTTACATTTAGTACAGTGTGTCCTGCTCACAGTGTTCAGCTAGATCCGTTCCTGTTATCTTCCTACTGACAGGCAGGCTTGTCTGGTTACAGTATATAAAGCTACCTTAAGAAAATTACAGGTGTTCTTTTTGATCCTATTAGTACCACGGTCAGGCAGCTAGACTATTTACATTTAGTACAGTGCGTCCTGCTCACAGTGTTCAGCTAGATCCGTTCCTGCTATATACATTTAGTGCAGTACGTCCTGCTCACAGTGTTCAGCTAGATCCGTTCCTGTTATCTTCCTACTGACAGGCAGGCTTGTCTGGTTACAGTATATAAAGCTACCTGAAGAAAATTACAGGTGTTCTATCCCAGCTTAGTGCAGCTACAGGCCATTAGTATGTCTGGAAGGCCAAGAAGGAGAGGCAGACAGTCACAAGCCAATAAGAGAGGGCAAGCAGGCTCTGTGTCTAGTGCTGGTCGTGGAGACGGTGCATCCTCATCAGCACGTGGCCATGGGACACGCTTGGCCTTTTTTTCGGCAGCTGGCCGTGTTGAGCCGCAACATGCGGAAGACTTGGTCGAGTGGATGACCAAGCCGTCCTCATCCTCCTCATCCTCTCTCACCCATGCCCAGGGTGCTTTGTCTGGCAAAGCAGCGGCCTCTTCCCTCAGCTCAATGTCATCAGTGACTCCTTCCCTAGCTCCACCATGTCCTCATGAGGATTCCCTCGAACTGTTTGACCACAGTGTTGGGTACATGCTCCAGGAGGATGCCCAGCGTTTGGAAGGCTCTGATGATGATACTGAGCTCAATGAAGGCAGTAACATGAGCACGGACAGAGGGGGTGCCCAAGAAGGACAGCAATCTGGCAGTCATGCTCCCCCTGCTGCAGCATACTGCCAGGTTTGCTCCAGTGATGAGGAGGGAGGGGATGATGAGGTCACTGACTCAACGTGGGTGCCTGATAGGAGAGAGGAGGAGGAGGAGGAGGAGGAGGTGGCACATCACCAACTAGGCAGGATGCCCTCCAGGGGCCAGCCTAAGGGCAGCACATTGACTGCATCACACCCCAAAGCTCCACATGTGCAGGGCGCTGCAGTCTCTGCGCGTTATTCAAAAAGTTCTTTGGTGTGGGCCTTTTTTGAGACGAGTGCATCAGATCGCACCGCTGCTATTTGCAACATATGTCTCAAGCGTATCTCGCGTGGCCAAAACATCTCCCGCTTGGGTACCACATGCTTGACCAGACATATGTTGACCTGCCATGCAGTTCGTTGGCAAGCGTATCTGAAAGACCCACACCAAAGAACAAAGAGGATCTCTCCTTGCTCCTCATCAGCTGAGATTTCCAACCCCACTAGACCTTCAGTCCTCTCTGAGACCTGCAGTGAGAGGAATGAAGGTGTAGAATTAGGTGTGTCACAGCCAAGTACTTGTGGGCAATCTGCTTTTGGTACACCGACGTCAGATTGTACCAGGCAAATTTCCCTGCCCCAGCTGCTGCACCGCCGAAAGAAGTTTGCTCCCAGCCATCCACATGCCCAGCGGTTGAATGCTAGCTTGGCAAAATTGCTAGCACTTCAACTGCTGCCTTTTCAGTTGGTAGACTCTGCCCCCTTCCGTGAGTTTGTGGAATGTGCGGTTCCTCAGTGGCAGGTACCCAAACGCCACTTTTTCTCACGGAAGGCGATTCCGGCTCTCTACCGGCATGTGGAAGGCAATGTCCATGCCTCGCTGGACAGGGCGGTCAGCGGTAAGGTGCATATTACCGCTGACTCATGGTCCAGCAGGCATGGACAGGGACGTTACTTAAGTTTCACGGCGCATTGGGTGACTCTGCTGGCAGCTGGGAAGGATGCAGGACAAGGTGCAGTAGTGTTGGAGGTTGTTCCGCCACCACGCCTCCAAAATGCTGATTGTGACACACCTCTCTCCTCCACCCCCTCCTCTTCTTCTTCCTCCATGGCCTCTTCCTCGGAACCAGCGGTGCTCCGTAGGCGTTCAAGGGGCTACGCAAGTACGCAGGCCAAAAGATGCCATGCGGTGCTTGAGCTGGTGTGCTTGGGGGACAGGAGCCACACTGGGGCAGAGGTTCTGTCAGCTCTGCAGGGGCAGGTTCAGAGGTGGTTGACGCCACGCCAACTTAAGGCAGGAATGGTGGTTTGCGACAATGGCACCAACCTCCTCTCTGCCCTCCGACAGGGACAACTGACCCATGTGCCCTGTTTGGCTCACGTCCTTAACTTGGTGGTGCAGCGGTTCTTGGGCAGGTACCTGGGCTTACAGGATGTCCTGAGGCAGGCCAGGAAAGTCTCTGTGCATTTCCGCCGGTCATATAATGCCAGTGCTCGGCTGACGGACCTCCAAAAGGAGTTTAACCTGCCCAAGATCCGCCTAATCTGTGACATGCCCACCAGGTGGAACTCGACGTTGACCATGCTGCAGCGGCTGCACACGCAGCAGAGGGCCATCAATGAGTACCTGTGCGACTATGGCACCAGGACAGGGTCAGGGGACCTTGGTTTTTTTTCCCCACGCCAGTGGGCCATGATCAGGGATGCATGCACTGTCCTGTCACCATTCGAGGAGGCCACGAGGATGGTGAGCACTGACAGTGCATGCATCAGTGACACTGTCCCCCTTGTCCACCTGTTGGAGCACACGCTGCGTGGAATAATGGACAGGGCACTTGAGGCAGAACAGAGGCAGGAAGAGGAGGACTTCCTTAGCTCTCAAGGCCCCCTTTATCCAGACAGTGTTCCTGCGTGCCCGCCAATCACACAGGAAGAGGACGAGGAGGAGGAGGAGGAGGAAGATTGTGTCAGTATGGAGGTGGAGCCTGGCACTCAGCATCAGCAGTCTTTAAGGGATCAGTCCCAAGGAACACATGGACTTGTACGTGGCTGGGAGGAGGTGGCTGCGGACGTTGTTGTCCTTAGTGACCCAGAGGACTCCGGACCGAATGCCTCAGCAAACCTACGCTGCATGGCCTCCCTGATCCTGCAAAGCCTGCGTAAGGATCCTCGTATTCGTGGTATCAAGGAGAAGGACCAATACTGGCTGGCAACCCTCCTTGATCCACGTTACAAGGGTAAGGTTGCGGACCTTATCTTGCCATCGCAGAGGGAGCAGAGGATGAAACATCTTCGGGAGGCCTTGCAGAAAGGTCTGTGCAACGCGTTCCCAGAGACTGGGAGGTTACAAACTCCTGTTTCTGGACAACGTGTTGCTGAGGCTTCGGTCAGTCAAAGAAGGAGCGGTGGAGAAGGTGGCCGTCTGACCGATGCGTTCAGACAATTTTTTGGTCCGCAGCCCCAAGGCATGATCGGTTCCAGCAACCATCGCCAGCGTCTGTTTTACATGGTGCAGGAATACCTAGGGGCAAGATCAGACTTGGACACCTTTCCCACCGAAAATCCTCTGGGTTACTGGGTCTTGAGGATGGATCACTGGCCAGAGCTTGCACAGTATGCAATTGAGCTACTGGCCTGTCCTGCATCCAGCGTTCTTTCGGAACGTACATTCAGTGCTGCTGGAGGCGTGGTAACCGATCACAGGGTGCGTCTGTCCACTGACTCGGTCGATCGGCTGACCTTCATAAAAATGAATCAGTCTTGGATCACCACCAGCTACCAAGCACCTGATGCTGATGTAACTGAATAATTTTTTTCAGATCCCTTCAAAGACTGCCTATGCTGATGCTGAGTGATTATCCCTGAGTAATTATCCTCTTCCTCCTCAATCATCACGCTGATAGCTTGTAAGAACATTTTTGGTTCTGGGCGCCACCACCAGTGCCTAAGGCACAATTTTTCAGCCCCTGTATAACAGGGGCGTGTAATTACAATTTTTGATGTAATACTTTGCAGCACGGCTCGTTCCTGCATTCCAACTAGAGTGTCTGTGAGGGGTTGCAGTGTTGTGGCACCAGCACCAGTGCCTAAGGCCCAATTTTTCTGCCCCTGTCTAACAGGGGCGTGAAATTACAATTTTTGATGCAATACTTTGCAGCAGGGCTCGTTCCTGCATTCCAACTAGAGTGTCTGTGAGGGGTTGCAGTGTTGTGGCACCAGCACCAGTGCCTAAGGCCCAATTTTTCTGCCCCTGTCTAACAGGGGCGTGTAATTACAATTTTTGATGCAATACTTTGCAGCAGTGCTCGTTCCTGCGTTCCAACTAGAGTGTCTGTGAGGGGTTGCAGTGTTGTGGCACCAGCACCAGTGCCTAAGGCCCAATTTTTCTGCCCCTGTCTAACAGGGGCGTGTAATTACAATTTTTGATGCAATACTTTGCAGCAGGGCTCGTTCCTGCGTTCCAACTAGAGTGTCTGTGAGGGGTTGCAGTGTTGTGGCACCAGCACCAGTGCCTAAGGCCTAATTTTTCAGCTCCTGTTCAACAGGGGCATGTAATTACAATTCTTGATCTAATATTTCACAGCAGGGCCCTGTGAGGGCTTACAGTGTTTTGGCCACAGCAACACCTAAGGCCCAAATTTCTGCTGAGTATATAGGGCAGGACCCTACTTTCAAACATCTAACTTACAAACGACTCCTACTTGCAAACGGAAGGAGACAACAGGAAGTGAGATGAAATCTACCCATAGGAAGGGAAATTCTCTCATGTAAGAGTTAATATGGGAAAACAATTTCTCCTTTCCACTGATGCTTTCCAATCCTTGTTCCACAAAAAAACCCAAATTTTCAAAAAACATTTTTCATTGGGACAAAAAAGTGAGGTGAAATCTTCTGAAGAGGAGGAAAGACGCAAAACAAATGTCACAGGGGTGATAACCCTTCCCTATGTTTTCCAAAAAGCTTAGAAAAGATTTTTTGGCTGGAGCTAAACACATTAAAAATGTTCAAAATTACAAACAGATTCTACTTAACAACAAACCTACAGTCCCTGTCTTGTTTGCACCGCCTGTATACTGCTGTTCAGAGTATATAGGGACCTTTCCTTATTTTAATTTGGGTGCGGGGTTCCCCTTAATATCCATACAAGACCCAAAGGGCCTGGTAATGGACTGGGGGGTACCCATGCCGTTTGTCTCACTGATTTTCATCCATATTGCCAGGACCCGACATGACATTAAACCCGCAAGCAGTTTTAAATGAGATTTTTTCCTTTAAAAATGACATTTGGTGCAGGGACTGTTCTAAACATGGGAAACACGCGTCACTTTACAGGCATACTATAGACACCCCCCAGGTACGATATTTAAAGGAATATTTCACTTTTTTTTTTTTACTTTAAGCATCATTAAAATCACTGCTCCCGAAAAAACGGCCGTTTTTAAAAGTTTTTTTTGCATTGATACATGTCCCCTGGGGTAGGACCCGGGTCCCCAAACCCTTTTTAGGACAATACCATGCAAATTAGCCTTTAAAATGAGCACTTTTGATTTCGAACGTTCGAGTCCCATAGACGTCAATGGGGTTCTAACGTTCGTGCGAACTTGCGGTCCGTTCGCGGGTTCTGGTGCGAACCGAACCGGGGGGTGTTCGGCTCATCCCTAATTGTGACACACCTCTCTCCTTCACCCCCTCTTATTCTTCTTCCTCCATGGCCTCATCCTGTGCTTTGTCCTCGGAACCAGCGTTGCTCCGTAGGCATTCAAGGGGCTACGCAAGTACGCAGGCCAAAAGTTGCCATGCGGTGCTTGAGCTGGTGTGCTTGGGGGACAGGAGCCACACTGGGGCAGAGGTTCTGTCAGCTCTGCAGGGGCAGGTTCAGAGGTGGTTGACGCCACGCCAACTTAAGGCAGGAATGGTGGTTTGCGACAATGGCACCAACCTCCTCTCCGCCCTCCCACAGGGACAACTGACCCATGTGCCCTGTTCGGCTTACGTCCTTAACTTGGTGGTGCAGCGGTTCTTGGGCAGGTACACAGGCTTACAGGATGTCCTGAGGCAGGCCAGGAAAGTCTGTGTGCATTTCCGCCGGTCATATAATGCCAGTGCTCGGCTGGCAGACCTCCAAAAGGAGTTTAACCTGCCCAAGAACCGCCTAATCTGTGACATGCCCACCAGGTGGAACTCAACGTTGGCCATGCTGCAGCAGCTGCACACGCAGCAGAGGGCCATCAATGAGAACCTGTGTGACTATGGCACCAGGACAGGGTCAGGGGAGCTTGTTTTTTTTTCCCCACGCCAGTGGGCCATGATCAGGGATGCATGCACTTTCCTGTCACCATTTGAGGAGGCCACGAGGATGGTGAGAAGTGACAGTGCATGAATCAGTGACACTGTCCCCCTTGTCCACCTGTTGGAGCACACGCTGCATAGAATAATGGACAGGGCACTTGAGGCAGAACAGAAGCAGGAAGAAGAGGACTGTCACGGAACGTCCCACACTCCGCTGGAGTGCTTCGGTCATATACCACTTCCTCCCAGTCTGTATACAGATATCAGATATTCCAACCTCTCTGAGCACAAAACAAGGCAACACTTGCTTGTTGCTAACATGAACTTACTCTATTTAGAACCAGAATACAGTCTTATATACAGGAGAAGATGAGGTTCCACCCTCCTGCTCATATTACTCTAACAATACAAACGTAACCTAATTAACCTAATTAACATGAGCTAATTAACTAATCCTTTATACAGCCTAGGTGACTGAGACATGACCTTTTGCCCAGACTGAGTTAATTATCACAGGACATTTTCTCACAATAGCAGCAGCTTCAATAGGAGTCGTCCCGTCTCCTACATTGTATAGAGGACAATGTGATCATTCAATTAACATAAACACAGGTAGTTGGAGTTGATGACACCAGCATCTCCTCACAGGATGTGTCCCAATAGTATGAATCAGTCTTATCAGCAGGGGGCTGCTGGAGGAATCCCCCCTCCCTCTTCAGGGACACAAATCCCAAATGACCACAGCAAGGAGTCCCCAACAGAATCAAACAACATACAATATATACATATATACACGACTGAGTCCGATTAGTACAGTTCAGACTGGATTTCTAATTCACCTCACAAAGAGTATTGTTCCATTGAAAATCCAGGGCCCATAATCAAAAGGCAAGAGGCTTGCATTCAGTCCTCTCCAACAGCCTCTGTCCCGGCTAGGTCTGTCACAAGGACTTCCTTAGTTCTCAAGGCCCCCTTTATCCAGACAGTGTTCCTGCGTGCCCGCTGATCACGCAGGAAGAGGACGAGGAGGAAGAGGAGGAGGATTGTGTCAGTATGGAGGTGGAGTCTGGCACTCAGCATCAGCAGCAGTCTTTAAGAGATCAGTCCCAAGAAACACATGGACTTGTACGTGGCTGGGAGGAGGTGGCTGCAGACCATGTCGTTCTTAGTGACCCAGAGGACTCCGGACCGAATGCCTCAGCAAACCTACGCTGCATGGCCTCCCTGATTCTGCAAAGCCTGCAGAAGGATCCTCGTATTTGTGGTATCAAGGAGAAGGACCAATACTGGCTGGCAACCCTCCTTGATCCACGTTACAAGGGTAAGGTTGCGGACCTTATCTTGCTGTCGCAGAGGGAGCAGAGGATGAAACATCTTCAGGAGGCCTTGCAGAAAGGTCTGTGCAACGCTTTCCCAGAGACTGGGAGGTTACAAACTCCTGTTTCTGGACAACGTGTTGCTGAGGCTCCGGTCAGTCAAAGAAGGAGCGGTGGAGAAGGTGGCCATCTGACCAATGCGTTCAGACAATTTTTTAGTCCGCAGCCCCAAGGTATGATCAGTTCCAGCAACCATCGCCAGCGTCTGTTTTACATGGTGCAGGAATACCTAGGGGCAAGATCTGACTTGGACACCTTTCCCACCGAAAATACTCTGGGTTACTGGGTCTTGAGGATGGATCACTGGCCAGAGCTTGCACAGTATGCAATTGAGCTACTGGCCTGTCCTGCATCCAGCGTTCTTTCAGAACGCACATTCAGTGCTGCTGGAGGCTTTGTAACCGATCACAGGGTGCGTCTGTCCACCGACTCGGTCGAACGACTGACCTTCATAAAAATGAATCAGTCTTGGATCACCACCAGCTACTAAGCACCTGATGCTGATGTAA
Organism: Lithobates septentrionalis; assembly: GCA_037952835.1. Lineage (NCBI taxonomy): Eukaryota > Metazoa > Chordata > Amphibia > Anura > Ranidae > Lithobates > Lithobates septentrionalis. The sequence continues at coordinate 3,282,949 of JBBDGP010000707.1, forward strand.
CCGAATATTTTTTTTTGAAATGTCAGATCCCTTCAAAGACTGCCTATGCTGATGCTGAGTGACCATCCTGTTATGCTGAGTAATTATCCTCTTCCTCCTCAATGATCATGCTGATAGCTTGTAAGAACATTTTTGGTTCTGGGCGCCGCCACCAGTGCCTAAGGCCCAATTTCTAAGCCCCTGTTTAACAGGGGCATGTAATTAAAATTTTTGATGCAATTCTTTGCAGCAGAGCTAGTTCCTGCGCTCCAACTAGAGTATCTGTGATGGGTTGCAGTGTTGTGGCACCAGTACCAGTGACTAAGGCCCAATTTTTCATCCCCTGTTTAATAGGGGCGTGTAATTACAATTTTTGATGCAATGCTTTGCAGCAGTTCTTGTTCCTGCATTCCAACTAGAGTATCTGTGAGGGGTTGCAGTGTTGTGGCACCAGCACCAGTACCTAAGGCCCAATTTTTAAGCCCCTGTGTCAGAGAGCTCACCTTGCTGGTCATGGGATTGGCCACCAGAGGGAGTGCTTGTGAGCAAGCCGGCCTATTTAAGTTTGTCAGGCACTCTGTTCAATGCTGCCTGATCATCAGCTTCCTGTGCCGTAGTTCCTGTTTCCTGTCTTGTCTTCCTGTTTACCTGATCTCCTGACGACCCGGATTGCTCTTGGATTCCCCTTCTTGCTGCCTGTACCCGACCTTGGCCTGTTTGACTCCGCTTCTGCCTGCTCCTATTGTACCTTGTTGCCCGTCTGTTGCCGAACCCAGCCTGTCTCCTGACCATCCTGCTCAGTCTCATCGCCTGTGTTCCAGCCTGCACCTGCTGTTCATAAACTGCTATTCCACCAGCATCTGGACTCTAGTTCACAGGCTCTCATACCACTCCGCACTCCTGTGCTTCCTGTTACCTTACCAGGGGCCGCGAGTCGGACGCGTAAGGGAGCCTACTCTCTGCCCAAAGCGGACTCACCGGTCTGGTAAGTAGGAGTCTGATAGTATCAGGCAGCCATGACCGAGTCCGGGCAGGGGGCCTCCCCTATGGACGAACTTTGCAGACACTTGGCAGGATTAACCCAAGCAGTCAAAAGTTTACAGGATGGCTATACCCGACTAGAGGAACGTGTTCAGGCCCTGTCTGCACCTACCAATCCTCAGGGGACTTCGTCTGCAACCGGGGCACCCTCCGTAGTCATGCTCCCTCCAGAGCCCAAAGTACCTATACCGGAGAGATTTTTTGGAGACCGTAGTAAATACCGTGCATTCCGGAATGCATGTAGTCTCTATTTTGCTCTGCAGCCTCGGACCTTCTCCCTAGAAGCCACCAAAGTGGGCTTTGTTATTTCCCTGTTGTCCGGTGAGCCTCAAACCTGGGCCCATCACCTTCTGGAACAAAAGTCGGATGCCCTGGAAAGTCTGGACGCCTTCTTCTTGGCGATGTCTCAACTTTATGAGGATCCTCAACTAACCGCTTCTGCTGAAGCTTCCCTGCACTCCCTTCGGCAAGGCCGCAGGGCAGCGGAGGACTATGCCGTTGAATTTAGGCGCTGGAGTTCCGATACGACATGGAATGACGCGGCTCTGCGTCATCACTTTAGAATGGGTTTGTCCGATCCACTCAAGGACGAGTTAGCACGGGTTGGGATACCTCAGACCCTGGAAGAATTAATTAACCTCTCAATCCAAATTGACCGTCGTCTGAGAGAGCGACGCACCGAAAGGTCTACCAGTGCCTATCGACCCACTTGGATGCTTCCACAGGTTCCCAGTCCTCCTAGTAGGCCTTTGGCTCCTCCAACCTCTCCAGTTTTCGACACATCAGAGCCTATGCAGCTTGGTCTGCTCCGTCCTTCCTTGACTCCCGAAGAGAAGTTACGAAGACGTAACCTTAACCTATGCCTCTACTGTGGGGAACCTGGGCACTACGCCAGCGTCTGCCCCAACAAGACGCGTAAGTGTCGTTCTTCTGCTCGTATATGTGCTACTATCATGCCAAAACCTAGTACTCACCTTACCATCTCTGTCACTTTGCAGCTTCCCGGAAAGGCTATCCAAGTTCCAGTCATCGTTGATTCCGGAGCATGCAGCTGCTTCGTGGACCAGGCCTTTGCAGCTCAGCATGATATCCCACTCCGACCCAAGACCCAGAGCCTGGCGGTTCACCTTGCAGACGGTTCCGCCCTCCGTTCCGGTCCTGTCATTCAAGAGACTATCCCTATATTAGCTACTATAAACTCTCAACACCAGGAATTCCTCCGTTTAGATGTCATTTCCTCTCCTCTGTTCCCTGTCATCCTGGGCATGCCGTGGTTGCTGGGCCATAACCCCCATATCAACTGGGTTTCTGGGAAAGTGGAGTTTCTGTCTGATTATTGCCAACAACATTGCCTGCCAAGAATGGCCCATGAGATACCTCAACTCCTCGGCCTACACCCTGAAACCAACTCACACCAAGCCATCCCAGAACAATACCGAGATTTCTCTGATGTATTCAGCAAGAAAGGTGCTGAGACTCTACCGCCACACAGGCCCTATGATTGCCCTATAGAGCTGCTACCTGGAACCGAAGTACCCTTCGGTAGGATCTTTCCATTGACTGAGCAGGAATTGGATACACTAAAACAATACCTTGATGAGAATTTAAAGAAAAAGTTCATCCGCCCATCCACATCTCCGGCCGGCGCAGGCATATTCTTTGTGGAAAAAAAAGATCATTCCCTTCGGCCATGTATCGACTACCGGGAATTAAATCGGATAACGATCAAGAATCGCTACCCCTTACCCCTGGTGCCTGAATTATTCCAGAGGCTAGGAACGGCAACCGTCTTCACAAAACTGGATCTTCGCGGAGCCTATAATTTAATCCGTATCCGGGAGGGGGACGAGTGGAAAACTGCTTTTCGCACTCGTTTTGGGCATTTCGAGTATTGCGTTATGCCCTTCGGTCTATGCAATGCCCCAGCCACATTCCAACACTTTGTGAACGACATCTTCCGGGAATTTTTGGATCTCTACGTCATCGTCTACCTCGATGACATTCTCATTTTCTCATCATCACTGACTGATCATCGCAGGCACGTCCGAAATGTCCTCGCCCGGCTCAGGCAACACGGGCTGTATGCTAAACTCGATAAATGTGAATTTGAACTCCAATGCATCCAATTCCTGGGGCTCATCATTTCAGTGGAAGGTATTAAAATGGACCCGCAAAAGGTGTCCGCCATACTGGACTGGCCCGCACCTACGGACAAGAAGGGGGTCCAACGCTTCGTTGGATTTTCCAATTTCTATAGGAAATTCATCAGAGACTTTTCCAAGATCATCGCCCCCATTACTGAATTAACAAGACAAGGAACCCGATTCTGCTGGACCCCTAGGGCTCAATTGGCCTTTGAAAAATTAAAAGGATTATTCACGTCGGCCTCCATCCTCAAACACCCTAACTCTGCCTTGCCATTCGTGTTGGAGGTTGACGCCTCAGAGGTCGCAGTAGGAGCTGTACTCTCCCAACGTCAGGGCCCCAAGGCCCTTCTGTTTCCAATAGCTTTTTTTTCTCGCAAATTATCGGTGTCTGAAAGAAACTACGATGTAGGAGACCGGGAGCTTCTGGCCATCAAGACGGCTCTGGAGGAGTGGCGCTATCTTTTGGAGGGTGCTGTACATCCTATTCTAATCTACACGGACCACAAGAACTTGGAATATCTGAGATCTGCCAAGAGACTAAAACCGCGACAAGCCAGATGGGCGCTCTTCTTCTCTCGCTTTCAATTCCATATTACCTACAGACCCGGCTCCAAAAACATCAAACCGGACGCTCTCTCACGAATGTTCCATGACTCCAAAGAAACCGTCCCTCCGGACACTATCCTGCCTGCAGGAAATTTTTTATTACTTCAGGGGGATTTAATCTCCAGAATAAGGCAAGCTTCCACAACTATACCCCAACCCACTGAGACCAGCCTAAGAGATGGTTTACTCTGGCATAAGGAGAAGATCATGGTTCCTGAGAGCCTTAGGGTACCAGTACTAGAGCTTTGCCATGACCACAAGTTGGCTGGGCACTTCGGGGCTCAGAAGACAACCGAACTGGTGCAGCGCACCTTTTGGTGGCCACAGTTGGCCGAGGACTGTAGGAATTACGTCAGTTCCTGCCACACATGTGCCCGAAGCAAGAATATTCGGACGAAGGCCTGGGGCTTACTGAAACCCTTGCCCATCCCTGACAGACCTTGGAAAATGGTCGCAATGGATTTCATTGTGGAACTGCCCCCATCCGAAGGCTTCTCTACCATCTTTGTCATAATTGATAGATTGTCAAAAATGGCTCACTTCTTGCCTATGAAAGGCACACCCTCAGCCGTGGAAACGGCGAAGATCTTCATTAAAGAAATTGTGAGATTACACGGGGTTCCTTCTAATATCGTCTCGGACCGGGGTGTCCAATTCACCTCCAGGTTCTGGAAGGCATTGTGTGGTTCCCTCGAAATTGAGTTAGCGTTCTCTTCAGCCTATCACCCTCAGACAAACGGCCAGACGGAGAGAACCAACCAAACCTTGGAGCAATACCTCCGTTGTTTCTCTGCCTTTTCCCAGGATGACTGGGTTTCTCTGCTACCAGTTGCGGAGTTTTCATACAATAACTCCCTGCACTCAGCCATCAACCAGACGCCATTTTTTGCCAATTATGGATTTCATCCCTCCTTTCTACCCAGCTCAATACCTGAATGTTCTCTCCCTGCAGTGACCGAGACATTGGAATTCTTCTCTACCAACAACAAACTTCTGCAGGAAACAATGGCCCAATCCCAGGCTTCTTATAAAAAGACGTTCGACAAGAAGAGGCGCGGGGAGCTTATCCTGGAACCTGGCAATCAAGTATGGCTGTCCACAACTAACTTAAAAATGGCTTGCCCTTCTAGGAAACTAGGGCCTAAATTCATGGGACCCTTCTCGGTGAGAAGAAAAATAAACAACGTAGCGTACGAGCTCAGTCTGCCGGACTCCTTCAAAATACACCCGGTTTTCCATGTGTCCTTACTGAAACCGGTCGCTCCTGATCCTTTCCCCAACCGTAGTACCAGTCCTCCTAAGCCTGTTATGATCAATAACGAGGAGGAGTTTGAAATCGAAGCTATCCTGGACTGTAGGAAAAGGCGCAATCAAATACAGTATCTTATCAAATGGAAGGGGTATGGTCCGGAGGACAATTCCTGGGAACCAGAAAACAATTTGCATGCCCCGGAACTTTTGCAGACTTTCAGAAATGTTCATGCCTCCAGGTTGGCCCGGCTGGGCATCCGGAGGCTGCCCTTAGGGAGGGGGCACTGTCAGAGAGCTCACCTTGCTGGTCATGGGATTGGCCACCAGAGGGAGTGCTTGTGAGCAAGCCGGCCTATTTAAGTTTGTCAGGCACTCTGTTCAATGCTGCCTGATCATCAGCTTCCTGTGCCGTAGTTCCTGTTTCCTGTCTTGTCTTCCTGTTTACCTGATCTCCTGACGACCCGGATTGCTCTTGGATTCCCCTTCTTGCTGCCTGTACCCGACCTTGGCCTGTTTGACTCCGCTTCTGCCTGCTCCTATTGTACCTTGTTGCCCGTCTGTTGCCGAACCCAGCCTGTCTCCTGACCATCCTGCTCAGTCTCATCGCCTGTGTTCCAGCCTGCACCTGCTGTTCATAAACTGCTATTCCACCAGCATCTGGACTCTAGTTCACAGGCTCTCATACCACTCCGCACTCCTGTGCTTCCTGTTACCTTACCAGGGGCCGCGAGTCGGACGCGTAAGGGAGCCTACTCTCTGCCCAAAGCGGACTCACCGGTCTGGTAAGTAGGAGTCTGATACCCTGTTTAACAGGGGCATGTAATTACAATTTTTGATGCAATTTTTTGCAGCAGGGCTAGTTCCTGCGTTCCAACTAGAGTATCTGTGAGGGGTTGCAGTATTGTGGCACCAGTGCCTACGGCCCAATTTTTCAGCCCCTGTTTAACAGGGGCCTGTAATTACAATTTTTGATGCAATTCTTTGCAGCAGGGCTCGTTCCTGCATTCCAACTAGAGTATCTGTGATGGGTTGCAGTGTTGTGGCACCAGAACCAGTGACTAAGGCCCAATTTTTCAGCCCCTGTTCAACAGGTGCGTGTAATTACAATTTTTGATGCAATACTTTGCAGCAAGGCTCGTTCCTGCATTCCAACTAGAGTATCTGTGAGAGGTTGCAGTGTTGTGGCACCAGCACCAGTGCCTAAGGCCCAATTTTTCAGCCCCTGTTTAACAGGGGCGTGTAATTACAATTTTTGATGCAATTCTTTTGCAGCAGGGCTCGTTCCTGCGTTCCAACTAGAGCATCTGTGAGGGGTTGCAGTGTTGTGGCACCAGCACCAGTGCCTAAGGACCAATTTTTCAGCCCCTGTTCAACAGGGACATGTAATTAGAATTCTTGATCTAATATTTCACAGCAGGGCCCGTTTCTGCGCTCACCAAGATTAACTGTGAGGACTTACAGTGTTGTGGCACCAGCACCACCACCATCACCAAAGGCCCAATTTTTCAGCCCCTGTTCAACAGGGTCATGTAATTACAATTCTTGATCTAATATTTCACAGCAGGGCCCGTTCCAGCGCCCACCAAGAGTAACTGTGAGGACTTACAGTGTTGTGGCACCAGCACCACCACCATCACCAAAGGCCCAATTTTTCTGGCCCTGTTCAACAGGGGCATGTAATTACAATTCTTGATCTAATATTTCACAGCAGGGCCCTGTGAGGGCTTGTAGTGTTGAGGCCTCAACAACACCTAAGGCCCAAATTTCTGCTGAGTATATAGGGCAGGCCCCTACTTTCAAACATCCAACTTACAAACGACTCCTACTTGCAAACGGAAGGAGACAACAGGAAGTGAGATGAAATCTACCCCATAGGAAGGGAAATTCTCTTCTGTAAGAGTTAATATGGGAAAAACTTTTCTCCTTTCCACTGATGCTTTATCACCAATCCTTGTTTCACTAAAAACCCCAAATTTTCAAAAAAACATTTGTCATTGGGACAAAAATTGAGGTGAAATCTTCTGAAGAGGAGCACAGACAGCAAAACAAATGTCACAGGGGTGATAACCCTTCCCTATGTTTTCCAAAAAGCTTAAAAACAGATTTTTTTGGCTGGAGCTACACTCACTACACAAAAATGTACCAGTTCCAAATTACAAACAGATTCTACTTAACAACAAACCTACAGTCCCTGTCTTGTTTGCACCGCCTGTATACTGCTGTTCAGAGTATATAGGGCCTGGGGGCCCCACGCCTTTCCTTTTTTTAATTTGAGTGCGGGCTTCCCCTTAATATCCATACAGGACCCAAAGGGCCTGGTAATGGACTGGAGGGTACCCATGCCATTTGTCTCACTGATTTTCATCCATATTGTTAGGACAATACCATGAAAATTAGCCTTTAAAATGAGAACTTTTGAGTGTGCGCATGTGCGAGAGCTCCATGATGGCCGCTTAAGCCCGGAGCTCCGCACCACCCCGGACCGACAAGCGGCATAACATCAGCCACAGCCAGCGGAGGACCCACCCGAGCACTCCCCCCGCTTTGGGAACAGCGGGGGCTCACGGTGAGATGTCCGGGGCACAGGCTCGGCGCGATCTAGGCCCGAAATTTGCAGCGGTGGCGGCGGAGGGGTGTACTAAGATGGCTGCCGGCAATGATTCAGCTAGACCTCACTCAGCCACACAGCACAAGGGGCCGGAGCAAAGACCAATACTCACCCCCCTGACTCTGACCTATGCCCAGGCAGCTCAGGGAGGCCCCAGCACGCTCCAGACTGGCCACCAGGGCCCGCAGCAGCATCAAGCCTCACAGGGGATTCACAGAGAGACACACAGCAGTGAGCAGAGGGAAGATGGCGCTTCTCCCACAGACATACCCCATCAACCCCCCTCTTCAGCAGGCACTCCACCTGGATACTCACTTAAAGACATCTCTGCATTCCAAGAAGATCTCTTTTCCAAATTTTCTGCTCTTTTAGAAAAGGGCCTGGCTAATACAGCCTCCCAGATCACTAATGCAATTAAAACGGACCTTTCTAACCTGGGCACTAGAATTGAGGCTATGGAAGACAAAATCGACCACACGGTTGCCAGAACCAACCAGAATGCCGCACATATCCAGACAGTCCAAGAACAACTGGACACAGCCCTACTAAGAATTGACGAACTCGAGAACAGGTCCAGGAGGTATAATTTCAGAATAAGAGGCCTCCCTGAGTCCTTCACGGATATCCCCCTCACGGTGCAAAACTTTATCTCAGAGCTCATGCCCAATATCCCGCCACACAGGTTAGAGCTGGATAGGGCTCACAGAGCCCTGGGACCCCCAGAGAAAAGACGGCTCCCCAAGGAACGTAATAGTAAAACAGCATTTTTATGCGGTCAAAGAGGAGGTAATGAGACAATCTCGTTTGAAGCCTAAGCTCCAACATCAGGGTCACCAAATCCAGGTTTTTGCAGACCTGGCTCAGTCCACCATACAAAGAAGACGTACCCTCAAACCCCTCCTTTTGGTCTTGATGGAATGAGACATCAAATACCGCTGGACATTTCCCTTTGCCGTGAAGTTTTCATTACAAGGCAAGACCTATGCTTTCTCCAACCTCCCGGAAGGTGAGAGACTGTTCCTCTCCCTCAAACTAATCTCCCAGGAAGCCCCCATGGAACTTTCCTCATCTTCTTCGGGTTCATCCAAACGCCCCCCTCCAGGCAGCCCAGTCTCTCCTCTCTGGATCAAAGGCCCTTCTAGGAGGAGTAAGGACGGAAGACCTCCATAGCGGAGTTTCAAGGTCCCCTTTTTATTTACCCTGACCTTCCACGGTCATTTCTGTTCGGGACTGTTCCCCTCAGTTGATTGAGCTAATGCTCACCCTTCTAATTTCACGGCCCAATCGGGGCCTTGGACACAAGACACTTTATTACCACTAAAGCCTTGACACTGCCTTCTGTTATGGATCACCGAAGTTAATCGCCTACGGAGAACTGTCCCTGAGTTCCGTTCGCTTTTCAGAAGCTGGAGAAAGGGTTCTTCTAAATCAGCACTGGGAATTAGAACACTGAAACTTTGGATCTTCATAGTACTCAGTAACCACTTCCTTCCCAGATCCATGTTCATGGTCGTAGTTAGCCCAGGGCTAGTGGTCATTTATTTTATTTTTATTATTTTGACAGCTCCTATTAATTGCTTTTTTATTTTTCTTGAATGTAATTATTGGTCTAAGGTTACAGTTTAATTTAGCATTGAACAAGACGAAGATTTTAGACTAAGTTATGCACAATTTATGTTAGAGTTACTTAGAAGTAAGGGTCCGGGGTGATACCCTTGCGCCTCCTCTCACTTTGAGGGAACCTAATGTGCTCCCGCGGAGTGTGACTTCTCTCGCCCACTATGGACGAGAGAAGATTTAAAATGGAGACTAAGCGGTCGGATACACCGCTGACCTCCACGGGTCCTGTTAGAGGGCCCTTGACATTGTTGTTGTTCTTCTTGTTTATTTGTCTCTCTATCTCCCCTCTACTCTTTCTCATCACTTTCATCTCCTCTAGCTGGCCACCTGGGGTTGCCCCGGAACCTCCCGCACACAGATATAGGACGGATCCCTCATCCCTTCACCCTCTCTATGAATACACATCAACACGAGGTAAGTGGCTGCTGGGCCGGTGATCACTTCCCCCTCTGTTCCCATGGCTGATTTGTTGTCTAAGGGACTAGATCTCAAGGTGGCTTCTCATAACGCTCAAGGGCTCAATTCTCCTAGGAAAAGAAGAGTAGCTTTTGACCATTACAAATCCCTCAAACTTGATGTAGTGCTCCTGCAGGAGACGCATTTCCCGATTCGGTACAGTCCCAAGTTCCTGCATTCTTACTACCCATCATTTTTCCTGGCCAACGCTCCTAACAAAACCAAAGGTGTTGCAGTACTTTTTTCTAAGAACAGTAAATTCACCCATATTTCTGATCTTAAAGATCCAGAGGGACGGTTCATTCTTGTAAAGGGCACTCTGGAGGGAGTACTATACTCCATAATCTATTACTATGCCCCTAATAAGGGTCAAGCAACCTTCTTCCAGAACCTCTTTGCAACTCTCAACCCCCTCTTGGACGGCAAAGTCATATGGGGAGGGGACTCAAATGTAGCGTTTGACCAGGGCCTAGACAAAAATAAACCTCTCAAAGAGAGACTAACGCCCCACAAAACTAAGCACCAGAATAGCTAAAATGATTCACTCCCAAGGTCTAGTAGATATCTGGCGGGAACTAAATCCCACAAGTAGGGACTTCACACACTTCTCCTCTCCCCACCAGACCTATGCAAGGATTGACCACATACTCACTCCGACTAACCTCATCCCCCTTTCCTCCAAAGCTAAAATTTTAGATATAGTCTGGTCGGACCACTTGCTGGTCCTCCTGACTTTGAAAAATGTTCTCTCAAGGAGCGGGGGCTCTTATTGGAGACTGAATGAGTCTCTCCTAGGAGATCCAGTTCACGCCAAAATGATAGCAGATGCTATCAAGGAATACTTCAGTATAAATGATGTGGGAAACATCTCCCCTGAAACCCTTTGGGCAGCCCACAAGGTTACAGTCCTTGGGGAGCTCATCAGATTAGCTACTCAAGTTAAAAAGGAGAGGCTGATAGACATTCATAGACTAAAGCAAAAATTTATTACTTTAAAAATCGATCACAAAAAAAACCCGTCTAGGGAACTTAATGAAAAACTAGATGCGATCAGATTGGAACTCAATCTAGCTTTAACGGCAAAAGCCGAAAAATATATTAGATGGAGCGGAGCAAAATTTTACTGTCACAGGGACAAAGTTGGTACGATGCTAGGCCCGAAACTCTCCCCCAAGTTCCACTCTCACACTTTCCCCAAATTGCGCATAGCGGGCCAACCTCCTACGGCCAACCCATCTAAAATCATGAAAGCCTTTCATGAATTTTATTCTGAATTAAACAAAACCACACAAAAACCGAGAGACATCTCGATCGCTTCCTTTCTCTCAAATCTTCAACTGCCCTCTCTATCCAAGGACCATAGAGACCTCATGGAGGAACCCTTTACCTCGGACGAGATAAGGGAAGTTATTAAAAACCTTAAGACAGGCTCGGCCCCCGGGGCCGGACGGTTTGTCAGTCCCTTACTATAAGAAGTTGGGGGATATACTGGCCCCCCATATGGCAAAATTTTTCAACTCTAAGATATCAGGCTCACCCATGGATCCCCATCTGAACACGGCTTTCATAGCAGTTATTCCCAAACCCAATAAGAATCACAAAGAAGTAGAGAACTATAGGCCCATTTCCCTAATCAATAAAGATCTCAAGATACTCACTAAAATCTTAGCCAACCGTCTCGCCTCCTTTATCAAGCAGTACATCCACAAAGATCAGGTAGGATTTATCCCGGGGAGGCAGGGCCCAGATCAAATTAGGAGAGCGGTGGACATTGTCTCCATTCTCCAATCCAACTGGGAGGGGGGCCCCAAACAGGCAGGAATGCTGTTGTCTTTAGATTTGCATAAGGCCTTCGACTCGATCTAATGACCTTACCTTTTTTCTCTCCTGGAGAGCTGGGGTTTCGGGGCTGGCTTTTTAGGGACTCTGCGATCCCTCTATTCCAACCCGGCAGCAGTAATCCGACTACAGAGCCAATATTCCAAACCCCTTCAAATAGCGAGAGGGACGAGACAGGGTTGCCCTCTCTCCCCTCTGATTTTCTCCATGGCCATAGAAACACTTGCGATAGCGATTAGATCAAACCCAAATATTCATGGGGTATCCTGTGGGGAACAAGTCCACAAGTGTGGGCTCTTCGCTGATGATATGCTCCTTTTCATAACATCTCCTACCACATCACTCCCAAATTTGTGCAAACTACTGAAAGAATTCTCTAGTATCTCAGGCCTTAAGGTCAACTATTCTATATCATCGGCTTTAAATATCTCCCTTCAGACAGAAACAGTATCCGCACTTCAAAGCTCCTTTGACTTTAAATGGAATGACCAATGGATAGATTATTTAGGAATTAAACTTACAGCTAAAACGGAACAATTATATCCCTTGAACTTCCCTCCAATGTACCATAAGTTAGCATCTGATCTGGGAACATGGTCCACGGGAGAGATTTCCTGGCTGGGCAGAGTTCATGCAGTAAAGATGACGCTTTTGCCCAGACTCCTATACCTATTCAGGGCCATTCCGATAAACATTAATAAGGATCATTTATCCAAATTCCAAAAAAAGATCACCAAATTTATCTGGGGGGGACATAGATTTCAACAAAGAACCCTTTTCCTTCCTAGAACTCAGGGGGGCATGGGGGCTCCTCAGCTTTTCTGGTACTTTCAAGCTGCCAGGCTAGCCCAACTCTCCTCGGTATACTCTAAGGCAGAGAAGCCAGATTGGATTCAGATAGAGAAACGGGCAGCCCCCTCATATACCCTGGACTTTCTCCTCTGGACTTTCCCCAAATAGAGACCCCCAATACTCTCCCCATCTCTATCCCAATCATTTTACTTATGGGATAACCTGAGAAAAAACCCTGCCCTAATCTCGAGATGTCTACCACTAGCGCACATCTTCAATAATCCTGATTTTGCCCCTGGGTTGGATATTAAAGCTTTTCATTGGTGGCTGGACAAGGGACTGTACCAAATCGGACATTTTTTCACGAATGAGGGACCCATTTCCCTGGAACTAGGTGAAAGGCTTCTTGAAATTCCGAACTCTGAGCGTTTTAGATTCCACCAAATAAGACATTTCCTCCGCCAACTGTGGAGAGGAGGTAATCCCTCACATAACGCCTTTACGCCATATGAATTATGGTGTGGACGCTCTTTGGAACAGAGGGGGGGAATCTTCGGTATCTACCAGTCACTAGCCCTCCACACGCAAAAGACTTCTTATATGCTTGACTGGGAAAGGGAACTTGCCATTGAATGGGAAGTTTCTAAATGGAGTTCCTTTGACAGAGCCTTTAAAGGCATTAAAAATATTTCCCTAATCGAAGCAAGTATTATGTTTATGACAAGATGGTATTTTACCCCGCTAAGCTTTCCAAAATGTTCCCAACAGCTGACCCCAAGTGTTTTCATGGGTGTCAGCTCTTGGGTTCAATGGCTCATGTCTGGTGAGAATGCCCTAGACTGAGGCCCTTCTGGGGTAAGATATTCTCCCTGATCCGGAAAACAACGCAGATTCAAATCCCGAAATCCCCGGCCATAGCTCTTCTCAATGATAGCTTGCCCAAGACTCCGAAGCATTCACGTAAACGTATACACTTCATCCTCCTAGGCGCAAAACTCACCATTGCTAAGGCCTGGAAACAGCCCAAAGTCTCGGTGAAGGCAGTAATTCCTAAAATTTCCTGGATTATGGCCCAGGAGAAATTAGCAAGCATTCTAGACGACAAAAAAATGCAATTTGAAGCTATTTGGGAGCCTTGGGCACAGTTCGTTGGTATCTCTCTTATACCCGGAGTCCAACCCCAAAACTAAAAGTGGACAAAGTTTTTTTTGACTGTGTTTATCCGCTGGGGGAGACTAGGACAGATCCTTCTGAAAATTATGTAATGTATCCCTTGCACAGAGATTCTTAGTTTTGGGATAAATATCAGATTTTTGTTTTTTGTTTCACACTGAAAGCTTATATCCCTCAGTAGTTTATATGAAACAATATTTTGGACCCTAGGCTTTCATAGGAGAGGGGAGGCGCAGGGGCTCCTCCTGTGCACAGCATGATCCCTTTTGGGGTGCCGGTGGGATCCCCTAGGGCCTCACTAGGAATCGGTCAATGATCTTAGTGGTCCTTCTTTCCTTATGTTCCAATAATAATCGTATAGGCATTGATCCTCTCTGCAAGATTTAGACAGTTTTCTATAGCCTTTTCACTGTTAGCTCTCTATCCCCCTCAGGGGTTTGATGTTTTACAATAGATGTAACATGATCCTTTGATACAGATTTTGTATTTTATTTTTTGTTGTTTTGATAAACCAATAAAAGATTTTGAAAGTAAAATGAGCACTTTTGATTTCGAACATTCGCGTCCCATAGACGTCAATGGGGTTCTAACGTTCATGCAAATTTTCAGTCCGTTCGCAGGTTCTGGTGCGAACCGAACTGGGGGGTGTTCGGCTCACCCCTAGCGGGCAGCTACCACCTGAATGTCCGTCTTGAGATCCAAGATTGCAGCCTTCAAGGTGCTTGTAATGTTGCTTGTGATGTCGGAAGCAACATGCTGTAGATCCAATAAGCTCACCGCTGGGCTAGAACGCTTTCCGTGCGGGTCTCCCCCCTCTGGTTGAGAATCTAAGCTGTTGCTCGGGGAGTAGGGCCCTGAGGCCTGCGGAGTCTGCGAGGCCTCATGGTCATCGGATCGGAGAGAGCGAAATAGCTCGGGGATGTTGCGGTTGAGCTGCGTTCCCGTCTCCCTCGGTGTCCGGGATGCCGAGGCACTCCTGTTCGGTTTGCCCATGATGAAAAGGAGCAGCGGTTCCCCGATAAAGCAAAATATAATCCTCGGCTTGCAGGAGCTCTGTGCTTAAGCAGCCATTCCGGGATACAGCCAAACCACGCCCCCTTCCCCACTAATTTTTGCCTTGATCATGGAGCCCCTAGCAGAAAAGATCAGAACACACACCCTTAATTCAGGGTATTCCCTTCCAAGACAAACAACAAAAAATTACACTTTTTGCAGACAATGTCATATTGACCCTGTCTAACCCCTATGTATCACTTACCACAGCACATGATACTCTTCTTTGGTTCAGCAAGATAGCTTACTATAAGGTCAATGCTTCTAAATCAAGTATTCTAGGTATAGCAATAGATAAAGAGACTAAATCAGCCCTCCAAAGGGACCTTCCATACCCGTGGTCTCCAAATTCTATTTCCTACTTGGGAATCCAGTTAACTTCCCCTATGTCCAACCTGTATAAGGTCAATTACAACCCTCTAATCTATGAATTCCAACAGGAAATCTTTAGAATTCAGAAGCATTATATCTCCTGGAACGGCCGCCTAGCGGCGTATAAGTTGCTACTACTACCAAAATTAACATACTATTTCAGAGCTCTTCCAATTCCCCTTCCATCATCATTTGTTACCTCCACGCAAAAACAACTATCCAATTTTATATGGACAGGCAAAAGAGCAAGATTTCTCTCACCAATGCAAAGGAAACGTAAGTCAGCAGGTGGGCTGGGCATCCCAGTCCTGAAAGATTACTATATAGTGGCAATACTAGACCAGCTCAGAGGTTGGCTTGACCAGCCTGTAACCAAACCATGGTGCCAATTAGAACAGGCATGGCTGTTCCCCTATTCTCCAATGCCCCTCTTGATTGCACACAACTTGCCGCATACAAATATTTCAATAGACCACCCCACCATACAAGCATCATTGTATGCATGGACATACTTTAAAGAAGCAACACATCCAAATGTACACTCTACTAATGTCCCCATCCCTCTGGACACCCTTCATTGCTTAATCCCGAATATATCCCTGACTCACTGGCTGAGAAAGGATATACATCTTTTAAAAGATCTTATGAATGATGACAAACTAATGTCATTCTTGGACATCCAAGCTAAATTTTGTATACCTTCCTCAGAGTTTCTGACACATCTACAGATATCCTTCATGTATCAACAACTGAATACAATTTATACCCCAATCCCCACTCAATTTTGGAAACATCTACATTCCACTAATCCTAAAGCAAAAGGAATCTCCCTGGTATACAGCTTACTCGACTCCAAGTCAGTCTTTACCAAATCCAACACACTAATTAAGTGGGAAAAAGAGTTAGGCAAGGTTTTTTTACAGAAAAACAATGGATCTCAGCACTTAAATATAACCATCAGTTCTAAAGGTGCTCGAACTATGATGAACTAGCACAAAAATTTCATGCAAGATGGCACTTTACCCCATACATAGTTGGTAAATTTTCTATCGTTGTTGGAGGGGCTGCGGACAGGTGGGGACGCTGGTCCATATGGTGTGGGTGTGTCCTCACCTCCGAGGCTTCTGGTTAGAAGTTTTAAAGCTGATTGCGAAGGTCACTGGGGTCTTTGTACAGCCTTCTATTGAGAAAGCAATCCTGAGTATTAGCATGTCAGAGTACCCAATATTGGTAAGATCCATAGCAATGCATATGATATTTGCAGCCAGATCCTTAATGATGAGTAAATGGAAAACCAACGAGATCCCCAGTGTGAGAGAACTAATCACAAAAGTCAATACTGTGGCAGAATATGAAAAGATATTGGCATACAGGGACAGTTCTAATGCAAGATATCTCTCTAATTGGTCAATATGGAACTCCATGAATCCCCCTCATTTATAGTTCTGTACTCTATTATATTGTCATGCCTTTCTTCCCTCCCCCCTCCCTCTTCTTTTCTCTCAGTCATTCTACTGCTGAAACGTTAAAATTTCATCAATATATTGTTAACTATACAGTTTTTCAATAAATCTATGTTCTCTAATTGTTCTGTTAACATAAGATAATATTGCTCCTTATATGTACTAATACGCAGTTAACCCTTTCCTGTTTGACAAATGAGAATACTTGATAATACTTAATAAATGAGAGACTCAAGGAGAGTCCACAGAGGTTTTCATATAATATGTTTATATTCTGTAAGTCCATTATTGTACAACAATTTTTACATCAAAGTTCTATTCTCCGTATAACGACTTGTTTATTAAAAACCATTTGAATTAAAAAATGAGCCAAAAAATGTGCGCTTCCACTACAATAGAACTGTGCGGCTCCATTCACATCTTTGCGTTTCCAAACTCATGGCAAACCACACATAAAATGTAATAAGGAAGATGTGTTCCAGAGTGGTCCAAACAGACACTGTGATCCCCATATATGTAGGCACAGAGATACAGGGGCGACGCTCCACACACAGATACCACACAGAGATACACTTTCATAGGCAAGTAAATCCTTTTCATGGACATCACTGACTCCATGTTGGCAACTACCCTGTTTCCCCCGAAAATAAGACCTAGCGTGATTGTCGGTAATGGCTGAAATATAAGCCCTACCCTGTTTCCCTGAAAATAAGCCCTACCCTGAAAATAAGACCTACAAGGACTTTAACTAGGGCTTATTTGGGGGGTAGGGCTTATATTGCAGCCATCACCGACAATCATGCTAGGTCTTGTTTTCGGGGAAACAGGTTATGAGGCATTGATTTCCTTACTCTTGTGTTATAGGGTACATGGAGTCAGGGATTATTGGTTATTATCTGCTAACTTAGCAGCTCAATTTGAGGCTCTGGCTAGCCCCCGTCCCTACTGCCCTTTAAAGCACTTACTGGTAAATATTTTTTTCTATTCAAATATTTATTTCTTATTAGTCTATGTGCTCACATCTTCCAAGTTGCATTCATACCTTTACCTGGGGGAGAGGGTTAAAAGTCACTCTCAACTCCCCCCCTTTTATGCTGCCTTTGGTCCTGTCTTTTCATCTGTGTGTTCAGAGTGGCTTGGTTTATTACTGGTTGGGGGGCCTATATATCTATATGGTACCTTTTATCTGCCCCCCCCCCTTTGTTATCAGTCCACAGCCAAAATCCATTCGCTGTTACACAAATGTTATCATACTGATATGGGAACTGATTTCCTTTCAAGCTAACAGTGTTCTTTGGGCTGGCATCCATTACCCTTCCTGACATTTGATTCTTCATGCTCCTGATATGGAATCACTCCAATTGGTGTGTGGGGCATATAATCATTTTTGCTGACATATGTTATTTTGAGTAATGTTACACATGTTTTATCTGCCGTCCTCTCTGATATGTCTCTTTTTATTTTAGAGCTAAAATATATTTGACTATACTCCACTCTCTATCCCTGATGAAGGTGTAAAAAAAACTGGAAACGCGTCGGGTATTAGGGTACATCACCCATCAGAGAGTATCAGTGTCATTTTATATCCTATGCTACTGTTTGGTTTTTGTGTTTTGTTATGTTTGTTGTATGTACATTTAGACGCTACATGTCTTTTTATACTTGCTCACCTGTTTAAATTTGTAAATCATTGAATACATTTTTTTTTATACAAATATAGTGTTTGTGGTCTTCCAAAGGGGGGGTTATTTTTCTATGGTCCAGAGCGGTGAACACAACCTATCACACCCTTTTCTGTGAGGCAGCAAGGAAGTGAATGCTGCTGGGACATAACCTAACAGGAAGTTAATGTTGGGAGTTGAACTACAGGAAGTGATGAAATCTGAAAACCATTTTAAAAATCCAAGTAGATCAGTGAGTATCAGGGGCATCTAGTGCACCTACTCCTCAATCCAGCATCCCGGTTTTGGCTATGGCTTTCTCCTTGTCTGTTTGTCTACCTGCAAGGTGATTAATGTAGTTGGTCTTTGGGTGGAGACCAGACCTGATTTAAGCCAGCCAAACAATCAGTCTCATGCTTGTTATAGAAAGTGATTACGTGTGTAATATTTGATCAAGCCCCCTGTTTGTCTACCCTGCTCTGCTCAATTTGATTTCCCTGTGTATGACCTCGGACCAGATATCAGACTATTCTCTGTACTCTACCTGCCTTTTACCTGGACTATCATTGAACCACTCTACCTGTCTGCCAATCGCAAGTACCTGTTTGCTTCGCTCAGTTTGTGCCTGTCCTGACGTGGTAGAAAGGCACTATATCATTGTATATAAGACCTGGGGGCAACTGAGTACTGCTAGACCTGATTGCCTTGTGGGAAAGGGGGGTGCTATAGGTGAAAAAAACAGTAGATTGATATATTGTCTTTCTGCCTACATTAGGGGTAAGCGTGACATTATCACAAGCCTTAAACAAGAAAATTTTTCTGTGAATATGGACTCTACATAGGCTCATTTTTTTGCTGAAGAGATTTGCAAACTGACACACCAAGTCCAGGAACTGTCTGTGCAAGTAAACGGACCTCAAGCAATTACGCAGAAACCAGAGTCCAAAGTTAACCCACCAGATAATTTTTCTGGTGACCCCTATATATTTTCCAACTTTAAAAAAATAGTTGTATGCTGTACTTTAAGCTTAAGCCACGCTCTTCGGGTTCTGAATAGGGATGAGCTTCGTGTTCGAGTCGAACCCATGTTCGAGTCGAACCCATGTTCGGCTCGAACATCGTCTGTTCGATCGTTCGCCGAATTGCGAACGATATGGGCCGTTTGCGCCAAATTCCTGTGGCGCGTCACGACCCATAATTCACTGCGGCATCGCAGTGCATTGCTGGCTGATGATTGGCCAAGCATGCATTATGACCCGCATGCTTGGCCAATCACAGCGCCATCTGTAGAGAGAGCTGTAATTGGCCAAAGCCAGGGTGGCTTTGGCCAATTATGGCTCAGGGGGTTTAGTACATGCCCCACACTATATAAGGCCGCCTGCACGGTGGCCCTGTGTAGTGTGTTCCGGCGTTGAGAGACAGAGACAGAGAGACAGTGTCATTTGATTTAAGTTAGATAGATTAGGCAGGACAGTCAGTCAGTTAGCTGCACTTACAGTGTATTGTGTATATACAGTATATGCATCCAAGGTGTTGTATATATATATATATATATATATATATATATATATATATATATATATATATATATATATATAAACACTGTATTCAGTTTAGCTAGATCCGTTCCTGTTATTATCTTCCTACTGACAGGCAGGCAGGTGTTGTTACAGTACAGCTCCCTGAAGAAAATTGCTGGTGTTCTTCTGATCCTATTAGTACCACAGTCAGGCAGCTACACTATTTACAGTTAGTGTAGTGCGTCCTCTGAACAGTGTTCAGCTAAAGCTACAAGTTAGTGTAGTGCATCCTCTGAACAGTGTTCAGCTAAAGCTACAAGTTAGTGTAGTGCACAGTGTTCAGCTAAAGCTACAAGTTAGTGTAGTGCGACCTCTGCACAGTGTTCAGCTAAAGCTACAAGTTAGTGTAGTGCGTCCGCCTCACAGTGTTCAGCTAAAGCTACAAGTTAGTGTAGTGCGACCTCTGCACAGTGTTCAGCTAAAGCTACAAGTTAGTGTAGTGCGTCCTCTGAACAGTGTTTAGCTAAAGCTACAAGTTAGTGTAGTGCGTCCTCTGAACAGTGTTTAGCTAAAGCTACAAGTTAGTGTAGTGCACAGTGTTCAGCTAAAGCTACAAGTTAGTGTAGTGCGACCTCTGCAAAGTGTTCAGCTAAAGCTACCTGTAGAAGGTTGGTGATGTTTTCCTGATCTTAAAAGAGGGCAAGCAGGCTCTGTGTCTAGAGGCACCAGTGCTGGTCGTGGACACGGTGCATCCTCATCAGCACATGGTCGTGGGACACGCTTGGCCTTTTTTTTGGCAGCTGGCCGTGTTGAGCCACAACATGAGGAAGACTTGGTCGAGTGGATGACCAAGCCATCCTCATCCTCCTCATCCTCTCTCACCCATGCTCAGGGTACTTTGTCTGGCAAAGCAGCTGCCAACGCGGCCTCTTCCCTCGGCTCAATGGCATCAGTGACTCCTTCCCTAGCCCCACCATGTCCTCCTGAGGAGTCCCTCGAATTGTTTGACCACAGTGTTGGGTACATGCTCCAGGAGGATGCCCAGCGTTTAGAAGGCTCTGATGATGATACTGAGCTAGATGAAGGCAGTAACATGAGCACGGACAGAGGGGATGCCCAAGAAGGACAGCAATCTGGCAGTCATGCTCCCCCTGCTGCAGCATACTGCCAGGTTTGCTCCAGTGATGAGGAGGGAGGGGATGATGAGGTCACTGACTCAATGTGGGTGCCTGATAGGAGACAGGGGGAGGAGGAGGCACATCACAAACAAGGCAGTATGCCCTCCAGGGGCCAGCCTAAGGGCAGCACACTGACTGCATCACACCGCAAAGCTCCGCATGTGCAGGGCACTGCTGTCTCTGCGCGTTATTCCAAAAGTTCTTTGGTGTGGGCCTTTTTTGAGACGAGTGCATCAGATCGCACCGCTGCTATTTGCAACATATGTCTCAAGCGTATCTCGCGTGGCCAAAACATCTCCCGCTTGGGCACCACATGCTTGACCAGACATATGTTGACCTGCCATGCAGTTCATTGGCAAGCGTACCTAAAAGACCCACGCCAAAGAACAAAGAGGACCTCTCTTTACTCCTCATCAGCTGAGATCTCCAACCCCACTATACCTTCAGTCCTCTCTGAGACCTGCATTGAGAGGAATGAAGGTGTAGAATTAGGTGAGTCACAGCCAAGTACTTGTGGGCAATCTGCTTTCGGTACACCGACGTCAGATTGTACCAGGCAAATTTCCCTGCCCCAGCTGCTGCACTGCCAAAAGAAGTTTGCTCCCAGCCATCCTCATGTCCAGTGGTTGAATGCTAGCTTGGCAAAAATGCTAGCACTTCAACTGCTACCTTTTCAGTTGGTAGACTCTGCCCCCTTCCATGAGTTTGTGGAATGTGCGGTTCCTCAGTGGCAGGTACCCAAACGCCACTTTTTCTCACTGAAGGTGATTCCGGCTCACTACCGGCATGTGGAAGGCAATGTCCATGCCTTGCTGGACAGGGAGGTCAGCGGTAAGGTACATATTACCGCTGACTCATGGTCCAGCAGGCATGGACAGGGATGTTACCTAAGTTTCACCGTGCATTGGGTGACTCTGCTGGCAGCTGGGAAGGATGCAGGACAAGGTGCAGTACTGTTGGAGGTTGTTCCGCCACCACGCAACCAAAATGCCACTACTAATGATTGTGACACACCTCTCTCCTCCACCCCCTCCTCTTCTTCTTCCTCCATGGCCTCTTCCTGTGCTTTGTCCTCAGAACCAGCGGTGCTCCGTAGGCATTCAAGGGGCTACTCAAGTATGCAGGCCAAAGGATGCCATGCGGTGCTTGAGCTGGTGTGCTTGGGGGACAGGAGCCACACTGGGGCAGAGGTTCTGTCAGCTCTGCAGGGGCAGGTTCAGAGGTGGTTGATGCCATGCCAACTTAAGGCAAGAATGGAGGTTTGTGACAATGGCACCAACCTCCTCTCAGCCCTCCGACAGGGACAAATGACCCAAGTGCCCTGTTTGGCTCACGTCCTTCACTTGGTGGTGCAGCGGTTCTTGGGCAGGTACCCGGGCTTACAGGATGTCCTGAGGCAGGCCAGGAAAGTCTGTGTGCATTTCCGCTGGTCATATAATGCCAGTGCTCGGCTGGCAGACCTCCAAAAGGAATTTAACCTGCCCAAGAACCGCCTAATCTGTGACATGCCCACCAGGTGGAACTCAACGTTGGCCATGCTGCAGCGGCTGCACACGTAGCAGAGGGCCATCAATGAGTACCTGTGTGACTATGGCACCAGGACAGGGCACTTGAGGCAGAACAGAGGCAGGAAGGAGAAGGAACAATACTGGCTGGCAACCCTCCTTGATCCACGTTACAAGGGTAAGGTTGCGGTCCTTATCTTGCAGTCGCAGAGGGAGCAGAGGATGAACCATCTTTGGGAGGCCTTGCAGAAAGGTCTGTGCAACGCGTTCCCAGAGACTGGGAGGTTTCAAACTCCTGTTTCTGGACAACGTGTTGCTGGGGCTTTGGTCAGTCAAAGAAGGAGCGGTGGAGAAGGTGGCCGTCTGACCGATGCGTTCAGACAATTTTTTAGTCCGCAGCCCTAAGGTATGATCGGTTCCAGCAACCATCGCCAGCGTCTGTTTTACATGGTGCAGGAATACCTAGGGGCAAGATCTGACTTGGACACCTTTCCCACCGAAAATACTCTGGGTTACTGGGTCTTGAGGATAGATCACTGGCCAGAGCTTGCACAGTATGCAATTGAGCTACTGGCCTGTCCTGCATCCAGCGTTCTTTCGGAACGCACATTCATTGCTGCTGGAGGCTTTGTAACCGATCACAGGGTGCGTCTTTCCACCGACTTGGTCGATCGACTGACCTTCATAAGAATAAATCAGTCTTGGATCACCACCAGCTACCAAGCACCTGATGCTGATGTAATCGAATAATTTTTTTTGAAATGTCAGATCCCTTCAAAGGCTGCCTATGCTGATGCTGAGTGACTATCCTGTTATGCTGAGTAATTATCCTCTTCCTCCTCAATGATCATGCTGATAGCTTGTAAGAACATTTTTGGTTCTGGGCGCCGCCACCAGTGCCTAAGGCCCAATTTTTTAGCCCCTGTTTAACAGGGGCGTGTAATTACAATTTTTGATGCATTTCTTTGCAGCAGGGCTAGTTCTTGCACTTCAACTAGAGTATCTGTGAGGGGTTGCAGTGTTGTGGCACCAGTGCCTAAGGCCCAATTTTTCAGCACCTGTTCAACAGGGACATGTAATTAGAATTCTTGACGTAATATTTCATAGCAGGGCCCGTTTCGGCGTCCACCAAGAGTAACTATGAGGACTTACAGTGTTGTGGCACCAGCACCACCACCACCACCACCACCACCAAAGGCCCAATTTTTCTGCCCCTGTTCAGCAGGGGCATGTAATTACAGTTCTTGATCTAATATTTCACAGCAGGTCCCTTTGAGGGCTTACAGTGTTGTGGCCACAACAACACCTAAGGCCCAAATTTCTGCTGAGTATATAGGGCAGGCCCCTACTTTCAAACATCCAACTTACAAACGACTCCTACTTGCAAATGGAAGGAGACAACAGGAAGTGAGATGAAATCTACCCCTAGGAAGGGAAATTCTCTCCTGTAAGAGTTAATATGGGAAAAACTTTACACTGATGCTTTATCACCAATCCTTGTTTCACTAAAAACCTCAAAAAACATTTGTCATTGGGACAAAAAGTGAGGTGAAATCTTCTGAAGAGGAGCACAGACAGCAAAACAAATGCCACAGGGGTGATAACCCTTCCCTTGGTTTTCCATAAAGCTTAAAATAGATTTTTTGGCTGGAGCTAAACACGTTAAAAATGTACCAGTTCAAAATTACAAACAGATTCTACTTACAAAAAACCTACAGTCCCTGTCTTGTTTGCACCACCTTTATACTGCTGTTCAGAGTATATAGGGCCTGGGGGCCGAACACCTTTCTTTTTTTAATTTGAGTGCGGGGTTCCCCTTAATATCCATACAAGACCCAAAGGGCCTGGTAATGGACTTGGGGGTACCCATGCCGTTTGTCTCACTGATTTTCATCCATATTGCCAGGACCCGACATTACATTAAAGCCCTAAGCAGTTTTAAATGACTTTTATTCCTTTAAAAATGTAATTTTGTGCAGGGACTGTTCTAAGCACGGAAAACACATGCCACTTTACAGGCATACTATAGACACCCCCCAGGTACGATATTTAAAGGAATATTTCACTTTTTTTTTTACTTTAAGCATCATTAAAATCACTGCTCCCGAAAAAACTGCCGTTTTTAAAACTTTTTTTTGCATTGATATATGTCCTCTGGGGCAGGACCCGGGTCCCCAAACTGTTCTTAGGACAATACCATGCAAATTAGCCTTTAAAATGAGCACTTTTGATTTTGAACGTTCGAGTTCCATAGACATCAATGGGGTTCTAACGTTCGTGCAAATTTTCGGTCCGTTCGCAGGTTCTGGTGCGAACCGAACCAAGGGGTGTTCAGCTCATCCCTAGTTCTGAAGCACAGAGCATTAAGCTGATTATCACATGGTTGCAGGGGGACGCCCAGTCTTGGGCTTTTAGCCTCCCACAGAAGACTCAGCCCGAGGGTCAGTTGAAGAATTTTTCAAGGCCCTGGGTTTACTTTTTGATGATCCTGACTGTGCTCACTCAGCTCGAACTAACTTTAGGTTATTACATCCGGGTAAGTGCACTGCTGAACAATACTATTCTGATTTCCGCCACTGGGAACCTGACTCAGCGTGTAATGATCCAGCTCTAAGAAGTCAGTTTAGGTTAGGCTTATCAGACTCCATCAAAAAATCTATAGTACACTACCCTGAACCAAAGTCATTGAATGAAGCCATGCAAGTAGCCATCCGTATAGGCAGTGGTTTACGGGAAAGGCATACAGAGAGGTTTGTTTCTTTGCCCCCTAATACGCTGCCCACTTCTTCTTCATTAGACCTTCCTGAGCCCTCTCAACCACTCCATGAGGATGATCCCATGCATCTTTAGACTATACAGTGTCAGGTACCCCCCAAGGTAAACTATTTGTTCCTGTACAACTTAGTTCTGCCATGTTTTCCCATCACCTCTCAGCTTTCACTAAGACTGGTGCCACTAGCAATTTTACTGATAGGGACCTAGCTCTCCATCTACAGATTCTCTTTCCTAATGTGCACAAAACCTTTTCAGTCTTAACTGTTGATAACTCTCCCTTGTCCATGGGCCTGGTGCACTGTACCTATTACCCTGACCATCGAGTAATTTCCTAGGGAGGAACTCAGCTTTTACTTGATAACATCTCCCGCCTATCCCCCTATCTTAGGTTATTCTTGGCTTTGACTTCATAATCCGCACACAGATTGGGCTACAGGGGAGATTAGGTCCTGACCTGCATCTAGAATTGCTTAAAAAATGATTACCAGTTGCCTATTTGTAACTATTTTGTGGCACGCAGGACCCCTTCATCAGGCATCACATGCCTGATGAAGGGATCCTGCATGACTCTGAAACGTTTCACCTTTCTTGTGTTGTGATCATGCAATAAACTACCCGTTTGGACACCACTTTGTGCCGATCCTTGGTGTGCTGGCAAATATCTACGTTGCTTTAGGTGAAGAACACAACAGCCAGCTATAGTATCTGATCACCTGCATTAGGGGTAAACGTGTGACAATGAGATTTGAAAACCTTCTATGAAGTGAGAGAAAAGCACACTGGCTGGGCCAGAAATGTCTTTAGAAAATGCTTCTATTTATTATCAAAATTGAAATTCTGGCAGGAAAAGATGAATTTAGCCTTTAGGCTTTGACAAAAAAGTCTGGAAATGGATTGGTTTCTATGCAGAGCTGCACCAGATTTTTCACTCTCCAGTTTTAGTAAATCAACTCCACTATGTCTGCTGGTAACTGTTATGCCCCGTACACACAATCGGACTTTCCGACAACAAAACGGTGGATTTTTGTTCGAAGGATGTTGGCTCCAATTTGTCTTGCATACACACGGTCACACAAATGTTGGCCAACAATTACGAACATGTAACGTACAAGACATATGTGATATCTCCATTATGAACGCTAGTTATATCTCCGGCTCATACTTGATTCCGAGCATGTATGGACTTTTGTCCGACGGACTTGTGTACACATGTTCGGAAAGTCCGACAACAAAATTTGAGGACCTGCTAGCCAACATTTGTTGGCGGAAAGTCTGCCAACAAATGTTCGATGGAGCATACACATGGTCAGACTTTCCGCCAACAAGCTCACGTCCAACATTTGTTTCGGAAAATCCGATCGTGTGTACAGGGCATTAAGCATGGTGGAGGTTCTGGGATGGTGTGACCAGCCTTGTTATTTAAAAAAGTTACTCAAGCTTCTCTGAATTCAAGACTCTGTTCCGTATTATAAACCAAATTAGGATAAAAAGCATAGACAGCTGTGAAAACAAATCAGGTAAAAGTTAAAATAACTCCAAACATTTGTCACAAAATACATGATTTCTAATAACACATTTATAGCATTTGTGCAAAGTATAGCATCATTTCAGATTAATAAGACAATATGTATGGATTATATAATAAATTGCAACTGAAACACTTTGTAAAAACTCACATAAAAGAAACCAACTGTACTTTCCAGACTATTTTCCTTTGCCTCTTGTGCTTTTGATTATGATGCATTTGTACAGGCCCATGGTAGATTGCTTTATTTGATTTGCTCTGTTACAGTTAGTTTTACAGCTTAGTTTCAGCTCATGGTTTTTTGGAAACCACTGAATGGAAATTTGTTGGATTAAATATTGTGCAAGGTTGAGCTTCACATATTTTTGGTAACTAATTAAACAAAGTGAGCCAAGGCATGTGTGACCAATAACAACAAACTGTAAAAAAAAACTCCTATAATTGACAAAATCATTGGAAAACAGATTTTTGTGCATTCGATAACAGCTGTGAGTTTGATCCAGTGGAGATGATACACAATAGAAATTTTATTGCCTACTTTCTGCAGATGGGATGAGACCAGTAAACTCAATCCATCTGCCTGCTGAGGTCACTGCAGATATCAGAAAAGGACAGGGAGCAAGCCAAACAGCTTTAGCATTCATTGATTTGTCTATCTCTCAAAAAAATTATTTCACTAAAGAACTTAATAATATGATTTTGACAGTGAATGACAGTGTTTCTGTGAGACTATTGTGTGTATGTTTTATATTTATGCATTTATTTTACAGTATATACTGTATAATTATTTACATTTACTTGGTCATTTATTGACCCATCAAGTGTATCTGCAAAGGTAATTTTGCAGGGCTGACAAATTTCAGTTTTATAAGGAATGAATGGTACACCCCAGTCAAACCTGCTGATTTATCATGACAGCATGGACAATTAACTCTGGATTAATTGATTTAAAATACAAAAGCCCATTCCAGCCACTATGCTTGGAAGTAAGTGCAATGCATTATATGTTAGAAATATGCTTTCATGCATACAGTCTCTGCTAGCATGACATTTAGGAATCAGGGAATTTTGCAATAAACATGTTTACAGCAGAAAATCAAGTGGCTGCACCTTCCTTCCCTGCCTGGTGTGATAAGAGGTGTTTTTTTTTTTTTTTTACAAAATTCCCTTCTCTTTTGTATTAATGAAAAGATGTCTCCCCCTTCCAAGGAAATTTCAACTTAGGTTAAACCTAAGTTCATTAACTCTTATATCAATTAGCATCAGGGATTGAGAGAGCGAGATCCCCAAAACAGCTTGATTCCATCTCTCTATATGGCAGCCTGGTGCTTCAGTGCTTTGAGCTTTTAGCACCTCTCATATGCAGGAGATGTTGCAATGTGTACTGAAACCAACCTCAGAAGTATTGTACACCAACATCAATCAAATTAAAAGCAGCATTTTATCAGTCATTATTGATAATGCAGGACCCTACTGTCACACTCTTCCACTAGTGGTACTATACTTTGGAGTCTGTTTTGAATAATCACCACCGCAGTTCTTGACTGTTTGTTATAATGTATTTACCATCTGTACCTTTATACCATTGTCATTCTCTTCAATGCTCAGACTGCATCCAGTACTCCAGTACTTTGCTCTGACCTCTAAATGATCTAATTACCCTAAACCACAGCTAAGTCCTGTTCTCATTTTTGCTTTGTGCTTTTTTTTTTTCTACCCAGTGCCCAGCCTTATGTTACCTTGTTTATGCATGCTTGTTTTTGCGTCTGCTTTTCACCTTTGTCGTTGGTTCAGTAGTCTCATCTCTGCTCTATGTTTGCATTACATTCTATCATGTTACTTTACTACGTTTCTATGTTATATGTCCCTTTTTTTATATTGTGACAAACAGCTTTTGGAGGGCATAAGGAATGACCTTGACAGGTTTTATGTAGCACCCAGACTGTGGCACTTCCTCAGATAGAAAGATACACATTAGGTTTCTGTATCTGGTTGAGAAGTCAAAGGTTTTCAGTTAAAGGTGAAGTTATGTTAGAGACAGACAGACTTAAAAGCCATGCTAAGTTGAGTGGCTGTATGAGTAAAAAACATTTGGAGATGTTGGTCAGTAGGCTGGAATTTTGTGAGGTGTTTAATGTATCCAGCAAAGGTAAGCTATGTTATTACTTAAGTTTCAAGTAAAAAATGCAAGAATAAAAACCAAGCAACATTCTCCCAGGGTTTACCTGTGTGTTTATACCCCCCAAAAATGTGCTAAAAAGATGTTTTTGGAGTGTTAGGCTAGGGCTACATTGGCGATTTTAATCACTTTCTATCAAGAGATTTAACAATTTACTGGCAACCACCTGAATAGGTGAGAGCTATTATTAATAGAGCTAATATTGGCCTCTGTAACTTGAAGGAAAGCAAAGAGAATAACTTTGGTGTTATATGAAGAACACGTTTTGTTTCTCTATTTTAAAGAAGAAACACCAATTTACTTTTCAAGTAAAAGTTCTTTATTTCTGCATTTTCCAAATGCCTGGACATTAATTTCATTGTTTTTCAATTTCCCCATAGAAAGAACTCTGTGTACTAAATAAGATGAGAGGGTTTAATAGGATACTTGGAGTGTGCGCATGGAACAGGCTCTCTGTTTCATGTGAAGCTATGCGATGAAGCTGTAACTGGTACCTGACTGCTGAAAAATGGCATAGCATCAAACATAGATCTTTCAATTTGTTCCAGGGAATATTGATCCTGAATACTACCCTATTGGGTAGTTTGGACCATGCTTTATAATATTTTTTCCTGGTGCCTCCATGGCAGCATACCTGTGATAAGCTCCGCCCCGGACTCCTCCCCTCAGGATAGTGAATATATTATAAAAGAAAGTCCAATACTCCCCATAGCATTCTTCTTTTTTTCCTCATACCTCATGGATGGTGGTGTTGCGTGTCCTTGCCTCTGCCGTGTGCAGGTTCCGTCTGAGTTCAGCCTCTCCCAGATGCGGTCCTCATCCTTGGGCTGCTAAAAGGGCTGATAAGGTGGGAAGCCCCTTCTGAGGCTCTTTTGGGGCAGCAGCAGTCTCCTAACCTGGAGCATTAGCCCTGCATTCTGGGTATGGCTGGTACCGTGCTGTGTGGGCAGGTAAGGCAGCTCTCCTATTTTTGTTTGGTATGCCACTGTCATTTTTGCTAAACTTTAAAATGTTCCCATTGCTTTTCCCCTCTTTCCTCTCCCTTTAGCGTCCCTCGGGTCTGGCGGTGTCCCTCGTGCTGTGCGGCAAGCGCATGAGCGTGAGCGTGCCACCGTCATAACAAACATAGTCTCCGTGAACCGGAGACTGTAGGCGGGACTTGGGTGGCGTTTTCCACTGTACGGCGCATGCACAATGAGTGGCAGCTCTAGCGCCATCTTCCTTGAGGGAAACAGCTTCAGGTTTTGCCCTCACAATAGGAGCAATGGGAGGCCGTGGATTAAGGTGATCCCTTGCCCCCCTTTCTCCTCCCCTTGTCCTATTTAAGGGTGAGGGGAAGTTAGTATGACAGCCTGCTTTTGATCATCAGGTTGTCTGTGCTGAGTGCTCCTGAATGCCCTCAGATCGCTGGTGCTCTGGTGGGTGAAAAAGATATAGAAAAAGAGGGGGTAAATAGAAGACTAGCGATTGTGGCATGCTGGACCATAGAAATGTTTATTTTTGAAAATCTGTCTTTTTTTTCTCTCTATTTCTTTCCAGTTTTTCTATCTGCTTTCTAACTGCTACTGCCTGCCCAGCAGCAATGAATCAGCTGCCTTCAGATCAAGACCCTCTACTTAGGTAAGGACATGCACTGTCCTTCAGGAACGGTTCCTAATTCCTGAAAAAAAAATTTTTTTGAAAGAAAATTAAAAGAGTGCTTTTATGCTGTAACTTTTGTTTCAGCCCTATATGCTAAAACTTCTGGCTGACATGGAGGTCATTCCCATCAAAGCTCTGAACACAGTCGATCATCTAGATCATGACATTATTCAGATGAAAGGTCTTTATCTAAAAGACACTGATCTGCAAATTCTCCCAGACGAGAAAGTTCTAGAAGGTGTCGTGCTTGCAGAGCCATCCCTATGGCGGCTAATTTGGTCTGCAAGGACTGTTTCCAAAGCTATGCTGCTCAAGGGGAGGCTGAAGCTCAACAAGTGACAGATTTGACCAAGAGAGTCATCAAAGACTTACTAGTGGAACTTATGGGTTCAACACCTTCCCAGCAGGCTGCGACAAGTGGGCAGGATGAAACTTCGGATGTAGTGCTCCCAGGTCCTTCTGCCACTGATCCTGTAATTACCATCATTACCTCCTTCTACAACTGCAGGAGATAAAGATTGGTCCAAAGATTCAGCTGATGAGACTGACCCGTCAGGATTCAGTTTTTATTTAGTTCACCCATTTGTTTCAGCTAGGGATGAGCCGAACACCCCCCGGTTCGTCTCGCACCAGAACCTGCGAACGGACCGAAAATTTGCATGATCGTTAGAACCCCATTGACGTCTATGGGACTCGAACGTTCGAAATCAAAAGTGCTCATTTTAAAGGCTAATTTGCATGGTATTGTCCTATAAAGGGTTTGGGGACCTGGGTCCTGCCCCAGGGGACATGTATCAATGCAAAAAAAAGTTTTAAAAACGGACGTTTTTTCAGGAGCAGTGATTTTAATGATGCTTAAAGTAAAAAAAAAAGTGAAATATTCCTTTAAATATCGTACCTGGGGGGTGTCTATAGTATGCCTGTAAAAGTGGCGCGTGTTTCCCATGCTTAGAACAGTCTCTGCACAAAATGTCATTTTTAAACGAAAAAAAGTCATTTAAAACTGCTTGCGGCTTTAATATAATGTCGGGTCCTGGCAATATGGATGAAAATCAGTGAGACAAATGGCATGGGTACCCCCAAGTCCATTACCAGGCCCTTTGGGTCTTGTATGGATATTAAGGGGAACCCCGCACCCAAATTAAAAAAGGAAAGGTGTGGGGTCCCCAGGACCTATATACTCTGAACAGCAGTATACAGGTGGTGCAAACAAGACAGGGACTGTAGGTTTGTTGTTAAGTAGAATCTGTTTGTAATTTTGAACTGGTACATTTTTAACGTGTTTAGCTCCAGCCAAAAAAATCTATTTTAAGCTTTTTGGAAAACCTAGGGAAGGGTTATCACCCCTGTTACATTTGTTTTGCTGTCTGTGCTCCTCTACAGAAGATTTCACCTCACTTTTTGTCCCAATGACAAATTTTTTTTGAAAATTTGAGTTTTTTTGTGAAACAAGGATTGGTGATAAAGCATCAGTGGAAAGGAGAAAAGTTTTTGCCACAACTCTTACAGGAGAGAATTTCCCTTCCTAGGGGTAGATTTCATCTCACTTCCTATTGTCTCCTTCCGTTTGCAAGTAGGAGTCGTTTGTAAGTTAGATGTTTGAAAGTAGGTGCCTGCCCTATATACTCAGCAGAAATTTGGGCCTTAGGTGTTGTGGTGGCCACAACACTGTAAGCCCTCACAGGGCCCTGCTGTGAAATATTAGATCAAGAATTGTAATTACATGCCCCTGTTGAACAGGGGCAGAAAAATTGGGCCTTTGGTGGTGGTGGTGCTGGTGCTACAACACTGTAAGTCCTCACAGATACTCTTGGTGGGCGCAGAAATGGGCCCTGCTGTGAAATATTAGATCAAGAATTCTAATTACATGTCCCTGTTGAACAGGGGCTAAAGAATTGGGCCTTAGGCACTGGTGCTGGTGCCACAACACTGGAACCCCTCACAGATACTCTAGTTGGGGTGCAGGAACTAGCCCTGCTGCAAAGAATTGCATGAAAAATTGTAATTACATGCCCCTGTTAAACAGGGGCTGAAAAATTCGGGCCTTAGGCACTGGTGGCGGGACTGATGGCGCCCAGAACCAAAAATGTTCTTACAAGCTATCAGCATGATCATTGAGGAGTAAGAGGATAATTACTCAGTATAACAGGATAGTCACTCAGCATCAGCATTGGCAGTCTTTGAAGGGATCCGACATTTCAAAAAAATTTATTCGGTTACATCAGCATCAGGTGCTTGGTAGCTGCTGGTGAACCAAGACTGATTTATTTTTTTGAAGGTCAGTCGATCGACCGAGTCGGTGGACAGATGCACGCTGTGATTGGTTACAAAGCCTCCAGCAGCACTGAATGTGCGTTCTGAAAAAGAATGCTGGATGCAGGACAGGCCAGTAGCTCAATTGCATACTGTGCAAGCTCTGGCCAGTGATCCATCCTCAAGACCCAGTAACCCATAGGATTTTCGGTGGGAAAGGTGACCAAGTCAGATCTTGCCCCTAGGTATTCCTGCACCATGTAAAACAGATGCTGGCGATGGTTGCTGGAACCGATCATACCTTGGGGCTGCGGACTAAAAAATTGTCTGAACACATCGGTCAGACGGCAACCTTCTCCACCGCTCCTTCTTTGACTGACCGAAGCCTCAGCAACACGTTGTCCAGAAAAAGGAGTTTGTAACCTCCCAGTCTCTGGAAAAGCATTGCACAGACCTTTCTGCAAGGCCTCCCGAAGATGTTTCATTCTCTGCTCCCTCTGTGACGGCAAGATAAGGTCTGCAACCTTACCCTTGTAACGTGGATCAAGGAGGGTTGCCAGCCAGTAACGATCCCCCTCCTTGATATCACGAATACGAGGATCCTTCTGCGGGCTTTGCAGAATCAGGGAGGCCATGCAGCGTAGGTTTGCTTAGGCATTCGGTCCGGAGTCCTCTGGGTCACTAAGGACGACATGATCTGCAGCCACCTCCTCCCAGCCACGTACAAGTCCATGTGTTTCTTGGGACTGTAAATGATCCCTTAAGGACTGCTGCTGATGCTGAGTGCCAGGCTCCACCTCCATACCGACACAATCCTCCTCTTCCTGTGTGATCAGCGGGCACACAGGAACACTGTCTGGATAAAGGGGGCCTTGAGAGCTAAGGAAGTCCTCCTCTTCCTGCCTCTGTTCTGCCTCAAATGCGCTGTCCATTATTCCACGCAGCGTGTGCTCCAACAGGTGGACAAGGGGGACAGTGTCACTGATGCATGCACTGTCACTGCTCACCATCCTCGTGGCCTCCTCAAATGGTGACAGGACAGTGCATGCATCCCTGATCATGGCCAACTGGAGTGGGGAAAAAAAAACAAGCTCCCCTGACCCTGTCCTGGTGCCATAGTCGCACAGGTACTCATTGATGGCCCTCTGCTGTGTGTGCAGCCGCTGCAGCATGGCTAACGTTGAGTTCCACCTGGTGGGCATGTCACAGATTAGGCGGTTCTTGGGCAGGTTAAATTCCTTTTGGAGGTCTGCCAGCCGAGCACTGGCATTATATGACCAGCGGAAATGCACACAGACTTTCCTGGCCTGCCTCAGGACATCCTGTAAGCCTGTGTACCTGCCCAAGAACCACTGCACCACCAAGTTAAGGACGTGAGCCAAACAGGGCACATGGGTCATTTGTCCCTGTCGGAGGGCGGAGAGGAGGTTGGTTCCATTGTTGCAAACCACCATTCCTGCCTTAAGTTGGCGTGGTGTCAACCACCTCTGAACCTGCCCCTGCAGAGCTGACAGAACCTCTGCCCCAGTGTGGCTCCTGTCCCCCAAGCACACCAGCTCAAGCACCGCATGGCATCTTTTGCCCTGCATAATTGAGTAGCCCCTTGAACGCCTATGGAGCACCGCTGGTTCTGAGGACAAAGCACAGGAAGAGGCTATGGAGGAAGAAGAAAAGGAGGGGGTGGAGGAGAGAGGTGTGTCACAATCATTAGTAGTGGCATTTTGGAGGCGTGGTGGAGGAACAACCTCCAACACTACTGCACCTTGTCCTGCATCCTTCCCAGCTGCCAGCAGTTTCACCCAATGCGCCGTGAAACTTAGGTCCCTGTCCATCCCTTCTGCACCATGAGTCAGTGGTAATATGCACCTTACCGCTGACTGCCCTGTCCAGCGAGGTATGGACATTGCCTTCCACATGCCGGTAGAGAGCCGGAATCGCCTTCCGTGAGAAAAAATGGCGTTTGGGTACCTGCCACTAAGGAACCGCACATTCCACAAACTCACGGAAGGGGGCAGGGTCTGCCAACTGAAAAGGTAGCAGTTGAAGTGCTAGCAATTTTGCCAAGCTAGCATTCAACCGCTGGGCATGTGGATGGCTGGGGGCGAACTTCTTTCGGCGGTGCAGCAGCTGGGGCAGGGAAATTTGCCTGGTACAATCTGACGTCGGTGTACCAAAAGCAGATTGCCCACAAGTACTTGGCTGTGACACACCTAATTCTACACTAGGGATGAGCCGAACACCCCCCTGTTCGGTTCGCACCAGAACATGCGAACAGGAAAAAAGTTCACTCGAACACGCGAACACCGTTAAAGTCTATGGGACACGAACATGAATAATCAAAAGTGCTAATTTTAAAGGCTTATATGCAAGTTAATGTCATAAAAAGTGTTTGGGGACCTGGGTCCTGCCCCAGGGGACATGGATCAATGCAAAAAAAAGTTTTAAAAACGGCCGTTTTTTCAGGAGCAGTGATTTTAATAATGCTTAAAATCAAACAATAAAAGTGTAATATCCCTTTAAATTTCGTAGCTGGGGGGTGTCTACAGTATGCCTGTAAAGGGGCGCATGTTTCCCGTGTTTAGAACAGCCTGACAGCAAAATGACATTTCGAAGGAAAAAAAGCCATTTAAAACTACCCGCGGCTATTGCATTGCCGACAATACACATAGAAGTTCATTGATAAAAACGACATGGGAATTCCCCACAGGGAAACCCCGAACCAAAATTAAAAAAAAAAAAAATGAAGTGGGAGTCCCCCTAAATTCCATACCAGGCCCTTCAGGTCTGGTATGGATATTAAGGGGAACCCCGGCCAAAATTTTAAAAAAAAATGACGTGGGGTTCCCCCTAAATTCCATACCAGACCCTTCAGGTCTGGTATGGATTTTAAGGGGAACCCCGCGCCAAAAAAAAAAAAACGGCGTGGGGTTCCCCTAAAAATCCATACCAGACCCTTATCCGAGCACGCAACCTGGCAGGCCGCAGGAAAAGAGGGGGGGGACTAGAGTGCGCCCCCCCCCTCCTGAACCGTACCAGGCCACATGCCCTCAACATTGGGAGGGTGCTTTGGGGTAGCCCCCCAAAACACCTTGTCCCCATGTTGATGAGGACAAGGGCCTCATCCCCACAACCCTGGCCGGTGGTTGTGGGGGTCTGCGGGCGGGGGGCTTATCGGAATCTGGAAGCCCCCTTTAACAAGGGGACCCCCAGATCCCGCCCCCCCCCTGTGTGAAATGGTAAGGGGGTACTTACCCCTACCATTTCACTAAAAAAGTGTCAAAATAGTTAAAAATGACAAGAGACAGTTTTTGACAATTCCTTTATTTAAATGCTTCTTCTATCTTCCTTCATCTTCTTCTTCTGGTTCTTCTGGCTCTTCTGGTTCTTCCTCCGGCGTTCTCGTCCAGCATCTCCTCCGCGGCGTCTTCTATCTTCTTCTCCTCGTGCCGCTCTGCACCCATGGCATTGGGGGGAGGCTCCCGCTCTTCTCTTCATCTTCTTCTTCATCCTCTTCTCTTCTTCCTTCTTCTCTTCTTAATTTTCTTCTTCGGGCCGCTCCGCATCCATGCATGGAGGGAGGCTCCCGCTGTGTGATGGCGTCTCCTCATCTGACGGTTCTTAAATAACGGGGGTGGGGCCACCCGGTGACTCCGCCCCCCCCCCCTGACACACGGTGACTTGACGGGACTTCCCTGTGACGTCACGGGGAATGCCACAGGGAAGTCCCGTCATGTCCCGTGCGTCAGAGGGGGCGGGGTCACCGGGTGGTTTTAAGAACCGTCAGATGAGGAGATGCCGTCACACAGCGGGAGCCTCCCTCCATGCATAGATGCAGAGCGGCCCGGAGAAGAAAATTAAGAAGAGAAGAAGAGAAGAAGAGAAGAAGGAAGAAGAGAAGACGAAGAAGAAGAAGAAGATGAAGAGAAGAGCGGGAGCCTCCCCCCAATGCCATGGGTGCGGAGCGGCCCGAGGAGAAGAAGATAGAAGACGCCGCGGAGGAGATGCTGGACGAGAACGCCGGAGGAAGAACCAGAAGAGCCAGAAGAACTAGAATAAGAAGAAGATGAAGGAAGATAGAAGAAGCATTTAAATAAAGGAATTGTCAAAAACTGTCTCCTGTCTTTTTTAACTATTTTGACACTTTTTTAGTGAAATGGTAGGTGTAAGTACCCCCTTACCATTTCACACAGGGGGGGGGGCGGGATCTGGGGGTCCCCTTGTTAAAGGGGGCTTCCAGATTCCGATAAGCCCCCCGCCCGCAGACCCCCACAACCACCGGCCACGGTTGTGGGGATGAGGCCCTTGTCCTCATCAACATGGGGACAAGGTGTTTTGGGGGGCTACCCCAAAGCACCCTCCCAATGTTGAGGGCATGTGACCTGGTACGGTTCAGGAGGGGGGGGCCGCACTCTCATCCCCCTCTCTTTTCCTGCGGCCTGCCAGGTTGCGTGCTCGGATAAGGGTCTGGTATGGATTTTTAGGGGGACCCCACGCCGTTTTTTTTTTTGTTTTTTTTTGGCGCGGGGTTCCCCTTAAAATCCATACCAGACCTGAAGGGTCTGGTATGGAATTTAGGGGGAACCCCACATCATTTTTTTTTTTAATTTTGGCCGGGGTTCCCCTTAATATCCATACCAGACCTGAAGGGCCTGGTATGGAATTTAGGGGGACTCCCACATCATTTTTTTTTTAATTTTGGTTCGGGGTTTCCCTGTGGGGAATTCCCATGCCGTTTTTATCAATGAACTTCTATGTGTATTGTCGGCAATGCAATAGCCGCGGGTAGTTTTAAATGTTTTTTTTTCCTTTGAAATGTCATTTTGCTGTCAGACTGTTCTAAACACAGGAAACATGCGCCCCTTTACAGGCATACTATAGACACCCCCCAGGTACGAAATTTAAAGGGATATTACACTTTTATTGTTTGACTTTAAGCATTATTAAAATCACTGCTCCTGAAAAAAACGTCCCTTTTTAAAACTTTTTTTTGCATTGATCCTTGTCCCCTGGGGCAGGACCCGGGTCCCCAAACACTTTTTATGACAAAAACTTGCATATAAGCCTTTAAAATTAGCACTTTTGATTTCTCCCATAGACTTTTAAAGGGTGTTCCGCGGCATTCGAATTTGCCGCGAACACCCCAAATTGTTCGGTGTTCGGCGAACTTGCGAACAGCCAATGTTCGAGTCGAACATGAGTTCGACTCGAACTCGAAGCTCATCCCTATTCTACACCTTCATTCCTCTCAGTGCAGGTCTCAGAGAGGACTGAAGGTATAGTGGGGTTGGAGATCTCAGCTGATGAGGAGCAAGGAGAGGTCCTCTTTGTTCTTTGGTGTGGGTCTTTTAGATACGCTTGCCAACGAACTGCATGGCAGGTCAACATATGTCTGGTCAAGCATGTGGTGCCCAAGCGGGAGATGTTTTGGCCACGCAAGATACGCTTGAGACATATGTTGCAAATAGCAGCGGTGCGATCTGATGCACTCGTCTCAAAAAAGACCCACACCAAAGAACTTTTGGAATAACGTGCAGAGACAGCAGCGCCCTGCACATGCGGAGCTTTGCGGTGCGATGCAGTCAGTGTGCTGCCCTTAAGGTGGCCCTTGGAGGGCATCCTGCCTCGTTGGTGATGTGCCTCCTCCTCCTCCTCCTGTTTCCTATCAGGCACCCACGTTGAGTCAGTGACCTCATCATCCCCTCCCTCCTCATCACTGGAGCAAACCTGGCAGTATGCTGCAGCAGGGGGAGCATATAATAAATGTGTGTGTTGAGTGCGCTACTCTATTTATAATACACCACTCCTCTTCGCATTGTGTATTCTCAAAGTTTTCTAAACATACACATATGCCTTAGTTAATTAGTATTGCATAATATTCCCATGAATATCAATATATAGAACAATGTGTACCAAATTTTATAATTTAAGGGCTTCCTGATGACGAATACTATGATGCGAAACGCGTAGAGGCTGCTGGGAGATTCTTGGTCACGTGACTACGTTACGTCTGGCACGGACGAGAATGAGGGGTGAAGCGCAAGCCAAAGGCGGAAGAAGCTTACACCGCACGCCGGTAACATGCTACCGTTTACACCCTTCCTTATCTGCTGGAACAGCTTAGTGCCGGCTCGAGGGCACTTTTAAATGTGAGTGTATACTCTTTTATTTTGGCTGAACACTGTGAGGAGGACGCACTTCACTAACCTGTAGCTTTAGCTGAACACTGTGCAGAGGTCACACTAAACTAACTTGTAGCTTTAGATGAACTGTGTGAGGAGGACGCACCATACTAACTGTAAATAGTTTAGCTGCCTGACTGTGATACTAATAGGATCAGAAGAACACCAGCAATTTTCTTCAGGTAGCTGTAAATACTGTAAAAACACAAGCCTGCCTGTCAGTAGGAAGATAATAACAGGAACGGATGTAGCTAAACTGAATACAGTGTATATATATATATATATATATATATATATATATATATATATATATATATATATATATATATATATATTAGGGCTGCGCATCTTCACTGGCCTCACGATTCGATTACGATTATCAAGTCAACGATTCGATTCGATTCGATTCCGCGATGCATCACGATGCATCACGATTACAGCGCAAGTCCGCAAGTTCTCATGGTTTTCATCAAAAAAAAATTCAAGTAGTCAGGAGGACTCCATTTTTTTTTATTCTATCTGTTCTTAAGAAAAAAAGAGACAGCAGAGGAGCTCCAGGCTCTCTTCCACAATACTAAAGGAGATGGTCAGAGCCTGCGGACATGCTACAGGAGATGATCAGAGACTGCAGACATGCTACAGGAGATGATCAGAGACTGCAGACATGCTACAGGAGATGATCAGAGACTGCAGACATGCTACAGGAGATGATCAGAGACTGCAGACATGCTACAGGAGATGATCAGAGACTGCAGACATGCTACAGGAGATGATCAGAGACTGCAGACATGCTACAGGAGATGATCAGAGACTGCAGACATGCTACAGGAGATGATCAGAGACTGCAGACATGCTACAGGAGATGATCAGAGACTGCGGACATGCTACAGGAGATGGTAAGAGACTGCGGACATGCTACAGGAGATGGTCAGAGACTGCGGACATGCTACAGGAGATGGTCAGAGACTGCGGACATGCTACAGGAGATGATCAGAGACTGCGGACATGCTACAGGAGATGGTCAGAGACTGCGGACATGCTACAGGAGATGGTCAGAGACTGCGGACATGCTACAGGAGATGGTCAGAGACTGCGGACATGCTACAGGAGATGGTCAGAGACTGCGGACATGCTACAGGAGATGGTCAGAGACTGCGGACATGCTACAGGAGATGGTCAGAGACTGCGGACATGCTACAGGAGATGGTCAGAGACTGCGGACATGCTACAGGAGATGGTCAGAGACTGCGGACATGCTACAGGAGATGGTCAGAGACTGCGGACATGCTACAGGAGATGAGCACAGACTGCGGACATGCTACAGGAGATGGGCACAGACTGCGGCGGACATGGCACAGGAGATGGGCACAGACTGCGGCGGACATGGCACAGGAGATGGGCACAGACTGCGGCGGACATGGCACAGGAGATGGGCACAGACTGCGGCGGACATGGCACAGGAGATGGGCACAGACTGCGGCGGACATGGCACAGGAGATGGGCACAGACTGCGGCAGACATGGCACAGGAGATGGGCACAGACTGCGGACAATAATGCAGAGTTGTGGTGTGATGAAGGCACATAGAAGACAATTTATGATATGGACTTGTGTCACAGCGCCCCCGCCCCCCCCTCCCCCTCCCCCTCTGTACTCACATGCTGCTCTGCCGGTGGCAGCCTGTAATGAGCAGGGCGATCTGCCTGCTCACCATCTCCCCCCGATCTCCATTTGTGCGGCCGGTGTTCCGCCGGTTGTCACATCTGAGGTGGGCAGTGAATTCTCCCGGGAGAGCGCTCCGTGCGTAAAGCTGTTATTAGTGTGTATATTGCGGTCATGTGACACTCGGCCGCGCCTCCCTCCTCTCACGTCTCTCCTGATGTCAGCCCCGCCCACCGCTCTTTTGACCTGATAGCTCCAGTCAGTGGGCGGAGCTGACATCAGGAGAGACTGAGAGGAGGGAGGCGCGGCCGAGTGTCACATGACCGCAATATACACACTAATAACAGCTTTACGGACGGAGCGCTCTCCCAGGAGGGGGCGGGGCCAGAAATCGATTATTCGGGTCGCATGCATCGATGCCGCATCGGGGACACCCGAATCGCGATGCATCGATGCTGCGATTAATTTCAGCAGCCCTAATATATATATATATATATATATATATATATATGTATATATATATACACAACACCTGGGATGCATATATATACACAATACACTGTAAGTGCAGCTAACTGACTGACTATCCTGCCTAATCTATCTAACTTAAATCAAATGACACTGTCTCTCTGTCTCTGTCTCTCAACGCCGAAACACACACTACACAGGGCCGCCGTGCAAGCGGCCTTATATAGTGTGGGGCTTGTACTAAACCCCCTGAGCCATAATTGGCCAAAGCCACCCTGGCTTTGGCCAATTACAGCTCTCTCTACAGACGGCGCTGTGATTGGCCAAGCATGCGGGTCATAGTGCATGCTTGGCCAATCATCAGCCAGCAATGCACTGCGATGCCGCAGTGTGACGCGCCACACGAATTTGGCGCGAATGACCCATATCGTTCACAATTTGGCGAACGGGCGAACAGACGATGTTCGACTCGAACACGAAGCTCACCCCTAGTTTCAGCAGTAATGCAAGCAATATGCTGGGAGGAGGTTGAGGAACCTCCTAAGACGTCGAGGTCTTATTTTCCATTTCTGAAGAGAAGACTTTCCTTTTTTCCTCTTATGGAGGAAGTGAAGGACCCCATAGAGGATGAATGAAAAAAGACGGAAAAACTATTTTCCCTGAATCATTTAAATAAGCTTTACCCTTTCGCCGAGTCAGACTCAGATCTTTTGGACACCTCTCCGTTGGTTGACGCTGCAGTAGCTTGCCTAGCCAAAAACATCACCTTGCCAATGGAGGACTCAGCCTCCTTTAGGAAATCCTTTAGATAGGTGCATTGATTCAGACCTTAAAAAGGCTTACCATTCGGCTGGAGCTGCCTGCATACCAGCAGTGGTGTTGACTTCAGTCTCAAACGCTATTAGAGTCTGGATGGAAAATATAGAGGTGGCCATTCGGCAAGATGTACCAAAGGATGTTATCATAAAGGCACTGGAAGAGCTCAAGTTATCAGCTTATTTTGGGGGGGAAGCTGCCATTGATTCAATAAGATATTCAGCTAGGGCAATGCTGCATGTGGTTATGGCCAAACGGGCCTTGTGGCTAAAACCATGGGCTGCAGATGCAGCCTCTAAGCAGAACTGGTGCAAGATCCCCTTTGACGGGAAGGCATTATTTGGGGACAGGCTTAAAAAAGCGATTTCCCAGGTGACTAGGGGGATGTCAGGATTACTTCCTCAAGACAGAAGGATGAGACGTTCATGAGTATTCTCTTCCAAGTTTCAATCTTCCAGGAACAGGAATTTCTCACAGTTCCTTCAAAACAGAGACCCTAAAAAGAACTGGAGAAGCACTCAAGCCACTTTTTTAAAATCTAGTAAACGGAGGAGTCTTCCCAATCCCCAGGATGGGGCAAAACCTTTGTGACGCAAGGCCACCCCAAGTGATTCCGGTCAGGGCCAGGTTTAGTCACTTCCCCGGGGTCTGGTCTAACCGTTGCAAAGATCCTTGGGTGGTATCCAACGTCCGTTTTGGGCATTTCTGGACATTTTCAGACCATCCCCGCAAGATTAATTTGCCGAGAATCCCAGTCTCCCCGCAGAAGGCAGAAGCACTGCAAAAGTTTCTATTACTTTTGCAGGTTCAACAAGCTGTAGCTCCTGTCCCTCCCTCACAGGGTTCTATTCAACCCTTTTTCTAGTCCCCAAAAAGAATAGGGAATGGAGACCAGTGGTGGATTTAAAACAACTAAATTGTTTTATTCATTTAGATACCTTCAAGATGGAATCCTAACAAATGATCATCCAATGTGCAGCCAGGAGATTGGATGATTTCAGTCGATCTCCAAGATGCCTATTTCTTCCCGCCTTACAAAAATATCTAAGGGTTGCAGTCGGTCACACACATCTCCAATTCCAGTGTCTCCCCTTCGGCCTCTGCCAAGGGTATTTTCAAAGGTCCTGATTTCAGTTCTTGCCCCTCTAAGAGAAAGAGGACTGAGAGTATTCACTACCTGAACGACACCCTGTTGCTAGCTTCCAATCTGGAAAAGCT
Organism: Lithobates septentrionalis; assembly: GCA_037952835.1. NCBI lineage: Eukaryota > Metazoa > Chordata > Amphibia > Anura > Ranidae > Lithobates > Lithobates septentrionalis. The sequence continues at coordinate 3,325,928 of JBBDGP010000707.1, forward strand.
TCTGGAGCACAAACAGATCTTGCTATCCACCCTTGCAGAATTTGGGTGGCTCCGTGAATTGGGAGAAGACTCTTCTCACCCCAACCCAGTCAATGATCTACCTAGGAGCCTTATTCAACACTTCAGTTTCCCTCCCCAGAAAGTAACAGCTATTTCCCAGAAGATGAGTCATGTCAGGTCACTATCCCACCTCTCTGCGTCAGGTTGCCTGAGTTTAATCTGAATCATGTCATCCTTGTATCCTGATGCTGCCTTGTCTGCAGTGCCACTCCTGGGACCATACTTACTACCGATGCAAGTTCAAGGGGCTGGGGAGAGCATTGCAATCAACTAGCAGTTCAAGGGAAATGGGACTTTCCCACTGCGGGAATAGTCTCAATGTTCTGGAGATACAGGCAGCCTATCTAGCCCTAGTGAACATGGGAGATCATCTGCAACAAAAAACCGGTCTGTTACGCCTGGACAACAGAGCGGCAGTGTCATATATCCAACAGCAGGGGGGAACTCACAGCATCCCTTTATTGAGGGTAATGGAGCCTATTATGTTGTGGGCAGAAAGGAACCTGCTGGATCTGAAGGCAGTCTACCTTCCGGGCCACCTGAATAAGGAGGCAGATCATCTGTCCTGGAACTTTCAAGATAGCAATGAAGGGGTCCCTTCACCCCTTAAATTTCAACTGGATTGTGAGTCTCCAGAATCCCTATGAAGATCGATCTCTTCGCCTCATCAATGAAAGCCAAATTACCCAGGTTCCTTTCCCGCCTGCCTCATCCCCAGGCAGAAGCAGTGGATGCTCATTTGAGTTCTTGGCAATGCAGGACAGCATATGCGTTTTCCCTCAAACCTCTAATCTTGAGGTTCCTCCTCAGATTACTAAAAGAATCAGTCAGAGTGGTGGCAATTCTCCCATACTGGCCGAGGAGGCCTTGGTTCCACTGGGCAATGTACCTCAGTACCTGTGCCCCATCAAGATTCTGATCTTACCTCGTCTTCTCTCCCAAGGGAGATTTGTACACCCAGCACCTCACAAGCTGAATCTTCATGTTTGGATG